>CM062398.1:1780533-2276524 GCA_031304145.1 Cardiospermum halicacabum
CGACCATACTTTAAATTCAAATACTTAAATTGAAGTAGTACTACTATACTACAAATTCCACTAATTATATTTTCAACCGTCCTTAAATATAATAAATGTTCTAATTAATAATAAACCTATTTCACTAAAAAAACACAATTTAAGCAACTAATTAAGGATATTAAATACACAAACCCCTCTCTATTCTGTCAATTTCAAATTCATCGGTTTCACTTTCAAGTCAACTTCGCTCTTAATTACAATCTTAATTCATGATTAATTTCGATCTTATCAACCCCAACCAAAATAAATCGAGAAAAAAAAAAATTGTTTGAAAAAAAATAAAATTTTAATATTATAAAGCCAAAACACAGGCACAATTTAAGTGGATCGTAAGCCCAAGCCCACTTAAATTAAATCAATAATAGCATAAGCTTATCAATTTATTATTATTTTGTTCCAATCAACATTTTTTTTTAAAATTTTAATTAAAGAAAAGGAGATACATTTTATGATCACGTAATACAATTCATTTTAAAATTTAAATGTGGAAGCTTGTTAACTAATTAATTAATTAAATAAATTATTATTGTATCTCACACATACTTAGAATTCATTATACAAATAAATAATTAAATTAATTTTTTAAGTAATGGAAGAAAAAAACTTTTTAAAAAAAATAAATAAATAATAACTATTTTAATATTTATATAAGTATTGTTCAGAAAATATAAATATAACTAAAAAAAGTAAAAATTTAAGTATACATTAAATCAATTAATTTAAAATTAAGAAAAAAACATTAAAAATTTTAAATTTTAAAAAAAAATCAAAATATACGTATATTTTTCTCAAAATGAATTAAAAAAAATGTGAAATGAAAAGAAAAGGTTATTCTAATATTTAGAAAAAAATAACTTAAAAATTTATTTTTTCAAAATTTTTAGCATCTCACTATCAAAACATAAATCAATATATAATTATAATAATAATAATAATAATAAAGACTCCATTATGGAATATTGGTTACAGAAAGTAGAGAAGCCCAAAAGCCAAAGGCCCAAAACTAGAATAAACTAGGCCCATAAATATTTTTCCAAACCTTTGTGATTTTTGGGCTTTCTTGTTATTTTTTGTTTATTTTGTTATTTATTTATTTATTTATTTAATTCACAACATATTTAAAAAAAATAAATAGTGCAAAAAAGAAAAAAATATTAAAAAGAAAAAGTAGAGAGAGTAGTGATAATCTGGGTAGGGGTTTATCCAATGCATAGCTGTCACATGAAGACTTGGTTGAAATTTTGCTTTTGTTAGGCCTTGTGATTGAATAGACCCAATCCTCTTCTTTAGGGCATCTAATCACATGATCACTTCTTTAAAGTTTTAATTATTGTCAACAAATTCCTTTCTTTTTAAAATTTATGAAATATTTAGATTAATATCTTTAAAAAACAAAAAACCACATTACATAAATCATAATTTATAAAACATTGTTTTCCAAATTATCTAGCAAAATATATATTTTCCTTACTAATCATTTAATTATTGATATTATATATAAAAAAAAAATACACTATTTTAAAATAATTATATAGTGAGGTAATATAATGAAAAAAATCAATTTAAGTTTTTTTTTAAAATATTAAATTCTCATAGAGTTGATTTATTTATAAATTTAAAGAATATAAATTGAATAATAAAATAATTAATATAGCAATAAAAATTATTTTTTTTAGAAAAGTAGGTTCTCATATTTATTTTTTAATTAAAAATTTAAAATATATAAATTGAATAAAAATATAATTAATATAATAAAAATAATAAAATTTAAAATTATTATCATAAAAGTAAATTCCCATATTATTTATTTATTTTTTAATTTAAAATGTTCAAATAGAAAGAAGAATAATAAATTATTTGAAACTAGAAAAAACCTTAATATTAATAATGTACCTAAAATAAAATTAAATTTGTGAAAATACTTTTAAATGAACTTTTTAAAGTTCAAAATTTTTTTAAAGTTAAAAATACAATTACAGACCTGTTTTGAACATACAAAAACAGATTTTTAAAAGTTCAGTTTTCACGTTAAGTTTTCCAATATACTCCTGAATCTTTACCATTCACAGGTGCTGTGAATTACGCTCACAGTCTGTAAATTACGGTCACAGTCTATAAAGTGAAAATCAAACTTTAATTTTGCAAACTTTTCAAATGTGATCTATAATTATATAATTATGTAGTAAATTTTTTATAGCCTATAATTTTTTTTTCAAATTATTTTACATAATAATAGGATTTTAATTTTCATTAATAATAATAATAATATTATTATTCGTGCCAAAACAATAAAGCAAACGAAAGTAAGTTCACAAAAGTGATTATGCTAAACAAGTCAAAATCTCTTTAAATTGTCGATTTTCTCTCGATAATTTCCCGCTAAATTCCCTAATCACGATTTATTCACCTACTCTCAGAGAACTCAAAATCTCTTTCTGGCGGGACCCACTACCAGTTAAAACAAAATTATTTATAATTAAAACCAAAAATTAAGCTATTATTATTTTCTCTGCGAAGAAGAGAAAAAAAAAATCGAAAAAATTAAAAAGGGAAAAAATCAGCTTATATTTCACTGTTAAACGGTGGAAGATTCGATCTCAAAGAGACCAGACGACGGACACTTGTAGAGAGAAATCTGAAGCTTATTCGTCGTCATCATCGATTCATTGAACTTGATAAGCGACAGAAACGACTGGTGGTGATGGTGTGAGGTGCAATTGTCCGGTGAATTGGAGTTGAATCCGACGTCGTTTTGTTTCGTTTTAATCAGGTCAGATTTAGTCCAACTTAAGTCTTGTAGTGAAAACCCTAGGTTTTGATGTGATTTGCGTCTTGGTTGATCGATTGTTTATGTTGATTTTTGTTGTTGTTTTGATTGATGATAAGAGTTGAGAATTTGGTTGGTTCGTGTTTTGTTAGTTGGATTTTGGAGGATTGTGTTGGTGAATTGTGATAGTGGTTGCTTGCATTGAATTTTTTTGTTGTTTGTTTGAATTGTGGATGGAGGAAGGGAGAAATGGAGAATGGTGTGGAAAATTTGTGGTGGTTTCTGTGACTTTAGTGGGAGATGCTTGTTATTGTTTGTTTACATTGGGCGCTTATTTTGGAGAATTTGATGTTTCAGGGAGATTTGATGGTTAATCTGAGGGAGAGTTTTAGGTTATTATTGTCCATCTGGATACTTGTTTGGGTGCAGAAATGTTTTGAAATGGTAGTGTATGTATTGCTTCTGAATATGTTTTGGCAATTAACTATGCACAATTTTAAAGGGAATTATGAAATATGAAGGCATGAAAACTTATGCTCTCCGTCTATGGAATTATAAAGCTTGTATGTAGTATTATGAGGAAAGGAAGTTTCTAATTTACTCAAATGTTAGATGTGCTGGCCACAGTTAGTAGATTGGAGGTGTAGATTTCGGTAAGGTGCTCGTTTTGTCTTCATGTAGGATGTAGTGTTTGTGTCTGTTTAGTTAATTGAACATAGATTTGAAAGTGTCTGTTTAGTTAATTGAACATAGATTTGAAAGATGGCATACAATATCAGAATTCCTTTTCTTCTTTGGTTTTTGTTTTATTTTACCATTTGATTTCCACTTTGGTTGATATTGATTATTCTTAGTGTTTATTTTTCAGCTTACCCCAAGTGAATTTGGGATTTAGGTATGTATTTGTCGTTGTTGCATGTCTTGATAACTGCAATGAGAGATTTTGAGGTTTTATGTTTCATTTTCTCTACAGGTTATCGACTAAGTACATTATTGGCTTACTGGCACATTATTGATATTGTCAATTCATAGTAGCATAGCTTGGATGTTCCCGAACAACAAAAAGTAATTGACACAAATCGAAGACTTGGTTGCGAATAACTAACCTTCGCTGAAGCTAAATTCCATTCAATTCGGCATTCTAATGTGATCGGTTACAACAAATTCAAATCTTGAAAGCTTGATATTGAATACTGTTCTATCTACATTGGATGATAATTCTACTGAGCCTTTTAATTGTTACAGTTCAACAGATTTTGTCATCATCCCGGCATTTGAGTATTATGCATGGTTAAGCTAGCAAAGAAATATTCTTGCATCTGTATGATGTCATCTGTATTCACATCGCTTTTTGTGTTGAAGTAGAAAGGGAAAATGCTTCCCAATTGGAAGAAACCCCACATCAAATTGACTCCATTGTGCACATTATACATTTTATTTATCTTCGCCAGACCATCTTGAAAAAACAGGTTGTTAATGGTGTACTACTAGGAGAAATGATGGAGCGTATTCCAGAGAAACGATTCCCTTGCAATGCAAAAGATTATAAGCTATATGAAGAGGTCGGTGAAGGCGTAAGTGCCACTGTATTCAGGGCTCTTTGCCTCCCACTAAATGAAATAGTCGCCATCAAAGTACTTGATCTAGAGAAGTGCAATAATGACTTTGTAAGTGCACTATTTAACTGGAGCCCTGACCCTATAGATTTTTTTTTATTCAATGTATAGACATGAGCTTTGTGTACATGAGTAAATTGGTACCTCTTCCTTCATATATTTATCTGTTACTTAGATTGCATGCTCACGATCGTGGGCATATGTGCACGTCTAATCTACTTAACATGAAATGTGAATATAAGTTAGTATGTTTTATATAATTTTTATTTTGGAATCCTATAAGGATTTTGATTTTTTCTTATCGCATGTGTATTGTGCTAAGCTCCCTTATTTATGACGAAAGGAAAAAGAAATATGG
Source organism: Cardiospermum halicacabum (assembly GCA_031304145.1). NCBI lineage: Eukaryota > Viridiplantae > Streptophyta > Magnoliopsida > Sapindales > Sapindaceae > Cardiospermum > Cardiospermum halicacabum. Next base: position 1,785,317 of record CM062398.1, read on the forward strand.
AAGATATCTTATGACATAATTACGTCAGATTGTAATGAATTAATGTTTGGTATTTTATCTTTTTGGTATGTAGTTAGCTTACGGAACTAAAACGTCATTCCTTTCCAATGATACAGGATGGAATTAGACGAGAGGTACAAACAATGAGTTTGATTGATCACCCTAATGTATTAAGGGCCTATTGCTCTTTCACCGCTGGTCATAGCCTTTGGGTTGTGATGCCGTATATGGCAGGGGGATCTTGCCTTCATATTATGAAATCAGCATTTCCCGAAGGTTTTGAAGAGCCTGTTATAGCTACTTTGTTGCGTGAGACTCTCAAAGCCCTCGTTTATCTTCATGCCCATGGACACATCCATAGAGACGTGAAGGTAGACCATTGTAACTGCTTATTTTTGTTTTCCTAAGTCTTTTTTTTATTGCCGTAGTAAACAAGTTATTACTATCATTCGATTATGCAATGTATTAGTGTTATAGAGGGGAGAAAATTAAAGAATAGAATCGAGGCAATCTAATATTACCGAAAAAAATGTTTTTTTATTGGATTACGCATATCTTTTTCTTTTTGATGACGTGGTTATAAGTTTTAAAACAAGTTATAAATACTACTAAGTTGGGAACATTTGTTTTTCCATTAATTTCAATTTATGTAACGTAGAAATGATTTAGATGAGATGCACTTAAAGAATAATCGGTTATATTGTTTGGGAGTGTTTTAATTTGAGATGAAAATATTTTAAAATCGTGAATTAATTTACTACTCTCTTGTAATAGTTTGTTGACGTTATAAAACATCTCTGTTGTAAATGTATGCCAATCTTTATTATTCCATAGTTTGACAAAAAAAAAAATTCTTATTTTCATCGCTGTAATATTTAATTTGGCGCGCATTGACTTTTGATATTCTATCATACATATGCCTGTTCACTTTTTTCTTGACAGGTATTTGTGTTTTGTTTCATATATGTTAGGATATAAAATTCATGTCATTTCTGTATGTCGTCTCATGCGATTTCATTTTGGGTAGTGATTTTACTCTGTGCTGAAAATGACATTTGTAATGCCTATGTGTAGGCGGGGAACATTTTAATTGATTCTAATGGTGCAGTCAAGTTAGCAGATTTTGGTGTGTCAGCATGTATGTTTGATACTGGAGATAGGCAGCGTTCAAGAAATACTTTCGTTGGCACTCCATGCTGGTTACTAATCTTACTTTGCCTTCTATTTAGTCGTAGACTATTAGTGTTTCTTTCTATGATGGTGGTGGATATCAGAAACTCACTTTCTGCCCTTATTCACAGGATGGCCCCTGAAGTTATGCAGCAGTTGCATGGATATGACTTTAAGTAAATGGGTTATTTTCTAATATCTATTTTCCTGAAATTTTTTTGACAGGATAAGGTACTCAAAACTGTCTGTTTTTATGAACAGGGCAGATATCTGGTCATTTGGAATAACAGCACTGGAACTTGCTCATGGGCATGCTCCATTTTCGAAATATCCACCAATGAAAGTAAGATTCCCCATCTTAGTTCTTAATGATGTAAGTCTTTTGATTAATTTACCCTTCAAATTTCAATGCAGGTCTTACTAATGACCTTACAAAACGCACCCCCAGGTCTAGATTATGAAAGAGACCGGAGGTTCTCAAAGGTGACTCCAATTTTTACTGGTTAATTTGTGAAAGATTTCTCTGAAAATGCTATCTAACCTGTTCAAATTATTTCAGTCTTTCAAAGAGTTGGTAGCTGCTTGCTTAGTGAAGGATCCCAAAAAACGCCCGACATCGGAAAAGCTGTTGAAGCACCATTTTTTTAAACATGCACGTACAAATGACTTCCTGGCACAGGCTATACTGACAAATCTTGCTCCTTTAGGGGAACGTTTTAGGGTGCTGAAGGTTTCTTGCTTTTTTGGTTATACGTTTCAAGATCATAAATAGATTTCTAGATTATCTCTAATGTTACCATTTTTCTATGTTTACCATTTTGTTTTAGACAAAAGAGGCGGATCTACTTGTTCAGAACAAGGCTCTCTATGGCGATAAAGAGCAGCTATCGCAGGCAAGTATTTTGATTTCTTTCCATTCTAAGTATAAAGCTCGAATAATAATATCATACCTGTCTTCACTCCAGGATAAGTGGAGATGTTTAGGAAATAAATATCCTATTATGTTAAATGTTTAAGTAGGTGCCAAAGAGTATGTCAGTACTTAAAGTTAAACATTTTTTTTGGCAACGTTACGCATGAGTCAACATTGGAGGTTTTTCCCTGGAAAATGTTGTGTGATGTATCCTATTCATGCTTCTCACTCAATTAATTCTGCCTATCTGATAATTTCATTGTACTTGACATGACAATGGGTCATAAGATATTCACAAATATGTAAAAGGTTTTCTCCTTTAGATTTGCCTATGTGTACATGATTTAATTTATTGAATGCTATTATTCTGAATGTGATGTTTGATTGTCTTGGCAGCAAGAATACATCAGAGGAATTAGTGCCTGGAACTTCAATCTTGATGATTTAAAAAGTCAGGCTGCCCTTGTAAGTAGAATCAATTGTCAGTTTAATATTGGTGCTTTGCACATCCATATTGTTTTATCAATGTAAAACTTATTTTGCTTCTTTGTTGCTTGTAGATTGAGGAGTATGATCTACAAACTTCAGAAGATCTGAACGGAAGTAGAAAGCAGAGTGATGAGTATGATGATGTTGGGGTTACAACAGAAGGATTATCTCCAGAGAGGACTAATGACAATTCAAAAGCTGCCCCTAGTCAAGAGGTATTATTAAAAAGGTTTTGGTAACTTATGGACATTATTGATTTATTTTGGCTTCTCATTATTATGTAGTGCTTATAATGGGTAATTGCATTTCAGGATGGCTTCAATGATATTCATGATTTAGAGAGCTCTCTTGCTTCATTTCCTATCAAACCTCTTCAAGCTCTAAAGTAATTTTGGTTCCTCTTATCGTCTTTACATCCTTATTGTTTTACTTGAAAATATACCTAAAAGTGTTATTAATAGAATGCATTGCTTTGCTAAGAATCTTATTCCGTGTTTGCTTTCAGTTCATTCTTGTCATGTTTTGGTCCCTATTTTCTTTTAGTTTCGCTTGGGATCATAAATTATCCCAGTAATGTAAGTTCTTTTGTAATTATTGAACTCTATATTGGTTCAGAGGATGTTTTGATGTGTGTGAGGATGATGAGGGTGCAGCAAGTCCTGGTTGGAAAGGATCCTCAAGATTAGAAATTGAACAACAATATAATGCAAAGGCAGCACATGACCAAGAAATTATGAAAAATGAGGGTGAGAATTCAGGGCGAAATATTTCTTTACCGCGCCATGTTATTCCAGAACAAAGAAAGTTCTTGAGTGGTTCACTAATACCTGATAATGCCTTTTCCCCAAAGAAGCCTGCTGGTGAAGTGGATAGGTGAGCATTATCATAACTATATACATCTTGTAAACGTCTCCATTTTATTTCTGCATAATTGATGGAGTTGAGTCTGTTTCCTTTAAGCTCTTATATGAACTTTCTTCTTAGGTGACCCTAGGTAAAGCACAATAAAAATAAGGGACTCAACAATTAATTTATTAAGTAATTAAAACCGTTTGCTCTTTTGAATTCCTGGTTAAATGTTCTACATTGAAAATTTTAACCTTCTACTATAGGACTGGGTGGGTGGTACCATTGGATAACATCAAAATCCTATTTCCTTCTTTGAAGTGCATTAAAGGGCTGACTATTGGTTTAGTTCTCAGATGTTTTTTGTCACATTTAACGTTGTAATTGTTTTGAATCTAAATAAGTGCACTCTTGTATATTGCATAGGGATTCTCAGCAGCCAAAAAATTCTGAGCGAAACTATAGTGGTCCATTGTTGTATCGACAGAGGAGAGATACAAATAACCTTCAATCTGGTAATTTTTTGAATTTCTTGTTTCCATATTCCTCTATGAAGTTAAAGTTTCACTGTGAATGATGAAACTATTTTATACACTGCATTTCTGTAGCAGAAGATGCATCAGAAGGAGCAGTTGTCCAACGTAAGGGTCGATTTAAAGTTACCTCAGCAGATTTAAGCCCCAAGGTATACTGGTAGTTATTTGCTATTTAGTCTCAACTTTCAATTTCTATGAAAAGGGGTCCTTTTCATGTAAAGTTTGTTACTTGATAAACTCTGGTAAACATAAATTATGGTATTGCTAACACAAATCAAGGCTATGCAGATAAATTTGTGCATGTGTCTCTGTGTCAGAAAAGAATGGTTAGGTCCTACGTCTCTCTGATTGGAAGTAGGAAGTAATTCTAGCTACTATGACTGTGCTTAATGAATTTCCACATTTTTTTCAGAGATTTATATGGAAGGGCTGTTTTAATGCCTGTTAATGGACAAACAATGACTTAATATAACATGAATAATCAATAGCTTTGATGCTTCATAAGTTCTCTTTTTTCTTGAAACTCAGATATTTGATACCTACTCAAGTGAAAATTATCTAACCCTAACCATATCAAACAGAACAAAAAGAAAAAAAAAAGGTTGATCTTGGATTATGGTTTAGTCAATTTAGAGATATAGTAGATGACGACCTGCCATTCATTATCTTAATTGTCCTATTGAATTAGTGGCTATTCTAATAATGGTGCACTAATTATGCTTGTGATGCATTATATACAGACTTGCCTGCGGACCTGCCTTTAAGAACTTGGGTATAATGAAATATTCTTTTCATTTATTCGGTTACTTGTATCTATTGATTTAATGTGAGCATTTTTGGTGATCTTATCTCATCTAGTGTTAGCTTTTGTGGTGTTCTTATCTCGTCTAGACCGAGTATACAAATGCTGACATGAGCCTTCCAATTCTCATAATGGGTCTTTGTATTTTTGTGTGTGTTCATAAATATTCACTTTATTTTCTTCTTATTTCCAGCGGAGATATTTATTGTTTCTCTTTATTTCCTTTTTAATACTTGATATGACAAGTGCACAATCAATTCACATTCTGGTGAATATTATTTCACAGAATAACAAGTGTGCAACTTAGCTATTTATCCTTAGGAAATCATCACCACTATTTCTGTCATTCAGGGACCCATTAACAACATATTTAGCTCGGTTACTGGAGGTCCAATGAGTCCTACGACCCCAAATTTCAATGCAGCTTCGCTTCTCCCATCACTGCAATGTATATTGCAACAGAATTCCATGCAAAGGGTATCTGCCAATTGTATAATCGTATCTGATTGATATAGTATGCTGCCAAACAAGGTTTGAGTGTTTACTTATTGTTTACAGGAAGAGATTGTCAGGCTGATTAAATATGTTGAGGAAACCTCAGGTAACACTTGATGTCCTGCTGTCATTTACAGTTGGGTGTTTAATTTTTCTCCAATGTGTTTGTTGAAATTACCTTCCGTTGCTTTATCCAGGCAAGCAAGCAGAGTCCGCTGAAGCAAGTAACAACGACCTCTTACAGGTATGCAGTATAACTCTCTCTCTCTCTAAAAACTAAGTAATCGGGTTCTATAAATTTAGGTAATGTGATGTCCGATGTCAAAATTTCCCTGTCCTCTACTCCTTGAGGTATATATTTGGTTACTTCCACCAGTGGGGGGTTGGGGGGACCTTACCATTTCCTTGTAGACATGGAAGAGATGGGACGATTGGGGCATTGGCAGTATGAAGGATCGTAAATATATCAATTTTATGGTTATTGTGTTATTGTTATCTTATTTTCCACGCGGATGGGATAATCCAATATTTTGCAAATTGATCTAATTAACTAATCTTTGCAGGGTACACCTTGCTCTGCAAGGGAGAGGGAACTTCAATCTCAGATGATTCTCTTGCAACAGAGGTATAAAATACATCTCAAGCCACTAGTTCACATTTTATTGTACTTTCTTCCCACACTAACAATGTCCATTGGAATTTAATTACTGTGCCAGAGTTGGTAGCCTTGTTGAGGAATTGCAACGACAGAAAGTGAAAAATGCTCAGGTAAACTCTGAAGCCAACCAGATTAATCAAGTTAATTATTTCTTTAAATTTCTACACCATTTTCTGTCGAATCAAATCATATAGCATTACTTCATTCGCCTTTCAAATGAACTGTATTTGTTCTACACATCATTTTGTTCTGCATTTTATGACCTCTCCGTTCTGATTAAATTTCTTTGTTGAATTATGTATGTTTCTTACTTCGTTCACTTTTCAAATACGTTCTATACGTTCTCCATATCATCATTTTATGCTGTATTTTACGACTTCTCCATGCTGGTAGTCCCTCTGTGGCATGTTCCTGTGTATTCTGTATACCATGAGATTATAACATTTAAGTTTACGAATTAGTGATTCTACTAGGTAACTTATATTTGACTTCTCATTTGCAGTTAGAAGCAAAATTGAATTCATTGGCCGGTAAAAAGATGGAAAGGTAAAAAGATGGAAAGGTAAAAAGATGGAAAGATAAGGAAAGAAAGCTTGGTAGAGTTTTTTGTTGATATTAAAAGAGGCTAGAGGGTTATTCAATCGCGGTGGTGGTGGTGGCAGTGGTCGTCGGAGAAAGATAATTCAGGTGATGGTTGGGGTTTTATTGTATTTCTAGTGTAACATAAGTGTGGACGCATGAACGAAATTTTGAGATGCCATTCGTTGAGTCTCATGGTGTAACATGTAATTTGTTAACCTTATGATACTGTAATTATATTGCAGTTGCTGCTCTCTTCATAATTTAAGGTTTCCAGTAGGGGTGCCCAAAAAAATAAGCTGGTTTGGCTCCATCGGTTTGGTGTTTGGTTAATATTCGTTTTGATTTTGAGAATATAAAATCGATTATTTTTCAAATTAAATTACAAATAACGGTTTAGTTTCTGTTTGAATAATAATAAAAAAAACTCTGCCGTTTTCGATATAAACATCTTTTATCTTGAGTTTTCCATCTTCCCCAAAGGAGCTGGGAGAAAAAATATTAATTATTATTATTATTATTATTATTTTACTTTGACTCAGTTTATATGATTATATTTTGTTCGGTTCGTGCCCACCACTAGTTTCTATCATCGGTATATGTTGGGGAAAAAAAAGTAAGGTTTATTGATATATTAATGTGATAGGAAGCTACCAAGTTATTCTCTAATGAAAATACAAGCATCAAATTAGAGACTTCCAAATAGCAACCGTGAGACACGACCAACATTTGTCACCAAAGGCGATTTTGAGTGACCGCAGACACAATACCTTTCAGTGTCTCCTGCAAATCAACAATGATTCATTTCAACTCGATATCAATCTCTTGTACTTGAAGAAAAAGGAAAAGCTATATATTATAATTATATACCAGTGAATGGTCTTTAAGACCCAGAGAGATCACTAACGGCGTGGATGAACCAGAACTACTGTGAACACAACACAACCAGACATTAATGACTTCACATATACTTATATGGAATAGAGTGATGTTTTACAATGTAACAGCAGAAACTGGAGAAGCTTGATTAGCATACAAAGGAACTGAAAATGTACCTTATATGTTCGATCAACTGCCGAGCGCAAGCTACTAGCATTGGCTACACATGTTGCATATCACCAAGTCAATGTCATATGAAATTTGAGAGACCAGTTGGTTCAGTTTAGCTTAAACTTACCTCATCTCGCTTTCCGAATATCACGGAAACATTGTAAGTTGGTTCAATTGACATGCCTTCCTCCTTCCTAGCAATTGAAATTCTTGTAAAGAGTCACAATCTAGAAGTATTATCATTTTTCAGATAAGCCATTTCAGCTTTAAGGCTAATTGACATAGGCTAAACTATGTTATAAAACATCATTAGATCAGAAGGATCACTGTTCAACTTTGCTTTAATTTTCAAATCTCCAATCTTAAAACTATGTAGTTACTGTTAGTTTCTGTCAGCTCATTTACTGAGAAATAAACCTCACAGGAATCAAAAATCGATATACTGCAAAACAAAGGCAGACCTGGCATGAAGGATTGTTCCCATAGTTCCTATTTGAGTTGCAACAACCTGAAAAATGTTCAGGACTTATCAAATATTGCCAGGAAAGACCTGAAGACACACACAAAAAAAAAAAAAAAAAAAAAAAAAAAAAAAAAAAAAAAAAAAAAAAAAAAAAAAAAAAAAAAAAAAACCTCACTAGATAATGATCCTCATAACTGCAAATGACAATATCTGTTTTGTACCCCTGTCAAATATATTTTATGCAGTTAGGAAAACAAACAAAGAGTATCACAAAAATAACTTATAAGTTACATAAAATTGTCAAGACACTTCTCAGCTTAGCTATAAACAATCTCTTAGTGCCTTGTTTGATATAGCTTATACCTTTTGCTTTTGACAATAAAAGAAGAGAAATAGAAGCACTTTTATAAAAGCATCACTCAGCTGTTTTTAGTGAAAGCACTTTCCTAATCTATAAACACTTCTGAATTTCTAACCAAACACCGTTACAAAATACTGTAAAAGTATTTATATAAGCCATACCAAACAGTCTCCAAAAGAAGTAGAAACACTTTTGTAAAACCTATAAACCATCACTAGAAACTGTTCTTTTTAGCCTAGAAACTATTTTTGAGTACAAAAAAGCTGAAAACATGGTTAAATAAACTATCTCAAAGAGGCCCTTAATCTACCATAAGACAATCTACTAAATATATATACATGATATATCAATCCTTATAAGCTTAAGCCCAAAATTCATCATAACAAACAGCATTAATCAATACAAATCATCCTAAACAACTCAAATTACTCTTCAAGGAATCGATTTCCATATCACAAAATAATCAAATCCACATAAAATACACAACAATTGAATCAACAAATAAAAAGACAAGACTTCTTACCTTGATATCAACAGAGAAATTCTTGTGAGGAACAGGAAACTCCTGAGATGATAAACCACTCATCACAACTCTCTCTTCCATTAAACTCAATCGATGACTCTCTTTTGTTTTTTGTTTTTTTCTTGATTTTCTTTTCGTTCAAGAATAGAATACAGACTTTATTGGACTTTTAGGCCCAATTTATTAAAGCCCAATTATAAAAGCCTAATAAACTTAAACATCAAGGTTTGATGGGCTTAAATTTGAAAGTCAAAGCACGACTATTTTGAAAAGTTCAAGCCCATCGTTTGTGACTAGTTTTTCGAATAATATGTCAATATTTTCAACTTTCAAAGATTTGATATAAACAAATTTGAAATAAATAAATAGTGTTTATTAATATTCATACTCCTTGGAACATTTGTTAAACTTTATTGAATAAACCTTATCGATGGCAAATTTGTCAACTATGGAAAATTATAATTTTTAAAAAAAATGAATTTTTAATAAAATTGATAGGCCGTTAAAATTTTATTATAAATTTTTAAAATTTAAAATTAATAAAAATAATAAATAAAGGGATCCGTATATTTATCACTAAAGTGACTGTACCAACTCATGCTATATTTTCTAGGTAATAGTTAATTCACCCATGCTAAAAATGGGTCATCGGACGCTCATTCTATCAACACATTAACTAATGTTCCATTCATTATGTCACTTATATTCCTTTTTTAACTTTAAAAAAAAAAAAATTTAAAATTAAGTCATATAATATTTTCATTTTCTTATCTGCTTCTTGCCAAAAATATATGCTCAAAATTGAAAAGCAGTAAAGGATATGAAGATGTTTTCAATGATATAATATTTTCTTACTTGTTTTCTCAGTGTTGTACATAATTTATACATATAGTGATCAACTTTGATCAGAAAATTGGTGATAAAAAAATTTACAGTTGTGTAACAACTATTGACAGCTATTTGATCTTATCTTTAAGGTGTGAAGATACATGTGAAGATACATTTGTTTTTCTTTTCTAAAACATTCCAGAAATATTGTTTTTGGTATTCTGTTTGTTTTGTTTTCTAGACTTCAGTGTGAAGCTGGATTCATTAACTAAATTAGGCCCATTTGATTGATCCAGGTCCAGCTCTTACACAGATCGACTATTCTCAACACCCCCAATAAGATTGAACCGGGATTTGGGAATTAGGGTTAATCTGCTTCTCAGATACTCCGATCTTGCCACTGGTAATGCTTTTGTCAATAGATCGGCCAATTGCTCATCAGTAGAAATGTAGTGAATGTCAATTTCACCTGACATTACTTTATCTCTAACAAAATGGACATTTACTTCCATATGTTTCGTTCGAGAGTGAAAAATGGAATTTTGCGCCAATGATCGGGCTCCGTTATTGTCACACCAAAGAACGGGTCGTTGTGAAAGTTTGAATCTCAATTCAGACAATAATGATGTTAGCCATAGAAGCTCTGTTGAGATAAAAGCCAAGGCTCGACATTCCGCTTCTGTGTTTGACTATGACACAGTACGTTGCTTCTTCGATGTCTAGTAGACGACATTGCCACTCAGAAGGACAACGCCACCGGTGGTGGACTTTCGGTCGTCAAAAGAGCGTGCCCAATCCAAGTCACTGAATCCATGCAGCTGAAGTGGAATGGTGGAAGGTCTAAAGAATAGCCCCAAATTAGACGTTCCTCTCAGGTAACGAAGTACCCTCTTGCATGTTATCCAGTGACTTTGTAATGGATTAGCAAGAAGCTGACTTAACTTGTTCACAAAAAAGCTTATATCTGGTCTTGTGTGACAGAGATATTGGAGAGCACCAACAATGCTACGAGATTGAGTAGGATTCTCAAAGGGAAGACCATCATACTTTGAAAGCTTGGAGCTGATTGAAAGAGGAGTGTTACAGGGCTTGAAATCCAACATATTAGCACGAAGAAGAAGGTCAGGGACATAATGTTGTTGCGAGAGATGCAAGCCGTCTTGATTTCGGTACACTTCAAAGCCTAAGAAATGATTAACACTGCCCATTGTTTTTAAAGCAAATTTAGTCTGTAGCTTTTTGATAATATCTTCAGTGGCTTGGCTAAAGTTTCTAGTAATGAGTATATCATCAACATAGACTAAGAGGATAGAGATACCATTATTGCTTGTCTTATAGAACAGTGATGTGTCAGTCTTTACATTTTGATACCCCCAATCAATCAAAGCTTGTCTGAGAGTAGAGTACCAAGCTCTTGGAGTTTGTTTAAGTCCATAAGTGCATTGTTTAGCTTGCAAACATGAGTAGGGTATGAAGAATTTTCAAAATCCTGCGGTTGATTGATATACATGGTCTCATGTAGTCTTCCATTCAAGAATGCATTATTTATGTCGATTTGTTGAATATCCCAACTATAGGACATAACTAGAGAAAAGATCACCTTAATTGTTGATGATTTCACAACAGGGCTGAAAGTTTCAGTGAAATCATGACCAGGGGTTTGATTAAACCCTTTCTCCACTAGCCTAGCCTTGTACCTATTAACTGTCCCATCAGGATTGTACTTGACCCGAAACAACCACTTAGTATATAGAGGATTCATGGAGTGATGAAAAGGAACTAAGTTCCATGTATTATTTTTTTAGTAGGGCATTAAATTCATCTGTCATTGCAGCTTTCCAAATAATACTAGATAACTCCTGAGCTACTGTTTGAGGTTCTAGTATGGTTGAGATGACAGTAGAGTAGGTTTTTGTGTAACGTCCACAAATTGGACCTATAAGTTTGGACCAATTTGTAATTTTTCATAAGCTTTATTTTTGAAAATTCCAACTCGGAATAATTCGAAAGTATTATTGTGGGCAATTATGAGATTAGAAATTTTAAACAAAGATTTGAAATTTAGAATTGAAAATTGAGATTTAAATTCGAAAATGAATATTTCAATCCGAAAACAGATTTCTATTATGGAAATATATTTTATAAACTTTGATGGATATTTTAATTAAAGAAATTGTTTAGGATCACAATTTTTACTTATTTTTAAAATAGCACATTTTAGTCCAAAATGGATTTAATTACCGAAAAAGGGCAAAAACCGAATTAGAGACACTATATTTGTGATTTTAGAGTCAAAGATATTTATTAAATATGATTTTGAAATTTTTTTCGGAAAATGTGAATTTTGAGCCGAAAACGTCATTTTAAGCCAAAATGACCATTTTGCCCCTTTTAGTGAAAATTTTCGGAATTTTAAATCGAAAGGTGATTTTTGACTAAAAGTATGAAAATAAATTTTTAGAAAAAAACGGAAATGACGAAATTGAGTTTTAGTGGGAAACGGATTCGGAATTGGATTGGGCCTAATTTTGGCCCAATCCAAGCCCAAACCCAAACCCAAACCCAAACCCAAAAGGTGTTCATGACACCACTAAAAACCACCACCAAACACCCCACATTTCTCATTTCTTCTTCTTCCCCTTCATTCACGTTTACTCTCTTCTCCATAGCCAAACCCTAACTTTTCTTCCATCTCATTTTATCACCTCCAACCACCATGAATCTTCAAGTTAATTTCATCAACAACCTTCAAGTGGTTCATTGATGGCTATTTGGTTGTTTAAAGCTTTGTTCTTGAAAGGTAAAAATCTCTCTCTCTCTACACCCTTTTGATTTAAAAAATGAAGGTTGATTATGGTTTTAGTTTGGTTTTATAATGATTTTGAGTAGATTTCAAGTGTTGAACATGTGTTCTTAGCTTCCATAAGATCTAGAGATTGAAATCCCTAATTTCTCTATTTTGTAAAAACCTAGATTAGTGAAATGATTTGGGGTAATATTGAAAATTGGTAGATTGATGATCCTAAGGTGTTAACAAATGATTTTGGTTTGGTTTTAATCCATTTTGAGAAATCCTAGTCTCATTAGTTGTTTTAATGCCCTTAATAGAGTAGGGATGTGGTGATTAAGAGGTGTTAGTGCTTATGATGGTATTAGGATGGTATAATTGATGTTTTGGTGTATGCATATGCTTGTAGTGTGTTGTATATATGATTGAGGGTGTCTAGCAACTAATTGGATCACACAAAGTGAGCTATTAGCTTGGGATTGACGGATGCAAGGTTCGTATTTCCGTTTTTAACCCCACATATTGTTTGTTATTGTTTGATGATTGTTTTTGCATTAAATTGACTAATAATGCACTTGATATGAATAAATGTGAAAAAAAATGACATTATGGTTGCTTTGACATAAATGATGGTATATATGATGAAATTGATGTGAATTTATTGGTATGTGGTCTTATGAATGTGTATGAGATGCTTATAATTATATGGTTATGTATAAAATGACATAACTTGGAAATTTGTACATGTATGTGTTGTTTTGGAACAAAAAAAGATGTATATGTGGTTTGCCTTTGAGGCCTTGAAACATAATTGGTGAAATTTTGTACATTACCTTGAAGAGGTTAATTGTACTACAAGGGTTTTGATAATAAAGGAAAATGGTAAATTTGTATTGATCACATAAAAGGAATGCCCTTGTTCTTAGCTTGAAGTAGTGAATGTACTGGCATGCCATAGGGAAACTTAGAAGTATACTCCGACACATGAAAATGTGAATTAAGGCTTGAAGTGCCGCTTATATGATTCGGAGTGACGGCTCCTTACCGGATGCGACGGCATCAACCCGATCCTTTTGGATCTTACCATGTCTTCGGACTTACCGTGATCTTCGGATCTTACCGGGGTTTCGGCCCACTACCGTCCCGTTTTCACTATAGAAAGTTGGAATTAAGGGCAATAACTTAAAACAAGTGTTTTGTGTTGATTGAACTTTGTTGGCTTATGTTTGAACTTGAATAAACCTCTAATCTTGATTATAATGTTAAATGGTATTGGGTTTGATCATGAATAATGGCAAGATGGCTAAAGATGTTAATTATGTTCATATGAGAGTGAATATGGTTTAATCAAACCAAACTTGGTAATCAATAGTAAAAGATGATTTAGTGCTCTAAAAGTGTTGAACTTGGTGGTTAATTGATAAACTTAAAGGAATATGTGTTGTTATTGACTAAGATGACAATAAGTAGCTTGACAACTCATAAATGAGTTTCAAGGTTGAACTTGGTAAAAACTTGATGGTTGATGATGATTTAAAAGTAATGCATTTGAATCTTATAGTTCAATGCTATGAAAGTTTGATTGTATGAGATTGTATGTTGTATGTGTTGTTTGGATGAGTTTTAGGCAACCAACCCCTAGTCTGACCCTTATTTTCAAATGACTATGAACTAGTAGAGTCCCTAATGTTATTATGTCCATTTTTTGTTTCCAAATTGAATTTACAAATCTTGTTTAAGAGCTATGAAAATGATTTGAGAAAGTTTTTGGTATGTTGAAGTTTTATATGTGATGTTTTGTAACTAAAATAATCTTGAATCAAAGGTGTTGCTTTGATTTTAGGATGTTTCTAAGTGTTTTAGATGTCTAACATGTCCATAAAATGTTTTTGAAATGATTCATAAACTCAAAGTAATGTTTTGATGGTAAAAGATTGAAGAAACCAAAGTTTTTGAACCTTTGGAATACTGGGCGCCCTGGTAAGTGACTAGGACGCGAACCAGGGCGCTAAATTTGGTATCGTAGCTGTTTTTGCACCCTGGGCACCCTGGTTCGCGCCCTGGTCAAGCTTGCCAGGACGCCCAGGTCTGAACAGCAATCTCCGAGCCTCCGTTCTCATTCGTCCGAACTCTGAATTGGGTGCCGTTTGCGGCTACGGATTTGTATTGAAGTCCTCTATCCAACTATGTCTTTTAAAATCAGAAAATATGTCATTTGATATTTTCGATTTTCAAACTCCTCTGATGGTGCAAAATCATTTGAATTTCCAAAAATCAAGTCTTATGACTTAAAGTTTATTTGATATAGGTACGTTGGACCTCTTGAATGATCATGTAAGTTTTATTTAATTATTAAGTATCCAAATTTTTAAATAAATAGACTTTCAAAGACAAAATATCTATTGTAGCAAACTAGATGAATCTAGTTGTCTTCAAAAGAAAAATTCCTTGTAAATTCTCCTTTTCTCGAGTTGTTTCCAACCTACTTCCAACCTCTTAATGGTATTTTGATATCAAATGATGTTTGGAAAATATTCTATCAAATTGTATTTGAACACAATAGGAGCTTTGGATTTTCTAAAACAATCCTTACTTGTTAAGCAAGGAACTACCTTTAATGACCTTCCAAAATGATGTTTTCATACTTCCATACTAAGATGAAATGTTTATGAACTTAGTAACCGGAATCATGCTCGGTTGACCGTGGTTGACCGGGTTGACTTCGGTTGACTTCAATCATTGTAGGCTATCTTGTTTCAAGGTTCGTTTGGTACTTCCACGGCTTTTTTTAGACTTTGTCAAGGTTGAACAAACGTTACTTGTGAAAGAAATAACCTTCCTTATCCGGTACCGTGTGTCCAAATTGAATTTCAAAGTTTTAAGATCCATAAATCAATTTCAATATGTTTCTATATTCATGTGAAGGGTGCAACCTTCAAACTGTCGGGTCAAATGGACTAATGGTGGGTGTTGGTTGCATATGTGATCATGTGAATGGTTTAATTGATGGGATAACGTCTTCACCTAATTGTGAATCTTATAAACATGAAAAATGGTTAAATCACCGAACTAAAATGGATAGATATATATACTATGTTTCCATGGTATGTGTTTATTATTTATGTGGTAAGTGATGATATTGAGTGATTATAATCAAATGTGATTATAATCTATGCTTGATAGGCATTGTATGTGTTTGACTTCATTGTATTAAGGCGAGCTTAGAGATGCTCACAATTGAGATGCCATGTTGTGTGTATACATTGCATTCTAATAACCAAGACGCATTTGTGTGTGAGTGTTTGGGACATGGAATGCGGACTAGGCATTGTTGCCTAACACCCATTCGTTGTTCTTTTTGTTCTTTTTCTTTTCTTTTTCGGAATGAAAATTTTGTATATGTACGATCGAGCAGAGCACGAAGATTTCATAAAATAGGCATTCTCCATGGTCATGAGTTATGTATATATATTATATACTATGTATCATTTTGAAATTCTAAAAATCATGTATTATTTTTAATGAGAAGATTATAAAGTTTTTTATGGGCCTTTAAATTGTACAGCATATCATTATTGTTTTAATATTGAACTCATGTATAGTTTTGAAAGATTGATTTTACTACATTATTGGTAGTTTTATAAATAAATACCTATTGTTTACGCTTCCGCAATTGTGTTACAAAATGTTTCTTGACATGATTACTTATTTATGGATTTTGGGATACATATCTACTTATATTTTAAGATGTAAAGTCATTTTAAAAGATAGAATAGAGAAAAAGGTTTTGGTAGCATTTATACTCCGCATCCTACTGTACGGGGTGAGAGTTGGACGTTACATTTTGGTTTAAATATCCCATATTTTGATCTAGTTTGTATAGGATGAATATTTTGAGTGGATGGAGGTAAAGGTTGAGATTGTAAAGATGATGGAGACTAGGAAAAAGAACTAGATGTAGGTTAATTTGGTGATTGGATATCATGAGTAAAATGTGAAGAGAACATAGGAATATTAGAATGTACCTCTCTGTTGGATGTTGAAGGTGAAACTGCAGGAGAGCCATTTGTCAGGGTAGTACTGTTGGTAGTCTGCTGCTGCCTTAATATTGATGAAATGCTTGATAAAGGTGAAGTGGATGGTAATGGTAATAAAGTAGAGTGATGTGGTGTGGTGTAGTGAATAAATTATCTATAAGGAAACTCATTTTCATTAAAAATAACATGTCTAGAAATGTAGAGTTTTCCTTGTGATGATAAAGCATGTGTAACCTTTGTGAGATGAGCAGTAACCAAAAAATAGACATGTTTGAGTGTGGAAATCAAACTTATGTCTATTATAGAAGCGAAGGTAAGGAAAGCAACTACAACCAAAGGATTTCAAATTAGAATATGAGGGAGATTTTTTGTATAGTTTTTGAAATGGAGAAATATGATCTAGCAAAGGAGTTGGGAGATTTTTGATAAGATATGTGGCTGTAGATAAGGCTTCTAGCCAAAATTGGAGAGGCATGTCTGCTTTGGAGAGTAAAGTGAGGCCAAGTTCAGTGATATGTCTTTGTTTCCTCTCGGATACACCATTCTGCTGATGAGTGTAGGGACAACTAAAACGAACTTGGATTCTTTGTGAATTAAGAAAAGGTAATAGAGCTATATATTCCCCACCCGTATCACTATGTAAGGCTTTGATTTTTTTACTAAGTTGTAGCTCAATGTAGGACTTGAATCTAATGAAGGTTTCTTTAGTCTCTGATTTTTACCTTAATGGATACATCCATGTAAATCTAGAATAGTCATTAATAAATATCAAGTAATAGGAATGTCCATCGGTTGAGGGATAAGGAGAAGGTCCCCATAAATCTGAATAACAGATATATGATGTGTTTGGAAAGGAAGCTTGTATAATTTTCCTAGTCTGCAAGCATCACACAACAATATTTGATTTTTGCTAAATGAGAGTTTAATTGATTTAAGAACTTGTTGAAGTACAAGATCACTATGATGACCAAGGCGTCTATGCCATAAATTTAAATCTAAATTTTGAGTCTTAAAACTAAATTTTGGTGAAGCAGTAGCTGAAGCAGAAAGTAAGATAGGTGTAGGAGTGGATGGAGAAGTCTTTGCAATTTTAGCTTGAGTAGGAAGGCTGTAAAGACCATCCTGCACTACCCCTTTGAGTATTGGCTTCCATGTAGCTTTGTCCTTAAACAAGCAAACATCATCACTAAATTCAACACTCATATTGTTATCTTTTGTTATTTGGGAAATGCAAAGTAAATTTTTGGTTATTTTGGGTACATGTAATATGTTTCTGGGAACAATTGGTGTGTGTGTGTGTTTTTGAAGTCAAAGTAGATGAACCAATATGAGAAATAGGGAGTGAATTACCATTACCGACGGTTAGTTGCTCAGGTCCTGTATATTCAACACTTATGGAAAGATTTCCAATGTCAGGTGTGACATGGTTTGTTGCCCCTGTGTCAACAAGCCAATTTGGATCAGGATTAGACTTAGATATTGATGATGTATTAACATTCTATGTAAGATATGACTGATAATAAGATGCTGCAGATGAGTGTGACTGAGCTGATGATGATGAATTTTGAGCAGAAGATAAATTGGATCTGTAATTAGGGTTGTAGGATTGAAGATTTCCAGAACTTCCTTGCCAATAAATGCCAAAATGTTTGTGACATCTGAGAGCATCATGTCCCTGCTTTTGTCATACTTGGCAATATAACCTGTTATTTCTACCCCCATGTCCTCTACCTCCTTTGCCTCTGTAATTTCCTCTATTGGATGTTCCTAAGCAACTTCCATTTGAATTGTTGTTGCTATAGGCCACGTTTGCAGATGCATTAAAGATAGAAATCTGAGAATGAATATTTTGTTGTTCCAATCTTGTCTCATGCATCATTAGAACATATTGTACTTCTTATATGGTAGAGTGTTGCACAGAATGAGTTAGATGAACTACCACTGAATCATATTCTGATCCCAAACCATTTAGACCACATAATATTAGCTCTTGATCTGAAACTGAATGCCTTGCTATATTAAGAGAGTCACCAATCTGCTTAATTTTTTGAAAATAATCAGTGATAGTGAGAGCTCCTTTTTGAAGAGATGAAAGTTGTTGTTTGAGTTGTAACACTCGCACAATAGAAGTCTGGGCATATAGGCTAGTAATGATTTGCCATACCTGTCTAGAGGAGGTAGCATGGTTAACTGGACTCACTACTTGATCACTTATAGTAGTAAGTAACCAACATAGTAACAACTGATCTGTTCTAACCCACAGTTTGTATGCTGGACTTTCAACAGGTTCTGCAATAGAGCTTTCTGAACTTGAATCTGCATCTGGAGTTTCTAGGCGAAGGAAACATGATGGTGGTGCAGCATCTTGAAGAATAAACTGCTCCAAATCTAATATTCTTATGACTGCCAAAACTTGTGCACGCCAGTTTACAAAGTTGATTCTGTCAAGTTTCAAGGGTAAATTAAAGTTTAAAGCTTTGGCTAATGAAGGTAAAGTGATAGAGATAGTATCTAAAATAGTAGTATTGTTGGAAATATTGTTTGGTGAAGTCATGTTCATAAAAACGTTGGTCTGAGCAAAGCTCTGATACCATGAAAAGTAGTAAAGAAAATGAAGATATTTTTAATGATATAAATTATCTTGCTTGTTTCCTCAATGTTGTTCATAGTCTATACATATAGTGATCAACTTTTGATCACCACCATTGATAAGAAAATTTACAGTAGCTAATGACAACTATTTTATCTTATTTTTAAGGTGTGAGGTACATTTGTTTGTCTTTTCTGAAACATTCCAGAAGTATTGTTTTTGGTATTCTATTTGTTTTGTTTTCCAGGCTTCAGAGTGAAGTTTGATTCATTAACTAAATCAGACCCATTTGATTGATCCAGGTCCAGCTCTTGCACAGATCGGCTATTCCCAACAAAAATTAAATAAATATACATAAAATTAAATAAATTAAAATTTTATTTGTCTATATAATCTATAAGTTTGTTTAATTGTTTCATTAAAATTTCAATTCATGAATTTTCAAAAAAAAATTATTATGTATCAATTTTGTTATGATGTGATCATACATATAACAAGATTTTTTTTTTTCTCTAATCCATATCTTTTATCTACTTGATTATATATATATATATATATATATATATATAAATTAGTCTCACTCATTCATATTTTAAAATAAATTTTATTTCTAAAAAATAAAAATCATTTCGATTTCATTCTTTATTTTTAAATACCATTATTAGTGTTATACGTAAATTCATATGACAAAAATCATAAGTTCGAATTTATAATGTTCATATTATAACTATACCGTAAAAAATTCATATATATATATATATATATATGTTAAATATTGGTATCCAATACCTCTTATCAAGTTGTTCATCATAATTTTGTCAAGTCAATTTAATTTGAAATCAAATTATTTATTTGAAATTAAAAATCTATTGATAAAAGATAAAAGTGATAAAATAAATATATTGGGTAAAAAATTAAGTCAATTTAATTTGAAATCAATTTATTTATTTTAAAGTAAAAATCTATTGATAAAAGATAAAAGTGATAAAATAAATATATTGGGTAAAAAATTAAGTATAGATTATAAAAAAAATTAAAAAAATAAATAATAATAATAAATAATTTTTTATTTTTAATATTATTTAAAAATAATAAAAAAGAATAATATTTGAAAAAAAATGTTGCAATAACCATCCTCTAGAATAATATATATATATATATATATAATTTCAGTCCCTAAATATTTAATATGAGTTTAATTATATAATTTAAAAAATATTAAATATGTATATTATTTATTTATGGTAGTTCACATATACCGTTTTAATCCATATATCATTAAATTTGAGGCGTGTATGACAGAGAAAAATGAAATTGCATGGACAAGTAATAGTTTTTTCTTCTTAAACAAAATAATATTATTACTAATTAATTATGAATTAGTATTATGTGTGGTGTATTATTTGAAATTTATATATATATACATATATTTACAATTTAATAAGATAATATATATGTATAATAATTGTTATTATTTGGAGAAAATTTTAACATAACGGTTCAAAATATAAAAATTTTAAAATTTTAAAATATTTTAAAAGTATCTGTTTTTTCTACCATTTTTATAATCTAATAAAATAATATGTAAAATAAATTTCAGAAAACAACCATTATTTTTATAAACTAAATTTGATTATTAAAAATTATTTTATGTGAAAAATGAATTACAATTCAATAATCCTAAAACTTAGGTATAATGAGCAGATACAGAATGGAGAAGAAGACAGATTAGGGATAAAAAAAGATATTGCAAGAGTGGGGGAGATAGCCAGAAATTTATATTGGTTGATTAAATGATTCATTTATATCTAACCTAATTCATATAAATGTTGGTCAATTAACATAAATAATAAGTATAAATGGTAAATCTAAAATCCATTTTGTCCCACATTATCATTTTATTAATTCTTAAAAATTTATTATAATTTTTATTGGCGATGAAAATAAATTGATAAAAATTAATCTAACTTTTTTTTTTGTTACCATATTAAACATTATATATTTAAATTAAAGTAAATATAAATTTTTTAATAAAAACTAGTATTGAAATATACGTGATTCGACAAATACTTAAATTAAAATTTGTGTGATCGTAAGCTAACCAATCCAACAACTACTTGAAATGAAATATATGGTCAATATAATCATTTCACAAGTACATGAATTGATATAAAAGTACATAAATTTATATATATATAGAATAAATATTATTATATTAAAGAAATTGAAATATGTTATGATCGTACAATATTTCATTGTACAAGTACTTGAATTGAAATTTGACTATGATTATCTATCCAACAAGACGATTATAATATATGGAAAATTTTGTTTTTAAACCATAAAAATTTAATATGTAATTATAGGTTCAATTTATAAATTTAAACTTTAATTTTTACTTTACATATTGGATTATAAACGGTAAGCGTAGTTCACCGAATCTGTAAACCTATAAATTGTAAAAATTTAAAAATATTTTTGAGAAACTCCGTTTATAGACTGAAAATCAAATTTTTAAAAATTTATTTATTTATTTATATTTTTTAAAACAGATCTAGAATTATATTTTAAATTTTAAAAAACTTATTTATTCATATATAAGTGAAATATATTATCATAGTAAACTATTCGATAGGTACATGAATGGGAATGTATTATACTCATAAACCATGCACATTAATATTATTAATTGAAGAATAATAATTAAGAGAAAGTAGGTAAGGTTAACTAAATAGAGTTGACATATTGCACAACTATAGCCATGCATAAGATAAGAGTGGTGTTAGGTTAGGTTATCAACATCAAAATATGTATATATTATATAAATATGGAATTCAAAACCCTAATAAAATCATATACCATTTGTCTTGTCACCATGATGTTGGACAATTTATTAATAATTCAAATGGTCCATAATAAAAAATCTACCATATCAAGAAGTGACCTGTTCGTCAGATATGCAGATCTGAAAATTATAATTGGGGTTGGCATTTAGGTGATCGTATTTATACATTTAATTGACGAACGGGTAGATTTATTAAATTAATATTAGGAAGAAATTTATTTTGTATTCAATTTATTTAGATAAATAAGCCCGTTTGTTTGCTGAATTAAATTGTATAAATATTACAAAAAAAATTATATATAATTTATTATATTTAATTATGATGTATAAAATATTAAGTTATATTAAATCAAAAATAAAAATATTATCAATAACTAAATTTTAAAAAAATAATTTATTAACAAATTAACCAAAATTCATAAAACTCAATTTAAACTCAATATATTAATTAAACGGTTTACACAGTTGATCTATCCATTTACCTCGACTAAACTCATATTAAACGATCGCGTCGGTCTTTATTCCAAATTATCACCTTTATAAATTTAAATTCAATTCTAAATAAAATTATCTCTATTTCTATATAGGTGAAACACTCGGATGATATTCACTATTTATCAATCAATTTATTTCACGTATTGTTCCTTATGTATAAGGAATAATATAGTTAGATGGGATCTGATTTTATTTGTCTTAATATTTATTTTTTAAATATTAAATTATTATAACTACAATTAAAAATAAATATTGAATAATATGTTCGTAAGAAATGTTTCACTCCACCTATTAAACTACGGGGGAAGTATTTAATTATAAGATCCAAATACAAATACCTCAAAAGTTTGGGGTAATGGGAAATAATCCAATTTTATAAAGATAAAAATTAACGGAATGAATGATTGAATTATGACTGAAGATGTGATTGGAGAAGAAATCATATCATTAACATGAAATCTTAACTAAAAATAAAAATAAATAAATAAATCAACTAATTTTTAGTAATAACACGTGCTTACCGGTCGCGGAGCACGTGACTCCCCATCATTTTTCCATCTATCTGTCTACGTACCAACTACTCTTCTTTAGCCAAGCCGCCTTTGTTCGCTAAATATTAATTAATTTATTAAATAATAAAAATAAAATCAAATATTTTTAATAAAGTTATTAAATTAAAAAAGATGATGTATATTTATATATAATAGATGATTTATATATATATATTATTTATAATTTTTATATTATAATATTATTTTTATTATTTTTTAAATTTTATTTTAATTATTAATAAAATATTAATATTAACTATTAAAAAAGCGGTCTGAACCAGAATCAACGAGTTAAATTAATTATAAAAATAGTTGTTTAAATGATTGGTAGTAATAAATTTAAATAATTATTAAATATAAAATTTTATTGAAATTATTTTACTAATATTTATTAAAAATAAGAGTATTAATAATTTAAATAATAAAAAATTATTTTAATATATATATAATTATTATTTTAAATATAAATACATTCAAATATAAATATAATGTGCAGTTATTTATACTATAAAATATTTATAAAATAATTAGAAACTAAATAAAATTTAAATTATTAATTAATTGATATAATTATTTAAAATAAATATAAAATTAATTTTAAATTTACAATATGAATATTATATTTTAATAATTATTTTTATTATTAACAATTATAAATAATTCACACGCCGCCAGTTGTATTTACATTTTCTAAAATGTGATATATTTTTTTTAGCTGAGCCGAACAGGAGCTAAAGCCAAAGCCAAGCTGCAATCAGATGTCGTGGTTTTGTTTGGACAAAATTGGATATACGTATTTTTCTTTAAAATGAATTATAAGCCGTAATAATTAAAGACAAATGAATGACGGATGAGACTGACTATAAATTGACTATTGGAATTTATAGTTAGATAAGAACTTATATAGTAACCTGTTTATAGTGAATTATTTTAACAAAATCAATAATTAAAATAAACTGACTATGAATAAAAAATATGATTTCTAGTTAAATAGTAGTTTAAATCTATAGACTGTTTATAAAAAATATTTTACAATAATAATAATTATTTTAAAAATAATTTAAATTAAAATAATAATTAACATAAAATTATAAATTAGATCTAAATATGTATTTAAAAAATAAATTTAAATTAAACTATTAAAATATTATTGATATAATCCATTTTAGTTTTTGAAATTTTTAAAGATTTCATATTAAATATTATATTACGAAAAAAAAATTTATTTCATAAATTTTAATAATATTTTTATTAAACAGAACAATTAGTTAATATATATATATATATATATTAATATATAAGTTTATTAATTATAAATTTATGATTTTTTATTTATTAATTTACTAACTTTATAAATAGATTAAAATGTAATATAATTTAAATATTTTTAATTTTATAATTAAATATATAAAATCATAATGATTGTATATCTAGGAGTCTAGTGGTAAGTGACCACTTGTATCATGGATTCGATTCCGTCTCAGAACAACAGATATTAAGGGTAAGGTTTTGGGCCATTAAAAAATAATAATTATAATAATTGATTATTTAATTAATTATAATTATTTTCCGATTATAAAATATTAAAATGAGAATATTTAATAATAAAATAATTAATTTTAAAAAATAAATCATTCACTATTTTAAAAAATAATTTAAATATCAACATTTGTTTACTCAATAATATTTTTTAAAAAGTAAAACCAGCATATAAAAATTTTACCAAAATTACCCGCTTAATTTTAATTTTGGGAAGGGTTAGTCCGTATCGTAGCTAATAAGCTACACATTGTTGCTATAAATATCCACATCTTGCATGAGCTCTCTCTTCTTCATCACTCACTCTCTTTAAATCTCTCTCTTCTATTCTCTGTTTCCTCTGCATTTGATTTGCTTGAAAAATCAAAATCGGAATCTGAATCTCAGTACACAAAAGCTTCTCTCGACTTCACTATGGGAATCGTACGGACGGAGGAGAGCGAGAGGTTGGAGCTGGAGGAGCTTCGTCGTGTGCTGGTGGCTTGCGCCGCCGTACACCGCCGGAAAGACGAGGAGGAGATTCGAGATGAGAGAAAAAAGATTAATGAAGAAGACGACGATGAAGATAAGATTGTTTGTGTCACTAGCGGTGTCTCTTTCCTTGGCCTCTCCATCGTCAATCAACTGCTCCTCCGTCGCTACTCCGTTCGAATCATCCTCGATAATCCAGGTAAATCACGCTTTGAATTCGATTCAGTTGAACTTTTGACGGTTCCGATTGACCTGAATAGAAGTTGGATTTTAGTTCGATTCGATTTTTGTGAAGATGATTCCATTAATTGATCTATTTGATTTTGTTTTGTTGGATGAAATTGAACAATGAGTGAGAGAAATGTTTGTGATTCTATTCTTATTGTGTGAGGTAAAACAAGTAAACGAAAAAGGTGTGTTTCTAATTTTTCGGTTCACGCGATGAAAACAACATTTTGCAGAGGACGTGGAGAAACTGAGAGAATTGGAGAGCAGAGGAGAGATGAGGACGCAGAATTCGCACGTGTCAGTTGTAACGGCCAAATTGACACGTGTGGAGGACTTGATTCAAGCTTTTGATGGTTGTCGTGGCGTGTTCCATACCTCTGCGTTCACTGACCCTGCCGGCCTCTCTGGCTACTCTGTATGTCCTCTTTTGATTATATCAAATGCATCTTTATTTTGTTGTTTTTTTACTGGGTTTGTTGCGTCTTTTTTTATCTGTCTATCATATATTATTCATATCACATTAAATAAAATTAAAATAATTTTAATGTGCGACGAATATGAAATCAACATATATTTTCTTAATTTGTTGCGTTGTTAATATATATGGAAAATGATGTTTTGAAAAAATAAAATATTGAGTATTTTATTATGGTTGAAATGGATAAAGTGAAAGGACGATATAAATTGATGGATGATGATGTGAGATAGTATGAATTGTTTATAGGAAAAATTTAGTAGATCATCTAATTCTTTTGTAACTGTATCTTTTAAAATAATAATTAAATATAAAATTATAAATAATAATATAATTATTTAATTTATATTTATTAATATTTAATATAAAATATTTTAATAATTTCGAAATAATATTTGAATAGTAAATTAAAAAAATTAAATATTTTATAAATTATAAATATTAATTATTAATTTTTATTTTCAACTGGTACATCTAAAATATATTTAATCGATTTGACTCTGGTAACTGCAATTATTAAATTGTGACCATATTTTTTAAAATTATAAATTTAAAATAAAATATAAAATAATTTATTAATTTAATTTAAAGTTGTAAAATAGTTTATATATGTGAAATTATATTTAATTATATTGTTTAATGTTTATTTGAGATTGATTGATTACCAAACCAACGAAAGATGTTGATAGACGTCTAGATACCTGACTAACTTTGCATGAATGTTATGGAATAAGTACCATTGTATTATTTTGGGGGTCTTGAGTAAGTGAGGTGAGTGATGTAGAACTTGGATACGTGGTTAACTTGAACACCGTGATTCTTTTTCTAAATGTTGTAGCCTGTGTAGGTTGAAGTTTTGTGAGGGCATTAAATTTATATTCTAAATGCTGCAGAAGTGGTAGTTTTATTGTCCTTTTTTAATTTTAATTTGCTAGTACTATGAACTTTTAGTGAACCAGAGATATGTTGTTTCATTTTTAAATACCTGGGGCCTAAAAAAACAGGTTTCGTTTTCATTTCCCTTCATTTTGTAGTGTCCTTATTGTTGATATTGATAAATGAAATCGACTCTTCAACAAATATACTTTAATTAGTAGAGAAAATATTTGGTAATGGTGAAAGAATTGACTTAAATATTTTTTTTAGAAGATACCATTTTTGTTTTTATATTCAATTTTAGTATTAATTTAACTTTTAATTAATAGTTGCTTTTGTAATTTGAATTATTGATTTACCAACAGAAAAGAAGAAGGTCAAATGATTTGCAATCTCCATTCTTTGAGATTACATTACATCTACTCTTATTATGTTTTTATTTTTGTTGAGTAGGATAAGGAAGATTAGAATGTGGTCCATTCATTAGACATGAAAAGGCCAACTAATTCTTCTTGTCTTTTGGATGGAGACAGTTTTAGAAATTAATGGTGGACATATGATAATTAAGAATCAATATGTGAAACCGTTAACAGGTTGATCAAAATCCGGTGACAAAATTGACTGTCAAATTTGTTATATTCTTTGAATCTGATTAACCATTTTCAATAATTTGAATAATTCCCAAGTTTAAGTTTTGAATAATTTGAATAATTCATAAGTTCGTTTAACAGCCGATTTAGACTGCGTGTGACAAGTGGATTTGATTTTTTCAATTTTGTGGTGTGTTGAATTGACAGAAAATAATGGCTGAATTGGAAGTGAAAGCTACTGAGAATGTTATTAAGGCATGTGCAAGAACACCCTCAGTAAGGAATTGTGTGCTCACTTCTTCACTTTTGGCTTGTATATGGAGAGACAGCTCACAAGATTTATCTCCTATTGTCAACTATGACTCCTGGAGTGATGAGTCTCTTTGCATAAACAAGAAGGTATGATAATGAAATCTCTTTTATGTACTTGTTATAGATTGTTTTTTTCTTTTTACTGAAAATAAAAGTATAACAATTAAAAAATATCTCCCAATAAAAAAGTGCAACCAATATTTGGTCTGGGGTGGTGGGGATTCTCACTAGAGATGTGAATATTGCATATTTTTTTAAAACTCTTTTAGATTAGTTGAAATAGTGACATTGGAGTGGTTGGTTATGTTTCTTGAAAAAAACTTAGGAACATTTTTCTTGAAATGACACTTGGTGTAAAATCTAGAAGTAGTGCTTCAATTTATTTTAAAAGCAGAAAGCATTATAGTAAAGCAATGTTTCAAAAAGGGTCTTAAATAAATACACACATCTGCTTTTTAAGTGAGTGGTTTGTTGAAAAGGGTTTTTCAATATAGAAAAAATATATATATTAGATGAAGCATTTCTTTCTCTTAGTTTCAAAGACACTTTGCTAAATCTGAACAAGTGTATTGAATTGTATTGACATTCATAGACAAGATATAAACAACCCCTTTTGACTTTTTTGAACCAAAATCCACCAGATCAGGTTACTAACCCACTCTATTGTTATTGACATAGATTTTCTATACATTTAACAACTTTTTGAAAATCTGTACAGCTTTGGTATGCTTTGGGGAAGCTTAGATCAGAGAAAGTTGCCTGGAAATTAGCTGAAGAAGAAGGTGGTATCAAATTGGCCTCTATTTGTCCAGCTCTCATCACTGGCCCTGATTACATCCATAGAAATGCCACTGCAACAATAGCTTATCTCAAAGGTACAATCTCATTTATCACAATCAATAACATACATATGAAAAATCAATCTAAAGCTAATATCAGGATTAGGAGATACAATTTAGTTGATTGAAGTCTTATTAGGCCAGCAATAAATATTTTTACCTTTAAAAGAAGATTAAAAATATTTTTATAAATATTTTATATCATCTGCATTTATTGAAAACATTTTTATAATATATAAATATTTTTTAAGTTTTATTTAAATAATATTAAAAAACAATTTTTACATTTAAAAAATCATAAAAATATTTATATAAGTTATTTTAAATAGCCATAGTTAATTTACACTAAAGTAAAAAACGCTTCTCATATCTATTAAATACAACTCATTTTTAAAAAATTAAAAGTGAAAAATTAATTTATTCCAACCTATCCTTAATATTTTAGAGGAGGTAAGTGTGCCTCATTTGAACTTTTGTTTTGGAAATTTGTGGTGTGCTGAAATGCAAAAGTAAAACGTGTCATTCATGAGAGTTTAAATAAACAAAAATGAATCATTTGATCTAATAGATTTTCAGCATCATAAGAGTGGGTAGGTAAAGTACAAAATCTTCTAGATGATAAATTTTGAAACACTTTTAAAATAATGAAAATTTAAAAAGGAGTATTAGGTGAAATGATTTATTCTATATCATTAATGTGTTTGGTCTCTTATGTGTTTTTGTTTTCATGTTTCATGTTTGTTGCTTTATTCCACATAGTAATTATTTATTAGATATATCAATAGTCGGTTCATTTAAATCGTTATTTAAAACTTTCATCAGCCTACACGAGTAGGCCATATTTCCTTTTCTTTCAAAATTTATAGTAGACCATATTGTTTATTAGGTGTAATAAAATACCTAAAAGATTTTTGAAAATATAACATTCATAATTTTTAGGTAAAGAGAAATTATGAATGATAGTATTTTTGGTCGTGAATAGTATGTTAATTTATATTTAAATTTTATTTGATTAAATTTTTATATTAAAAATTAATATAGCAATTAATTATTAATTATTCATTAAATTACAATTTATATTTGTAATTGAAATAGTGAAAATATAAAATAACATAATCAGATAATGTATAATTTTTTAATATATTTTTATTTTTTGTTAATTTAGATAATATATATATATATTTAAATCCCTTAATTTAGTATAACTTTTTTTATGTGGAAATTTAAACTTTTTAAAATTCTACCCTTCAAATTTCTATCTTTTTTTATTTTTATATGGAATTAAATTTTTATAACTTTTATAAGAATATTGAAAAATGCAAAATTATAGATGTTAATATACACTATCTTTTAAATGATTCTTAATTAAAAATCTATAATAATGTGTTTATTAACCAATAAAAATTAAAATAAAATTTTAACTAATAAATAAAAGTTATCATTCTTAATCATGTTTAATGAATAAATATAATACCGTATTTTATGAATTACAGGGGCACAAGAGATGTACGCAAACGGACTCCTAGCAACGGTAGACGTAACAAATGTAGCAAAAGCACACGTTTGTGTGTACGAAGAAATGAAAAAATCAGCACATGGAAGGTACATTTGCTTTGATAGTGTTATTAAATCTGAAGATGAAGGAGAAAAGCTAGCGAATGAAGTAGATTTGCCTATAAACAAGATTTGTGGGATTAATACACAACATATCCCTTATCCTTACAAATTGTCCAACAAAAAACTTAAACGTCTTATGTCTACTTCAACAACACTTAGAAGATGTTTTAACCAAAATTAAACGTCTTATGTCTCCTTCATATTTAATTAGTTGTTGTTCCACTTTCCAATTGATATAATAATAATGCTTAGTAGTGCATTGTTTTAGCTTTATTTTTGCCTTTGTGTTTGTGATGGTTTGGTTGGTTCATTTTTATTAGTTTTCCGATTTGGTGTGTTTTTGGGTGATTTGATTGGTCAATCCTTTTCATCCTGTAGTCTTGCCAAACCATGGCTGCTTCGGTTTTTTTTTTAATAAAATTATTCAAAATCATTTTTATTTGAATTATTAAAATTAAACTATATATAGCTTTTGATATAATTTTTTAGTTACTAAAAAAATGCCCATTCCCAGTCGCTCCCTGTTCAGTTAAAACCCTAGATTAGCTCCCTATTCAATTAAAACCGTAGATAGAGTTCGTCACCACCAAATTTGTAAATTTCTCCAAATTTGTTAGAAAAATTACTGCTTAGGTGAATCAGTTTTTGCAAATTTGTTACATTATTTGGACATATTGGCAATAAGCATGAATGAATTTTTATTGAAAAAGTTACAATCATGTTAGGGTTTATTTGGCTTTTTTTTTCTAAAATTATTTTATTGATATTTTTTAAATAATAAAAAAATACTCCATATACATTTTAATATTATATTTTTAAATTTACTTTTTGTAAAAAAATATATAATGCATTATTTTTTAAAATATATTATTTTAAATTTATTTTTTATTTTAAACGGGCTATTAAAGTAATTAGGAACAAAAAAAAACACTAAGAAATGTATTATTTGATTAATTTAAAAAAAATATTTTCTTTAACTTTTAATTAGAATTAAGAAATATATTATTTAATTAAAAAATAAAAATAATTTTTTTAGATTTGTTATTAAAATTAGAGTGAACACAAAAATATATAATATTTAATTTAAATATTAAAATATAAAATAAAAATATTAAATAAGGTATTTGACTCAAATATTATTAAAAAAATTCTAATTATAAAATTAAAAAAATCAAAATAAAAAATCTGTCCTAAACTAGTTGTCCATCATTATGCCTATTTCAGCTGTCAATATATAAAAACTCATTCAAC
Organism: Cardiospermum halicacabum; assembly: GCA_031304145.1. NCBI lineage: Eukaryota > Viridiplantae > Streptophyta > Magnoliopsida > Sapindales > Sapindaceae > Cardiospermum > Cardiospermum halicacabum. Next base: position 1,816,534 of record CM062398.1, read on the forward strand.
CCTAAAAGTAATTCTCTCTAAATAGTTCTATAAATTGAACATATTAAGTTTAAAGATGTAAATGTTAATTTAACACAAATCAAATAATTTACCCAAATCAGTATTTAATAAATTTAAAACTTTATTTCAAATTTATTCTTTAGTCATAAAATTGATTAATTTACCACTGACAATCTCCTTCGAGACAACCAGAGATGAAACCGCCTTGGTGACACAAAACAAATTAATGAAACCATCAAAACAGAAATTACTACTACTACTTGACGTAGTAAATCTTTCTTATTCACGCATTAATGAAATCAAATCAACAATCGATGAATGGAGTTATAATAATGAAAGAAGAGGCTCAGAGAGTTGCTATCTGTGCTCAAGGAAGAGTTTTTAAGGCTCTTCTCATACAAGAGGTGTCAGAATATTAAAGCACTCATCATCTTCGCCGATTGCACATAACACCAACAACAATCACACAAATCCAAAACAAATTTTAAAAAAATAAACAAAAGAAAACGAAGGAGGAGGAGAAGAAAAGACATCTGATAGGTGTGAGATTCGGCGGCTATTCGTTTGAACTAGGGTTTTTGAATTGAGACGAAGAAGATTAAAGATGCGAGGAGTATTTATAGATGAATTGTTGGGCCTTCAATGGGCTTATAAATTTGTTAGGAGTTGGGCCTTGTTTTGGTTTCTTTTGAAAACCCGACCCGATAGTAAAAAAGATTTGGTTCTGTGTCGGCCCGAAATTGAATACATATGGGCCTAGGTGTCTGTTTGGTTAAGCTTGTCTACTGACGCAAAGTGTTTTTTTAAATCTAAAAACACTTTTTTTTTATTTTTGATTGTTTGGTAGAAATTGCAGTAGAGCTTTTGAGGGTTTAAAAAAACAGAAAATCATCTACTGAGAGAAGCACAAATTTGATGCTTCTTCGAGTAGATCTTTTTGAAATTTTTTAAAAAGATACAAAATATCTTTTATACCCTTATAATATATGATATATAACTCATGATTTCATACTTTATTTTACTTTCTTTACATGTAAATACTATTATTTTGAGATATATAAAATTACAATAATTTAAAATTTTAAATCGACAATCAAAATTTTTGTATAAGTTTGTGAAATCTTTATATAAAACAAATTTGTAAGATTTTATAAAATTTTATCTTCTATTATTATTATTATTATTATTATTATTATTATTATTATTATATTTGTAACTTGAATTTTTTCTTTTCAATTGAGTTTAAAAATATATATAATATTCACATTTGAATTGGTTTCAAAAAAAAATGAATAAAAAAATATATGGTAACTATATGTTTTTTTTTTAAATGTAAATATTATTTCATATTTTGATACTTAACTCTCAATTTGCATTTTAAATTTAAACCAAATTTTGTGAATTACTACATAAATAATTAATGAATAAATATATTCCAATATTAACAAATAAGTGAATATTTATATCTAATACACTTTAAATAATTATAATGTCTTAAAATATTTTTAAAAGTGATATTTCCAAACACTTTAAAATTGATAAGTACTTTTTTAATTGATAACCAAACCCCTAAACTTTTAGTTTTCAAAGATCTACTTCTAAAAGATCTATTATTAAAAGATCTATTTAAAGAAATTGTACCAAACAGGCACTAAGTACCCTACATTCAAATATGAAACTATATAGAATGAATAAGGAAAATTAACGAGATAGTTATGTAAACTACTAGCTAAGTTGAAACCACCATCACAAGTGTATCATCTAACTTTCTTTTCATTTTGGATTCGATGTCTACTAAGTAAAAACTGGTGTGCGCACAAAATTTGGTTGGATCTCTCGAGTTATATTAGAATACGTTATTCAATTTGATCGTTATTAAAAAAAAATTCATACTTAAAGAAAGAAAGGAGTCCAACGAATTTACATTTGTCTTGGTTTTAAATACACCTCATGTTGAAGATAAATCGTGCTCGAATTTAAATGAACTGAAAAGTTAAAAACTTCAAAGACTTAGAGTATACGAATATAATATATTGCATATATATTGATATTTTTTATATTATTATATTAGAATATTTATTAAAATGATAATTTACTTGATATTTAAATGGGAAGCTCAATCTTATATTAGCTCAAAATACTGAATTAAGTATTAATACTAAAATTTGAACAACAAATCAAGTATTAATTAAAATTTTTTAAAATGTAAAGTAAGTTTAAATCTATACTAACTCGAGTTTGATTCAGTTTCAATATACTATAAATTGGTATATAAATATATATGCATAATGCATTATCTTTTTATAATATATATATTCAAACTCCTCTATAATTGTCATTCGTTGTAACAACAATTTACTATAATAGTTAAATTTATTTAAGAACCGATTTTTTAAATGTTATTTTAATCCTCTATAACAATAAATTTGCCCATAACAGCAACAACCAAAATGTGAATAAAACCTTCTGTATAAAAATCATTCTCTGTAATGGTATACTCAAATATAATATATTATTATTTTTTAATAAAATGATATAAAAACTAAAAATTTAAATAACTATTGTAATTAACTTTAATAAATAACTTTTTTAAATGTTTAATAACTAAAAATGATGAAGGAAAAAAAATGCATAAGTAATGATATTGAATATGATTGAATTTGAAAGACTTCATAATTATAAATAATTAATGAAAATAATTAAAAATATTAAAACTTAGATCATTCGCAACGCTAATCTTCGTGGGAGTCTCTCTTCTGGTAAAAGAGACTCTACATGGGCTTTTCGCATTGGATTGACATTGTCTTTAAGGGAAGACAATCGACTACTTTTTATTGAAAAATTAAACCAAAATCTTTGTTAATTTAAGTGTTATATTGGTAGTAAGAGATTCGAATCTTCGAAACAAGCTACGATTGTAGATTTTTTTCATTATATTTGAATAAATTTAACTTTAAAAATACTCTAAATTATGCATATTCTATATAGAATTTATTTATTTTTCAACCGTAAAATGAGATGTACTACGGATAGCACTGTATTACTATTATTATTCAATTTGATTCTATGATACAACTTTACCGTATGATAAAAGGGCTTAAAATATAAAAATCGAACGACCTATACGCGTTACTAGTAAAACAAATTATTATCATTAACTAATAGATAAATTGGTATTCATTTAACAATATATGTCATTTACTCATCTAAAAATGTTGAATATAATATGTATCCTACTGCATGATCTTGTTGTACAATAGAGATTCTAAAATTTGGTCCAATCAAATTTAAGAAAACATAAACATTGTAATTTAGAGAGATAATTAATTAAAAATAAAAATGAAAAGTGGATCCAGATCGAAGTGATAATCAGGTTGAGTCTGTAAGAGTTGTCGTCACATTTATTTAATCTACTTTGACCACAATCTCACGTGCACTTTTCACCGAAAGCTTACTTTCTTCACCAATGTTTCATTTTCACTCTCTTTTCCAATATGCACTTTTACAATTTTTTTATTTTATTATTATTATTATTTTTTTTTTAATTTTTAAGTATCATCATTAAACCGTAATTTAATTTCAAAAGGAACTGTATTACTTAAGTAAGTTTGTTTGTTTTGTTTTTTTTGTTTTTTTTTTTTAATTTTATTTTTATTAAACTCTTTTCTAATTTATTTTATTTACATTCATGGCTGACTTGACCATCAGAATACGTATGGAAAATACCATACCAACATTTCAAAATTCGCTCGGATGCTTTTTTTAAATACTTTTGTATTAAATCGGTTTTCATCATCAACTTAGTTTGATTCATTCAATCAGATTTTGATGGTAGTGTTCGAACCATATAGGTAAAAATAAAAAGGGTGATTTCCAAAAAAACCACCGCTGGTTTGGCCTATTGACCAAAAAACCTAGTCTTTTTCATTTTTGGCCAAAAAACTTCTTTTGGACGGAATCCGTGAAATTTACTGTTCACCCGTCAGTGGATGAACAGTAATTGAAAGGCATTTTCGTAATTTCCTATTTTAATTTTTTCAAGAATTTTTTCATTTTTTATTTAAAAATAAATTATTAAAAAAATAAAAAATTAATCATCTTCTTCCTTTATTTTTTTCTTCTCTCCCTCAATTTTTTTTTCTTTTCTCAATCTCAGATCTTCTTCTTCCTCTCCTCTCCCTTCTCCTCTTCTCTCCCTCTCTTTCTCCTATTCTTCTTCTTCTCTTCTCTTTCTAACTCCCTCTAACTACAACACTTTTTAATGCGTAGCCAATTTCCCAAATTCTAAACCACTACTTATGGATTCAAGAATCAAATTGAATCACATCTATGGTGATTTGATTCTATTGTTCTTGCCTTATTCACTCTCGTTAGTCTTGTCGGATCTTGAAAATTGGGTTTGAAATTGTTTAGATTTCATTTGATTTTAGATATGAGTTGTTAGCTTTTATATTTGTGTTGGTGTGTTGTTGTTTTGTTGAAAATAGAGAAGATGAGCATGCTTGTATATTGTTGTTTATTTGAAAATAGAGACAAAGAGAGAGAGGTTTATGTGGTGTTGTTTGGTTGAAAACAGAGGGAGAGACAGAGTATTTGTAGTGTTGTTTGGTTGAAAGAGAGAGAAGAAATGAAGAGGAGAGACAAAGGGAGAGCATTTGTATTGTTGTTTGGCTAAAAATACAGACACCGAGAGACACAGAGAGGGGAAGGAAGATGAGAGAAAAAGAGACACAAAGAGGGGAAGTAAGATGAGAGAAAGGGGGAGACGAAGAAGATGAAAAAATAAGAAGTTTTATATTTTTTATTTTAAAATTAAAAAAGGGAAAAATTAGATTTTTTAATTTTTTAAATTAAAATAAGAAATTACAAAAATGCCCTTCAATTTCACGGATTCCGTCCAAAAGAGGTTTGGCCAACAGGCCAAACCAGCGGTGGTTTTTTGAAAATCACCCAAATAAAAAATTACAGTAAAAGTAGTAAATAATATATACTAAGAAAAGCGTCTGTAGCTACGCTGCAAGGTTAAATACTTTATCCAATATTATTCAGGTACATTTCAATTGTATCTGTCACATAGTTCATCCATCGTCGTTTCGGATTTCTTTTAAATTCACGCTACTTTAGTGTAAGTTATATAATAAATTTGTCAAAATAAATAATTGTTGAATTTTCATATATATAAATTATAACAGGGTATTTTATAATATACCTGAATTCGATGGTGTACAATAAATTCAGCATCTGGAATGCTTTTCAATTTATCTGGAAAAAATAAAACCATGTTGATATTGTCTTTGTAGAAGAAGGTCAATTTATTGGTTTTATGAAACAAAATTGAAAGGATTGTCATATGTCGTTGTAGCAGTGAAGCAAACCCTCAGAAAATTAAGGTTTTTTAAGCAGAAGCCACCAAAGTGTTCTCAATCCGTCTTCTTTACGAAATGTGAAATCGAATCTGTAATGAGGTAATATAGAAATATATATATATATATATAAAACCAAAATCGAGACCAGAAGCAGCTGTAATTTTAAGAACCTCATAAAACAACCTAAACAAACCATTGACCTTTGTGTGAACTACAGACGACAAACTAATGGTTGCAGGATATTCTCTGGGAAGACGTCAACCTGCAAGCCTGAGTCAATCCTAGAAAACATAGTCAGAAACATGTATAAATTCATATAAAAAATTGTATAAGACATGAAAAACAACATCCAAAGATCGATTAATACATATACCCACATAACTGATACAAAGATATGTCAGGTGTGTATTAGAATTAAAAATAGAATCATATTAATATAAACCCACAGAAAGAAGACTCTGTAAAAAAAGGTAAAGTACGACTAATATTGTGGTTTTATGAAAAAAAAAATGCCTTTGATGAAAAGTCGTTAACTATCATTATAGCAGTGAACCAAAACTTCAGAAAAAGAAGTTAGTTGAAGTAAAAGGCACCCAACTTTTTTTTTAATCTCAATCCTCTATCAATAAGAAATTTAAATATGTAAATGAAGTAATATAGATAAAACCAAATGAAGAATACAAATAGAAGACAAAAAGACAGAATAGAAGAATATGCAACTGTAAGAACCTCATAAAACTACATAAAAGAACATTTTACCTCTGTTTTGTCTGAAATATAAAAGATAGGTTTGACTTTGACAGCAGAGAAGAGGGAGTAGGAGAATAAGAGGGCTAAAACTGAAAAGTCACATATTTGTAATTAAAAGATAGATGTCAGTTTATGTAAAAGAGGAATTTGTAACACCCAAACACCCACCCGACGGAAGGACGCAGAGAATGGATGCCACATACAAAACGGACAAACAGATATAATTATCATAAACAGACATAAATTAGAAAAATTTCTGAAATATATTATTTATCCAAAAGTGCACCAAATCTGATAGTTCAAATACAAGTCCAATAAAAAAATAATCAAAACCGAAATACCCAAAAATGTCTAGTCTGAAATCAAAACCCTAAAGTATAACACAACAGTTACAAGTTTAAAGTCCGAATAACATTAAGAAATCATAAATTGCAAAAATAGATGCCAGATGATAACTTATGTTGACACAAGTGTAATATCCTGCTACTCCACCTGACTGTCTGAACTCAGCAATTTCCATCCCAAAAGAGGATACAAACATACAAAATAATATGAAAACCACGAAGGGTCACACTATCGATGCTTGGTTAGTAAGCTAATGCCCAACAAACACACACAATATGCGTCTTGTACTAACAGAATAAAATGTCATAGAATGCAACTACTTAACTAACAAATATAGTTTCCAAAGTATAAGCAAACGAGTTGTTAAATAACCCAATTATTCTTATCTTAATCCCTTTTAAGTGATCTAGGATAAGTGATTACAGATTATTGCAATTACCATCTGAAAACAGTTATTAAGGTCATCAAATTATTTCAACCAATGTTCGACACCGAACTGTGACCTCAGTGGGAGTTCGGCAAGTAATTTGGTCAAAGTGCACTTCCAATTTTACCGAATTGTATTTTGGTAAGGAGCTCGGCAGCTAATTTAGTCAGAATAGTAATCATGGATTCCTATAGTTATACCAAATTGGAATTCGATAACTAATTTGGACAGAAACTGTTTTTGGTCTCAAAGTCTCACCGAATTGTAATTCGATATGAAGCTCGATAAAGAGCTCATACAGAGAGCCAATCTACCTCCTATGGCTAATTATCAAATTGCAATTTAGTTGCTAGCTCGGTATGCAGTTCGGACAGAGGATATTACTAATGATCTCGAGGTTTACCGAATTAATAATTCGGTAACTAACTCGGTAAGGAGATCGGCCAGAGACCAATTTGTCTTCTAAGTTTGAATTTAAGTGACAACTTGGTAAGCAATTCGATAGGGATTTCGGTTACGGACACAAATACACGAATTCAGCTTAGTTCAATTATGAATTTCGCTAAACAAAACTCTAAGCACTTACTTAGGTCTACACCTATCGTCTAAGGCCAGTTAGCAGTCAAAACTAGGGGTGAGCAAATTAACCAAAATCGATCCGGACCGAACTGATCCAGAATGAAATTTTTTATTCGATTTGGTTTTCCATATAGGTTTGATCTGATTCGGTTTTTAGAATCGAAAACTGAACTTAAATCGGGTCGGTTCGGGTCGTGTGTTTAAAAATCGGTTTTGACCCGAAACCCAACAACAGATCATATTCAATGAAAAAACCTTAACTTCGCTTATCATTCCTCAAGCGCCGCTCTCTCAGCTCCCCTACTCAACTCTTTCTTTCGCGATTAGATCAATCAGTCAATACTCAAGACACTGATAATCTCTCATCCATGTTGCAATCACCACACAGCCTCTCATATCATATCAACCAACATTGGTACACAGATCACCATTTATAATTGCTTGATCTTCATCCATCTCTCTGTATCATCAGAGATCAATTAAACAAGATTGTCAACATAATGCGTGTCAAAACTCAATCTTCTTCATCTCGTCTCTCTGACATAGGTACTCATCCTCTTCCTTTCTTTATTTCGTCTATTTCTGCATGTGTTTTACATTATATCTTTAATTTTGTTTTACTTTACATCATCAATAAAACTCGTTTGTTTCTATATCATTAATCCTGCTTATTGTCCAGAATGAAGGAAAATAGTGTTGCTTTGACAATTCCTCCTCTAAGAACTTGTTTTTAATTTGTATTTTCAGATAGTATTTAATTTGTATTTTCAGATAGTATTGATGTTTTAAAACAAGTATATCAAGCATATTTATAATTAATAGGTTTGATTTTGGTTAGGCATATGTCCAGCAGTAGGAGGATAGCGATCTCAGGCTTACACAACTAGAGCAGGAGCTTCAGAGAGCACGACAACAGGTGTTTCAATGACTATAATTTCAATCATCATCTCATTGTAATTAAATTCAGCAACATATGCGACGAAATTGTATCATGAATGAAATAGAAATTGAGTCTTACATTTGGATGTAGGGTATATTTATCACAATTGGAGTATCAGAAGAAAATGATCATTCAGCCGCATCTGGAAGTGGTAAAGATTTTCATACTTCGTCTGCTAGTATTATTACACATAATAGAGTTAAGTGATTAATTGAATTGTTAGTCTCTTATGAATTGTAAATATGTGACAGCTAATTGTATATTTCCATTATACTACATCCACATATTATTCTTTTGAGCTGTTGGTTTATACAGCTTGGTAGGTTTTGATCTTGGATCATGAAGTAACTAGAGTTTTTATTTGATTCTAATTCTTAGTTATGATACATGGGGGTGGGGGAGGAAATTGCATTGATGTATAAAACTGTATCCAATCTTGTAATTGATTATTTCTTGTTATCTTGGTCTAATGAATTTTGTCGGCCGGTTTTCTATGTTTGTTGCATTTCTATAGTTGCTGGTTTCTATTTACACTACTATATAATTTACTTCAATGTTCACTTACCTAGTGTGTTAATATTGTCTGATTTGATAGTGTACTATTAATTTTGGAGTTAGACTTATACAAAGAGAAGCTAAAGAGGAAATTAAGCAGATTAGGAAGTTGTCGTGGTGGAATTGTGCAGGTAATTTGTGCAATCGGATTTCAAAGATTTCCTATTATTTCTCAATCAATTTTCAGTAGTTGCTCTCTCTCTCTCTCTTAATTGTCAAGTTTTCCTATTAATTTGATAAACCTTCTATATTAATTTATCAGTTTATTGGTTAATTTGTTTTTATTTATTATTAAGCTTTCCTAATGAATTTTGTTTGCTATTTTCTGTGTTTTGTCGCATTATTTTTTAGGTTTCTAACTTCACCGCTATATATGTTTTCTGTAAATTTCAGTTAGCTGATATATTAAAATGGTCTAATTTGACAGTGTAATATTAATTCTTGATTTGGATTTATACAAAGAGAAAAGAGAAGAGGAAATTAAGCAAATTAAACCGAGTAGGCCAGCTAACTTGGTGGAATTGTGGAGGTAATTTATGCGCTCTCTTTTTTTCTTTTGTTTTTATTTTTTAAGCTTTCCTATTAATTTGATACACCTTCCATAATAATTTCTCAGTTTATTGGTTAGTTTGTTTTTATTTATTAGTAAGAGATTTGATTATTTTCTTATAGTTATATTATTAATAATTTCCGTATTTATATTTTATTGATAAATATACTATTAGGATTCTTACAATTATAAAATAAAAATATTATTGTTAATTTCATGCTTGTCGTATATTTAATAGATGGATAATGAAGATGAGATATTCGTTGAATACGAATCCGGTTGTGGTGATCATGGAAATGAAATGGATGGTGAGGATGTTTCACAATGTAAAAAACTTTCACCGAAAAGGGGGGTTCTTTTTCAAAAAGGACTGGAGGAAGAGGTATTACTATTGAAAAGAAAAGATCTAGGTGTTGGGAACATTTTTTCCAATATAAGACTGCTGATGGATAAAAGAGAGTTCGATGTAAGCATTGTGGAGACACTTATGCTTGTGATTCATCTTCTAATGGAACTAGGAATTTGATTAATCACATTGATAGTAGATGTAGGTTGTTGAAGTCAAAGAATACGGATATAGTTTTAAGGCAACAAATGTTAGTTCATTCTAAGTAAAAGACCATCGAGGGTTTTGGTAGTACATTGTCTTCTTACTCATATAGTAAAGAGGAATGTAGAAAGGCATTGGCAAAGATGTTAATTTAGATAAACTACCATATATGTTTGTGGAGAATCATGGGTTTAGGAAATTTTATCAAGTTATGTGCCCTAGATTTGAAGTTCCCTCTAGAAGAACAATTGTGCATGACTTGTATCAATTATATATGGATGAGAAGTCTCATTTGAAGAATATAACCAAAAGATCAAAGTTTAGAATGTCTCTAACTACAGACACATGGACTTCAGTTCAAAATATGAATTACATGGTTATAACTGCTCATTATATTTATGAGGATTGGGTATTGCAAAAAGAATTCTAAAAAAGAACACTCTATCACAAGGGAAAATTAAGGATATAAGTGCTCATTAACCCAAGGCTCAACATTATTCATCCAGACATTCAGAGACTAATTAATCAAGCAAGGATGGGAAAATTTTCAACTGAGGATACTATTTCTATGGACAGTACTAGTGCTTTTCAGACTTTGGTACTAGTACCTTATCTACAACCAGAACCACTCAATCAAGTACCTCTAGTTGAAGAAGAAGTCAGAACTTTCCATGAAGAAGAGGTGGCGGCTGCCATATTAGGAGAATTCTTCAATACTTTCAATTTGATGCCATCTTATGAATTTTTCAGTGGAATGGAATTCTCTTCTACAAGCTCTTCTGAAGATTAAATGGAAATCCCAAGGAGAGCAAAAGGTAGTTTAAACAAAGAAAAAGCTAGTCAAAAGAGTGAGCAAGCCAAACCAGTGGAAGAACAGATCAAAGACAGCAAGAAAGTGTCCAGTGGTCCTGCAGTTACTTTAGCAAATATGGAAGAGATGCTCATTTTGAATCACAACAAGATGCCTAGCCTATGGGAGCACAGTGCTGCTTTGGATGTTCCTGATGGTTACTATTCTAAACTCTTCAGACAGATTAGAAGATACAGCAGTTTCTTGAGGCAAAAGGCCAACCCAAAGCGTTATCCACCCAATAGGGCTCTCACTATTGCTCATCTCAGTGAAGATGAGGCTGAAGAAGCAAGGGCTACTGAGAAGAAAAGAAAGCATGTCAAGGTAGTAGCCCAGAAGAAGAAGGAAGTCAAGCCTCACAGTTCAATTTCTTTTTCACCACAACAGGCAGATATGGAGATCAGAAGAATGGTGGCAAAGGAACTGAATCTTTGTCCACCAGCACTTTCCAGTCCTAAGTTTAAGAGGAGAAGACTGAATTCAAAATCACCTCAGAAATCTCAGTCTTCAGATGTTTCCTTAAATGATTTCTAGTTGCTATATGTTATGTAGTTTTTGTTTCTTTTGTAATGTTCAGAATTTATCTTTTGTTTTTTTTTGTCAATGCAAGAGTAATGTGATTACTTGAGTTTTTATTTTTAACTTCTTTTTCATTTTTAATGAAGAGTAATGTGATTGATTTTGATGTCTTTCTTTTTAACTGTTAAAAGAGTAATGTGGTTGTTAATTTTTAATTTGTGCAGAGAGTTTTCAGGTTTTAAGTTGGGGGTTGTGTTTCCCTAACAATGTCACTATAATATGGAAACTTTTATATTTCATCTGGGTATTTCGTCTAAGGTTGGCGATCATGTTATTTCTCGCCTATTCTTATTTCGCCTAACCGGTTTTCTTCTTGACTTTAATTGGGGCGACTTATAATCTATTAATGGCGACATCCAGGTATTTTGTCTAACTCTCTGGTTCATTATTTTCTAAATCCCTTTCTCTCCTTATATTCTTTTATGTTCTCTTAAGCATTGAGGACACTGTTTTCTTTTAAGTTGGGGGTGGGGTAGAAATCACATTGCTGGTATTTTGTTTAGTTTTATAGTTCTATTTTTGGTTTAGTTTGATTTTATAGTTTTATTTGTAGATTTTGTTTGAGTTTTTTTAGGATATTATAGGTCTGAGTGCATGATTGAGCTTACATTGCTTATAATTCAAAGTAATTTAGTTTTTCATAAAATGAGATTTCAAACAGAAAAATAAGTGTTCTAAACAAGCAGTTTTGATGAGCATTTTTTGACAAATTTCTTTGAACACTGATGAAGATTCTGGTCAGATTTGAATTGTGAATAAGTTGATGAGTTTTGATAGAGAAAGAGTGGAGAAAACTGATGGGACAAAACTCGACTGATATTAAAATTCACAGCACTCAATCGAAATTCCTATCAATGTGTAATGTAGTATTTTAGATATCGTCTCCACAAGGATTGTAAGCTAAGAAGCATGATTGAGACTAAGATTTAAATTGAATTGCTAAAAGAATCTATATATAAAATGAATCATAGAATCATAGAGTTGATGTGAAGTAAAAGTAACTCATGACATTCATTCAATGAAAACTCAAGTCAGCACTCTATTTTGCAATTGATCTTAACAATGAATAAACTGATTTGCTAGATCTGTTATCAATTAACTTCTTATGCAAGTTTCATCTTAAATCACAGATTTACCTTCTAGATCATCATCAGTGATCTGTTAAAAGATCTCTCAATTCAATTTAACAGATCTCAATCATATAGTTGCATATATCTCTATACTACAACTTATAAAATTGATAAACACAATCTGTAGAAAAATAGATCTGTAGTCTATCTCTAGTACTACGATCCTCTATTCTCAGATCTGAAACCTGATCGCCATCTCTGGTCTAAATCAAATCTCAGATTAACAATATTACGTAACTCTCGTCCTTGTAATTTAATTAGCTCATGAAATCCAGTAGATCTGGCTATAATTGAACAAGAAACTTTGCAATTTAAATGATAATCAACATCAAGATTCAACAAATCAACAGAGGTTTTAGCTAGCACATCTACTTCAGCATATTCAATTAAGTATAGAAAATCATTATCGACATGCTCAAGATCTAAATCTTACCGAGGAAGATTGAAGCTAGACTCTGTCACAGTTGTTGCTTCACAATCTTCAAGCTAAATCTCAATGATCAACAGAAACAGAACACAAAACTTCTTCAAGAAACTTCTCTAAAGATGTTGAATAAAGTGTATAGAAGAATCTAGAATTTCTCTTAAAGTATAACAGAATGTCAAGAGTGAAAATCAAACGGCTAAAACTGTTTTTCTCTAAAAAACTTCACACAAATTACTTCATCTGAGCTCCTATTTATAGAGTTTGGCTCAGTGGCAATTTCGAAATAAAATCAACAAAGAAACACAAATTGGAGAAGTAACATTTTTCTCCATTTATGTCGCCTGTTCCTTCGCCTGAACCAAACGACTTCTTCATGTCTCGCTTGTCTCGATCGCCAAGCTATCAATCTTTCTAGGCGAAATATCAACCTGTGATAATCCTTAGATTTGGCGACATTTCTCCTTTATCGCCTCAAGATAGGCGAGGTTCAATCTTCATCGCCTAAGTTTTTGCCAGGATGGCGATATATAAAGGCGAAGATTTTTTGATTCGCCTTCCATGTTTAACTCTTCGAGGCGAAATCTTCTTTATATCGCCTGCTGCCTCGCCCTTCACTTCAAATCATGGCGAGGTCTTTAGGCGAATTCTTTTCTTTAATAAAATTATTTCGCCAGTTTGCTGACTTTGGATGAAATTCTGATTTAGTCATTCTTTCTTCTAAATTTGCATGTTTTAGCCTCTTTTTTCACAACTTTTCATCAAAGTCCCTGTCTCAACATTAATAGCCTAGAATTAGTAGAAATGTATTCAATATCTCATCATTTAAACTCAATTTCATTATATTCAAGCTCATAAAGTATGGTAAAACATAGGTAAATTCTAGACTTATCAAAAACCTTGGGTGGTATGTGAGGTTTGAACTTCATTTTGTGCCTTTTTCTTCATGAGAGGGGTTATTTTTATTCTCTTCCTTATTAAACACATTTATTTGATCAGTTTTTCTTGTATAGAAATTAGGACATTCCTAGGTTTGCTTTGAATTTTTCATACATTCCTCAAGTGTACAGGGCATTGGTCTGGTAAAGTTCTGTCTTAAATCTGCCAAGGAACATGACCTACTTTGAGAGAGTGAGTGAAACTACTAAAAAGCCTTTGCCTGCTTGATATAACCAGACCTTGATATCTTGTGAGGTAAACCATTTTGTTTCCATTCTCATTGAAAGCCTTTTCTTTGGTCCCTGATCCAGTCCAAACCATAAAGATAGAGATACAATCTCAATCCTACCCTTTGGACTTACCATTAAATTGGGGATGAAAAGATGGGAAGTGAGGATTTATTAAAAGAGTGTTTCGCAAATTGCTGAAAGCAAAATGCTTTCACATAAAAAAAAAGAAAGAAAAAGAAATATATATATATATATATTCTGTAAAAAAAGAAAAGAAAGTACAAAGAAAAAAAAAAAGAATGGTGAATAAAGAAAAAGAGCCATTAAAAATTAAGAGTGGAAGTGTATATAAATAAAGTGATATTCTGAATAACGTATTTTTAAGTGGGGAAACACTAGAGAAGTGAATAATAGAGGGATTGAGAGGAATTTAGTGGTTTGTCCAAATTTTTGAATTCTTTGAAGAAATCCCCTTCTTTCATAAGCTAACTTGACCCCATTTTTCCTATAAATGTAAATCAGAGATTCTAAGGCAGACAAATAGGCAGTGCTGAACTTAGGAACCTCTAAGTGTTGTACAGTGTATGAGTGAAGTTCAATGATCGTGACGTTCTTAAATTTTCTTCATACGTGCTTGTGAAACACTAGAATCACATTTGCATTGGTCCGTAACTCTGATTCTTAAAAGTGACTAGTGTATTGTGTGAGTAACCTTTAGGATTCTGAGAGATCAAACACTTATGAGAGACTACAGTGAGGAAGTAGTTTCAAAACTCAAATACTTAGATCTTCTCAGATACTTTGCAACATGAAGGAAATGACCAGTTTTGAGTTAGTTGATTTGAAATTTTGAAAGAAGAGCTGGTCACTGTTTGGAAAATTTTTAAAACTATACTTGATGAATTGCTTTGAGTTATGATATAAGTTTGCATTGATTGCTGTCTCAGTAGATTTTTGGTCAGTTTGCTTGAGAACAAGCAAAAGGCTATGTTGGGGGTAGTTGATAAGTCTAGAATTTACCTATATTTTAGTATATTTTATGAGTTTAAATATAAATAAATTGAGCTTAAAGGATGAGATATTAAATACATTTCTAGTAATTCTAGACAATTATTGCTGAGACAGGGACTTGGATGAAAAAATATAGAAAATGAGCTAAAACATGCAAAATCAGAAGAAAGAATGACCAAATCAGAATTTCATCCAAAGTCAACAACAATGGCGAAATGATCATGCTAAGAAAAGGATTCGCCTGAAGACATCGCCACAATTTGGAGGAGAAGGCGATGAAGCAGGCGATATAAAGAAGATCTCGCCTCGAAGATTAAAGTATGCAAGGCGAATCAGAAAATCCTTGCCTTCATATGTCGCCATCCTTGGTAGAATTTTAGGCGTTGAAGGATGAACTTCGCCTTGCCTTGAGGCGATAGCTGAGGCAACAAAGGAGTATGTCGCCAAGATGAGAAATAGTGAAGGGCGACAGTTGCATTACATCGCCTAGAATGTGTATGAAGTGAAGAATGATATGGCGAAGAAGATCAACTCGCCTAAGCATCAGGCGACATACTATGGCAATATTGAGAACATTTCGCCTAGGGAGATTGTTAGCTTGGCGATCAATACAAGCGAGATTTGAAGAAGTTGTTTGGATTCAGGCGAAGGAACATACGACATAAATGGAGAAAAATGTTACTTCGCCAATTTGTGTTTTTTTGTTGATTTTATTTCAAAATTACCACTGAGCCAAACTCTATAAATAGGAGCTTAGATTAAGCAATAGATATACGGTGATACAGAGAGATTACACTTAAGAACTTTTGACATTCTGTTATTTTGGGAGAAAAATTCTAGATTCTTCTATACGCTTTATTCAACATTTTCAAAGAATTTTCTTGAGGAAGTTTTGTACTCTGTTTCTGTTGATCATTGAGATTTAGCTTGAAGATTGTGAAGCAACAATTGTGACAGAGTCTAGCTTCAATCTTCCTTCGTAAGATTTAGATCTTAAATATGTTGATGAAGATTTTGTGTTGTAATTGTTTATGCTGAACTATCCATGTTAGCTAAAAGCTCTATTGATTTGCTGAGATTTGATGTTGATTATTACTTTGGTTGCATGATTCTTGTTCAATTATAGTCAGATCTACTTGAATTTCATGAGCTGATTGAATTACAAGAACGAGAGTTACGTAATATTGTTAATCTGTAGCTTGATTTAGACCAGAGATTGCGATTAGGTTTTAGATCTAAGAACAGAGGATCGTAGTTCTAGAGATAGACTATAGATCTAGTTTTCTACAGATTGTGCTTATCAGTTATATTGAGTGTAGTATAGAGATATATGCAACTATATGATTGAGATCTGTTAAATTGAATCGAGAGATCTTTTAATAGATCATTGATGATGATCTAGAAAGTAAATTTGTGATTTAGAGTCGAAGCGTGCATGAGAAGTTAATTGATAACAGAATTTAGCAGATCAGCTTATTCATTATTGAGATCAATTGCAGAATAGAGTACTGACTCATGTTTAAATTGAATGAATGTCATCAGTGTCTATATTCCACATCAATTCTTTGATTTCTATGATTCAATTTGTATGTAGAATTCTTGTAGTAATTCAGTTTAAATCTTAATCTTAATCATGCTTCTTAGCTGTCAATCTCTATGGAGACGATATCTTAAATATTACATTAGACATGGATAGGATTTCTGTCTGACTACTATGAACATTAGTGTCGGTAAAAATCCTTCCATCACAATCCAGAAATTTGGAGTTAAAGTTGAGGCTTTTATCAAATTTGAAATTTCGATCATACGCCGATAAAATCGACGGATTTTGAATTAATAGTTCTTCTCCTAATAAAAATCAGAATGTAATATACGTAAAGTACGACAATGATGATATCTCGAGGAAGAAAAATACTTAGAGATTCAGGTATTATTAATTAACTAATTAACTATTTTTTTAGAATTAATTAAATTAAATTAATTTCATTGCAGTTGCCATTATACTTTTCTAGTCCAACCATACTAGACAAAGAGAATCAACACAGCTCGTCTCTCCTCCACTCGAAAACGTGTATTACATGGCACTGTTTAGTTATTTAAATGTGCACTCAAAAATGTGTATTATTTGATATTATTTAGTTATTTAGATATTTATTTATTTATTTTAAATCAATTTTTAAATTCTCCTCCTATTGCTAATGCAGATTTTACATGTTTTTTTAATGCACAACGTGCTGCTTGGAAATTTGAATGTGTAAGTAATTTTAAAATAAAAAAATTAATATATATAAAAATAATAATAATTTAATTATTAATGATGCAGATTAATATCGTTCCTGAAATATGTGGTAAAAGATTTATTGATGATTTTTTTTTTTTTATGCGGAACAAAATAAATTTAAATTAGACAATGCTATCAACAAAGCAGACGGTGATGCTGTAGTAAAATTTATTTGCATTATAATTGTTATATTATTTTATTTTTATAATTAAATTCTAATTTTATTTATTTATTTTTAAATCACCATATTATTTTTCACTTATTATGAGAATTTGAAAGTTCATCTAATAAAATCCATGAAAGATCTAAGTAAAGACTAATCAAATACTATATAAGTTATATTAACAATTTTTTTCTTGTTATTAAATAATTATTAAATTAATTTATTTGATTTTTAATTTCATTTATATGATTCCATTTGTAGGAAGATTTTAGAATGCTGTAGACTACGGATCAGAATTTTTCAGAGAAAAAACTTAATAAGTATTATCCAAATTTAAAGTTTTGAATTTTTATTTCTTTTTATTGGTAACCTTAAATTGTATTTTGCTGGATGGAATATATCAAAATACCCAATGTTATCAAATTTCATCATTATAAAATAAAATTTATATATGGGAAAGTATACCTGTTTATAGGCTTTGTAAGGCCCAAAACTAATATAGTGACATGTATTGTGTTGTTCAGGATTTGACAACAATGGTGTCCTATTGATGTATGCAGTTGTCTCACTATATTAGTTTCTAAATTGAATAATAATCGTAAAAAGAAAATTTATCTACAATAATTAAGTAAATAATTTTCATCTATATTTCAAAAATTAAAAACTTAAATATTACCACAAAAATCAATACATTTTACAAAATAATATTTTTTTTTTTACGGTTTCTTTTAAATAATCTTTTAAATCAGGCCACCAGAGGCTTAAACTTGGCCCATCAATCTCACAGTCACACACACATTTTTTTTTATTGACTTTTGGTTACATACTCATTGACATCTTTAGGTTTGGGACTTTCAAATCCAATCTCTTTAGGTGGGGCAACTGGACTATTATGGTCAGGGTTCTTCTTGCTGCATGCTAAAGCGATTAAATCAGAGTTTCAGATCTCAATCAGAGTTCGAATAGGAAAAGACAAAATCTCATAGTCATCTTTTATTGGCTTCAACATTTCATGTAGATTTTTAAGCATAAGACGTTCTCTCCATACCCCGATCCCGATCAAAATTAGTAGTAAGATCCCCCTCAGAATCAATTGTCTGGAATAAAAATATAAAGAAATAAATAAACAAAAACATAGAGGAAGATGTAGAAGAATAACATACACATACAGTGGAGTAGGTGATCGCATTGGATTTGGAGCGTCGTCTGAGGAGGAAGGATTTGTTGAATCAGAAGAGGTGATCGCATTTAATGACTCACACATATGATTATCAATGAAATTATATTTCATTTCTTCTCTAAAAAATGTCTTACATCAAGTTTCTTTGTTGTATCTAAGTAAGTCTTCTACCTTACCATGCCCAAGGTCACTTAACTTGTGAAGTTCATTTTTCAAATGGACTTCAAAGGAGGACTTAGTACACAGTCAAAACTATCTTTTCCTTTACAAGCCCCTCCATTTCATTCTCTAATTAGACAAAATATGCCGGGCACACATTTGGTGTTCACTCTCTGGCAAAACTCCCCCAACTAATTCAACTAGACCTTATAAACTCAAAAATATTGTCACCGGTAATAAGACCATTAAATCTCTCAGATATGTCAATACCAGCATCTTCAAACCCTAAATCAGGATGTGCTTCGCCAAGGGTGACTTCTAGAACTGGTTTAGCTATAACTCTCTATTTCCTCTTCCTTCTCTCCTGACGTGTTCCTTCCCTGATCTTCCTTACTTCTTTCTCTGCACGCTTCCTTCCTATCTATTCCAGTAGCATCAGAGTCATTATCTTCTCCAGACTCAGTAGATGATAAAGAATTCGAGTAATCTCCCTTCTCATATTCACTGTTATCCTGTGTCACGTCTGTAAGTTAGGGCTATTCATTTTCATATTTTGGAAATTTGTTTTCATTATTTTATTTTTCGTTTTTATTTTTATTTTTCGTTTCAAGGGTAAAATGGGTATTTATAAAAATATTAAATTTTTGGATTAATCGTATGTTTTGAATGATTTGACTTTTAGGGAAATTTTACAAATAAAAAGGAATTTTAAAATATTTTGTAATTATTTTCCAATTTTGGTCAAATTAGAATCAAATAGAAATATGTGGGTTTATGGAGATAGTTGTCATAAGTATATAAGTAAAATAATAAGTTTAGAAATCACTTTCATCAATTTTAAAAAACTCATGAAATTGCGTTCTCTATTTTTCTCGCAACTAAAACCCTAAGCCGCAAATTTCTAACATTCCTCTCTTTAGAATTCAATGTTGAGAATCTTGATTTTCTTGTTTCAGATAACATTCTTGATTCCTTTCTCAATTTAAATAGTTTATTTTCAGTTTTAATTTCAAGATTAAATTAGGATTTTTGAATTGGGGTTTTTGTATTTTTATTTGGTTTTGGTTTTAAAACCCTTCATATTAAATCTATGTTTATGATTCTATTTAAGTTTGATTTGGGTTTCTTTATGCTGCCCAAATTGAAACCCTAATTTTCTGATTAAAACCTTAAGGACCCGTTTGGTACCCTACTAAAGACATGGGATGGGATAAAAATTTTATCCCATCCCATCCCATGTTTGGTGCACCAACACCCTACTTTACTATATTAATTATAGTAGGGTCAGGTTACTATAATGAATCCCATGTGTAAGGTGGGATAAATGCTAGTAATCCCATGTCTCTTCTTTTACCCTTTCTTTTAACTTTATTTTATTTATTTTTACCACAGTAATAATTCATTTACCCTACTATATATTAAACTCATCCCAAGTACCACCAAACAAGATATAGCTATAAATTTATCCGATCCCATCTCATTTTATCCCATCCCAACTAATGCAATCCCATCCCATGTAATCCCATCCCGTGTACCAAACGAGCCCTAAATGCTGAAATTAGGGATTTATTATATTTTGTTTTGATTTAGATCAAATTGGGGATCGTCAACCAGAGTGATTCAGCTTTGAATTCGCATTGACAGGTTAGTAGTCATGTTTAAGCCCTCACGATTGTATGTTTCTGTTTGTTTCTCTGTGGATATGTGATAATTTAATGTAAATTGCACGTCTAAAAATATGTGATTGGACTAATATGATGAATTGCATTTGGGTGTCATTTATTTAATTTGCGCTCTCTGAAATTTTAAGTGTGATTATATCTGTATGATTATGTTTCGTCTGTGTCTATCAGTTCTCTATGTTGTTATATTAACTATAAGATTTGGAAATTAATAGCTGCCCATTTGATAATATGAGAATTAAACTCTGTATAAAGTCCTGTCCTAAGTTAATACGATAAGACCCTCATGCTGTAAGGAAATTAGATGTATACGTCGATGTGCGAGAGCGTAGTAAGTATTGAAAGACAATTTATTTCTAGGTGCGACGACATCATTCTGGAATCTTTGATCCATTTTAGAGTTTTGCTCATTCTGGATGCAACGATATCATTCTGGGATCTTTGATCCATTCTAAGGGTTTACCTTATCTCTGTTCTGTTTCTAATTTCGACTATTAACTAAGGACATACCTGGTAAGCTAAACACTTTATCATAATATGACAAACTAAAATTTGTTAAGATAAGAATTGATTTTGATATTGCTTTCATATGGTTTATATGAACTACTTTTGATTTTTCGCGTTGCTTTGATAATTGGGTTCTAACCTATGGGTAGTATGGATTTTGACCATTAACTGGCCATATGTGATAAGAATAGACTCAACTAGATGCTTACAAGTTTAATTAGCGAAAAACATAAATGGAATAGGCTAAAAACGTGTAATTTAGTCTCTGATTGAGCTAGATACTGAATTACAATTCGATGAGTCTCGAGACCAGTAATAATACTCTCTGTCAGAATCAATTACCGAGCTAATTACCAAATTACAATTCGGTGTAACTTTAGGAGATAGTTTTAGCTTTCTGTCCGAACTCTTAACCGAGCTAAGTACCAAAATACAGTTCGGTGAGACTTTGAGACCTAAAATATTTTTTGTCCGAATTAACAACCGAACTAGCTGCCAAACCACAATTCGGTATAATTGTAGGAACCCATGATAACTGTTCTGTCCGAGTTCACTGCCAAACTATAATTCGGTAAGGCTGGAAGTGCCCTCTATCCGAATTATGTACAATTCGAACAGATGGCACTCTCGAACGACAATTCAGTAAGGTTGGGGTGCCATCTGTCCTAATTGTGTATCGAACTCCATATAGTATTCACAATTTTGTGTCGGATAATTACTTCGAGATAATTTGACAACTTTTAAAACTAATTTCAGACGGTAATTGCAATAAAATGTAATCATTTATCCTAGATCACTTTAAAATGATTAAAATAGGGATAATTTGGATTGATAAACAACTTATTTTTCCACGTTTTCGGAACCAGAGAAAGAGGGAAGGGGGCTGGCATGTCATGGCCCCCCAAGCTTTTGAAATATTATTTTTTTTATATTAAACGTTGACATTAAAATACTTGTGGTAGAATGGTAAGAGGACCCATTTACCCATCGGGTCAAGTGTTTAATGAACTTTTTCTCAACATATTTTAAAATATTTCTCTTTAAAATTTTATAATTATAAAAATAAAATATGTCAATAAATTATAACAATATATAATTTATAAAATATATAAATATTAAAAAAATTATAAAATATTAAAAAAATATATATATAAAATATTAAAATTAATAGATTATAACGGTATTTAATTCATATTATATATATTTAAAAATTTATTAAAATATGTCATATCAAAATATATATTCCCATGAATTATAAATACTTATAATTTATGCTATATATTTTTAAAATTATATTAAAATATATTAAAATATTTAAATAAAAAAAATATCCTTAAAATTTTGATTCATTATGATTTCTAATGCAATATTTTATTTATGAAAGAGTCGTATACTTGTTTTTTTTTTTTTAAAACAAAAGATACCATTTAATCATCTCAGCACCCTGATACGAAAAATTTCGTAAATTATGTTAATATTAATTTATACCACTTTAAACAATTATTGAAATATATTTTGTAATAATAAATTTTTTAAATACATTATAACAATTTATTTTTTAAAAAATTAAATTATAATAATATATAACTCATACAATATATATTTAAAATTTTATTAAAATTTTTTATACTATACCGCGGGGCGCTGCCCTGCACCCCGCCTTCTTTTCGGCCCCCCTCTGCAATTATTGTTGGCTCTGTCCCTATTTGGAAGCATGTTTGTTAGGCAAGTTGCATGTGTTGAGTACCATGTTAATATGTTAATATAAGATGCATCTTGTGTGTGTTTGTTAGACATTGGCTTACTAGTCAGACATCGATAGTCTGACCCCTGTAGCTTTTACTTTTTATTTTGTATGTTTTGAACCCTGTTGGGATGGAATTGCTGAGTTCAGATAGTCAAGTGAAGTGGCGAGGATATGTACGCGCATGTTAGCATCAGCTATCATCTGACATCCATTTTTCAGCTTTAATTTCATGTGTCATAGACTTTGGATTTGTTTTCAGAACTTTGTAAACACTGCATTTATTTCGAATTTGGTTTCAGATTAGTCAGAGTTTGTTTATTTGGTCTTGGTCTTATTATGTTGGATTTGCTATTTGGATATTCATACCCGGTACACCTTTGATAATAAATACATTTTCATTATTATTTCTTATGTCTATATGTATTTGTATTTGCATCTGCTATGGTCTGGTCTGTCTGTTGCGTAGTATCCGTTCTCTGCATCATTTCCATCGAGGTGAGGGTTTATGTGTTACATCTTGAACCTCCACACCTCCTATTTCAATATTCATTATTATGTCTCTTATTCTCTCTCTCTCTCTCTCGTCTTTCAAGATGAGTAGAATCATTCTTAACATCTTAAAGTATTTGTTCAAACTAAAGCCCATTTTGGAATTATAAATTTACCCCTTGCAGGCCACCACCATCATTAGAGCAAGCATTTGCCCAAGCATAATTACCACCTATATTGTCCACTTTTTCCACATACTCAACATAAATATCTAACCTACTTCAATTTGTAAATCCCTTACCGAATTCTAACAACATATTATCATCTGATACATTAATATAATTGTTCCCTCCTGGGTCTAAGTCAACAAAGTATTGAATTTCATCCAGCCTAAATCACCTATGTACCCCTAATTTCAAACTTATATAGCTTATAAATATCTACCAAGAACTCTGATACTTTTCCACCATATAAATCTCCTAAACCATTAGTCAATGATTCCCATAATACACTTGTAATGAAATTTTATTAGTAATCATGATTGAAAAATGCAAAAAGAATAAAATCAGTGACCATAGAATATGAATAAAAATCAATGAAAAAAATCAGTACCCTTATTGTTTCAACATTATTATGAAACAAACCGACTTTCCTTTAAATAATACAATAACCATTCACTTACTTGTCTTCCAATTTCTCACAACCTCGTGAAGCTTACTTGCGCTTCCAAAATCCAAAATTCAGCCTATTGCCTTGGATAAATGAACAATTTGATTCATTTTCAGTTCTAAAATAAATTATTTTCAAAAGTTATGATAAATTAAATATACTCGAAGAAAAAATAGAGACAAATTATGGAAAAAATTACCTTTAACAAGCCGAGTCAACAATTCCATCGAGCAAGGAAATCTGATGAGAAAATCCTAAGTCGCAAAATATTTAAAAAATTACAAATTCTTTCAAAAAGTTAATGCAACACAAGCCCATTCCTAAAAAATTGTCATCTCGCGACAATGACACTGAAAATCAAAGCTCTACTACTCAACTTACCAAATTGAACCGATGTGCCAAACAATTGGCAATCGAAACCTTTGTCTTTCGCACGCCACTAATATCTCTCTCTCATTTAATCTTTGATTTAGAATTATACCAGGGTGGCATGTCCCTTTCTACTTATATCATGTCGTAAACTACCTAGAATTCACGTATAGCATTATGAGCCTTGAACCTGCAGACTGCCCGTAACTGTCTGTATTTTTACGAGTTTAGACTTTTTTTTAAAAATCCATTAAAAAAATGCGCTTTCAAAATCCCGCACCATACAAACACAAGTTGGGCACAGATTTTATATTCTGACCACAGGCTTAACTGTAACCGTAAAAACCAATTTTATGTTACAAAACCTAATTACTTTTCATGTCATTCTTTCTTCATATCAACAGCGCCACACCTCTTCTCTTATTCTTCCACACAAATCAAGACTAACTTAACAGATTTCTTCTTTTATTCTCACTGAGTAAAAGCCTGATTTCTTCTCTTCTTCTTACTGAGCAAGATTGTGAGAAGTTTCTTGAAGCTCTCTAACCGTAAGTATTATTTATTTTTCTTTTTTTAATGAAAGTGCATAGTCCTGATTATATACAGATTTAGCTTTTGGAGCAGTGTTTAATTGGTTCTGGTTAGTTATTGGGGGAAATGAAAATTTTTGAATAGACAAATTTGTGTATAATTGAGATTGAAGAAAACTTTCCATTTTGTTGAATCTTAATCATGTGACTTACTAGTCCATATTCTGACCACGGGCTTACCTGTAACCGTAAAGACCAATTCAATGTTACAAAACCTAATTACTTTTCATGTCATTTTTTCTTAACATCACCAGCACCTTTTCTCTTATTCTTCCACGCAAATCAAGCTTAACTTAACAGATTTCTTCTTTTCTTCTCACTGAGTAAAAGCCTGATTTCTTCTCTTCTTCTTACTGAGCCAGATTGTGAGAAGTTTCTTGAAGCTCTCTAACCATAAGTTTTATTTATTATTTTTTTAATAAAAGTGCATAATCCTGATTCTATAGAGATTTAGCTTTTAGAGTAATGTTTAATTGGTTCTTGTTAAATAATATTGGTGGAAATGAAAATTGTTGAATAGCCTCTTCTCTTATTCTTCCACACAAATCAAGTCTAACTTAACAGATTTCTTCTTTTCTTCTCACTGAGTAAAAGTCTATTTTCTTCTCTTCTTCTTACTGAGCAAGATTGTGAGAAGTTTCTTGAAGCTCTCTAACCGTAAGTATTATTTATTTTTCTTTTTTTTTTTAATGAAAGTGCATAGTCCTGATTATATATAGATTTAGCTTTTGGAGCAGTTTTTAATTGGTTATTGTTAAATATTGGGGGAAATGAAAAAATTTTAATATACAATTTTGCTATAATTGAGATTGAAGAAAACTTTTCATTTTGGTGAATCTTAATCAGGTGACTTACTAGTCCATATTCTGACCACAAGCTTACCTTTAACCATAAAATCCAATTCAGTGTTACAAAACCTAATTACTTTTCTTGTCATTCTTTCTTAACATCAATAGCGTCTCGCCTCTTCTCCTATTCTTCCACACAAATCAAGCCTAACTTAACATATTTCTTCTTTTTTTCCCACTGAGTAAAAGCCTGATTTCTTCTCTTCTTCTTACTGAGCAAGATTGTGAGAAGTTTCTTGAAGCTCTCTAATCGTAACTTTTATTTATTTTTATTTTTTTTAATGAGAGTGCATAGTCCTGATTATATACAAATTTAGCTTTTGGAGCAGTGTTTAATTGGTTCTTGTTAAATATTAGGGGAAATGAAAATTTTTGAATAGACAATTTTATGTATAATTGAGATTGAAGAAAACTTTCCATTTTGGTGAATCTTAATCATGTGACTTGCTAGTCCATACTATAAGATCTTCTGATATTATTTGTGAATTATTTTCAATAATTTTACCTTGCTAAATTGTTAGGTTAGTTCGCTTGCTCTAGAATTTGATTTTATGCCTTTTATTTCTAAAATGGACTAGATTTTTTGCTTAAATAGATTTGATCACGAATTATCTGTAATTTTTATATATTTGCTTTTCACAGATAATGAGAACAGTGATGCTGAAAAAGTAATGGAAGATGAATTAAGCTCAAGAGGGGATTCAAATATTAGAGTAGATGAAGAAAATGGAAACATTTATTAAAAGTAATGTATTTAATTGATGGATGAATTGTGGTGAACTATGAAATTTCTTGATTTTACACTATCATGATTTAATGTAGTGTATGACTGAACTTTGATGAATTTGTGTTTGTTGATGAATGTGGTCAACTTTTTGAATTTTTTTCGATTATTTTAAATCTCTTCAAGTCTAAAGACTTTATTAAAAATTTTAAATTATTGATGAATAAATGTATAGAAAAGATATTTGTGCAAGTGCAGCTATTTCAGGTTGTAGGGCTGTATACGAGTCGAGCCGAGCTCGAGCCCGACAGGCTCGTGACTCTGCTCGTTACAAAAAGCTTGACTTATGGCTCGGTTCGTGAATCACGAGTTTTTTTTTTCTTTTCTGGCTCGAGCTCAGCTCGACTCGTTTAAGCTCACAAATGCTCGATTTGATAATGCTCGTTTGTGCTCATATAGATTGTTCAAGCTCGTCAGACTCATTATCGTACTCTTTTGAACTCGTTTACCATATATTTATTTTGATATTTTTTTATACCAAAACTACAACAAAAAAATTTAATTAAAAAAAGTATTTATTCAATAGATATTAATATATTCATTTAAATTATATTTATGCCCAAAAATTTTACAATTGTATATTTTATTCTATTATTATAAATCAACTCGTTTAAACTCATTTAAGCTCGTTTAGCTAGTAGTCATTTACCATGAAGCTCGGGCTCGGCTCGCTTCAGGCTCGTTTAATCTGAACTCGAGATGAGCTTTAACCGAGTCGAGTCCGAATTGTTCGTGAGCCAGCTCGGCTCATTTTCACCCTTATCAGGTAGTGTTGCTTCTATTAATTGATTCCATTCAATACTACTTCTATTAATTGATTCCATTCAATACCGCTACTACACCACATTGCATGTAGTTGAACTACAAAAAGCATATAATATATATTACTCTGCAAATTGTCTATTCGAATGTTATCAGTGGTATGAAAAAAATAAAAGTAAATAATTTAATAATTTATAGAATTTATTTATTTATTTTTTATTCTACGGATGGATCGTATCCGTCCGTGGGCTTGTGCGGACGAATACGGGCCTCACTAATATTTTCGTGTTCTATACAAATTTTACAAATTTATATAGACCCGTGCACATTAAGGAGCGGCCCCGACCAGTCCAAATAGCCCATTTTAACATTAATATCCACGTGGTTTAAACAATAATTATACATCATGCATATTTGATGGAAGCTCCAATAAAGGGGGCAATCTGAACTAAATCATAAATAGAGGGGGCGATATGAGACGGTTTTTAGTAGGGCTAACTGAGAATGTAAAGGGGCTGTTGCTATTTTACCTATTTTAAAAAATAAAAAATAATTAAAAAAAACCAAAAAAAAAAAACTCATGAACACTATAACCGACCATGCACCTTCACTCGCTTAATCACCACCATATTTTAATCACCATCTCTTTATAAGATAAATTTTCTACTTAAACAATCTATGTATCCTTTGTTGTTTTCAAGAAAGGTCTTCTACTACTCACTAAATTAATTAATTAATTAATAATATTGTATAAAAATCATAACACAAACTGATATGATTCCTTCTCCTTGTGCAGAAAAATATGCTCTCATTTTCAACACCATTTTCAGATCAGATCACACTTCTTTATATCACCATTTTCTTCACTTTCTCTTCTCATTGCATTGCCTCAAAGGATTGTTGATTGCTTCTTCATTCAAAGGTACACATGTTTAATGCTTCTTCTAGGTTTTACTATGTTGAATAGATGGATGTGATAATGTGATGGAATGGTGTTAGGTAAATTAAATGATATTAAAACTTTGAATATATTGAAGATGGATAATGTGTCTGTTTAGGGTTGTTTATAGCTTTTTAGAGTAGGAAAAAAGAAGTATAAGTATCACTTTAGATGGAGTTTTAGATTTTAATTTATTTTGGAAATTATTTTTTTAAGTATATTTAATTTTTTTCTTTTGTTTTTTTATAATTTGGAATTTACGGAAATGATTTAGTATTTTTTTTATAGAAATAAATGACACTAATAAATATTATTCATTTTAAGAATGATACATAAACCCTTATTAATAACTAATACAAGATTTATTATTTTTTTAATATTTAATTATTATTTAAACTGTATATGATTATTATAATTACGGTACTAACCATTATTCCAAACTATTTAAATTAGACTAAGTAAGAAAATAATATTTGATTTCTTATGAAAATATATTTGAGATACAACTATTAAAACATCATTCAAAGTGGGTTTCATAGTTAAAATTTCAGTCCATCTCTAATTATGTGATGGTTCACACCATTATAATGTTATTATTATAGAAGTTATTAGGTGAGGTGGGTCTAAAGTCTTAAATATGGAAGCTAAATTAAGTTGTGATAAGAACTATAATGTTTGTTTAAATTTGATAGTGATTTTTATGTGAAATGTACATGGTTGGGTGTTTGTTGGATCCATAATAAAGATTTGCATTATTAGTATTTGTTTTAGAACTTGTACATTCAAAGTTTGCATGGTTACAAATAGAAGTAACATGTGAAAACCCTAATTTATTATAATTGATTCTACTAAGTTAAATTATCAAATTGAATTATTTTTATTATTATTATTTTTTTACTGTTATTAATAAAAAATTACAAGAACAAGTTACTAGAAATAGCAAAGCAAGAGACAGCATCTTTAGATCCTAGTCAAAACAGCTTTTTTGCAATAAAATAGCTTACTACTACTGCAATTTTTAAAATAAATCTATTGGTGTAGATTCCTTGTAATTTAATTTTATGTTGGTTATTTATTTATATATTTTTACTAAAATCACAGTCTAAGATTCTTCTATTACTTTTTTTATTTTCAGTGGACCATCAAACTAGGCAAGTGGGGTTTCACATTCACCCATGTGAATCTGTACACCATCCACATTGTTATCCTTATTTAAATTATTTTATAGTTTCAAAACCCAATTATTTTATTCTTTTATTTTTTAAATTAATATTAAATTAGTTTAGATATTTTATTTAAAGAAAAAAAATTTAAGAGACATACCCCATGGTTTTGTTTAAATTTTCAGTAAAATGTATACACTTTTCCTACTTTATTTTACCATTTTATTATTTTTACATGAAAAATTAATATATGCTTTTATTTTATTTTATTTATTTATATTATATTCTTTATTAAAATTTTGGTTAAAAAATTTATTTTTTTAAGTAAATTTTTATTTGAATAATTCAATATTAATTATCATCACATATAATTTATTATTATTATTTAAAAAATTAATTTATTTTTTAATAATCTAAAATTTTACATTTTATTATTTATTTTCAAATTTAAATTGATTTGAACTCTATATATTTAGAAATTTTGAGGGATTGACCTAAGTGTATATCCTTTAGTAATTTAAATTTTTAATATTTATATCTATAATTGAAATAAATTATTTAAATTTAAATTTTAAATTTTTATATATAAATTCTAAAATATATAAATTCTCATAGATCAAATTATATACTATATATATATATTATAGTCTATTAAAATTAAAAATAAGTTATAGTTAAAGGTTAGAAGTGAGGTGAGGATATAGTTAGCGGTCCCCTCACATGAGAATAGACAAAAGGTAAGAAAAAGCTGATTTGATATTTATAGTTAAACTCATCCTTGGACAGCGATTTCTTATAGTTTAACAATCACTAATTTTAAATTTAAAGCTGTTCTGTTCTGTTCAGTCTTTTTTATTTAAATTAAAATAATTAATATATGTCTCGTGTAAGAATTGTTGCAAAGCTAAATTAAGTAAAAAGACATGAAGACATATATGTTTTTATTATTATTCACCATTACACCAATCTATTACATTAACTATCCTCTTCTGTCTCGTCTCACTCATCTTCCATATCATCCGATCTCTGTCTCTGCTTTAGTTTTCTCCATCTTTGCATAGTAGCTACATATTTATTGAATTACTTTAATTCTTATATATATATATATTTATATATTAAATTTAATCCATGTATAAAAATATTCTAAATTAAATTAATTAGAGTTAAGATAAATTTGAATTCAATATATACATCAAATATTAGAATTTATTTATGTATTTTGAAGTAATATTTTAATAAATATATTTTTGAAAATTAAAAATTAAAAGTATGGTTTAAAAATAATAACAAAAAATAATTAAAATTTAAATGAAATTTACAGGATATTAAAAAAAATTAAATGAATAATTATTCGTAATATTTATACAAATTAGAGTAAATTTTATAAAATAACAAATTAATTTAGCATTTATTAATATTTAGAATGTATTATTTTTTAATTAAATTTTAAAATAAGTTTAGATTTTAAATTAAATTTGGTAAAAGAGTTTAAATTTATTTTAAAAATAAATTTTATGAAAATTATAAAATTTCAACTCAAATTTTAACACTAATTTCTTTATTAACATTATAATAAATAATATATTATTCAAATTTCAATTTTATTTTTATATATTAAAAAATTTTAACAGCTTTATTTATTGGTTAATTTAAATATTAAAATTAAAATGAAATATTTAATTAAACAATTAATTTATCCAAAATATTGAATTTAATTTATAATAAAAATTGATATAAATCTAAATATTATTTTCTAAATATAACAATTTGAAGTATTAGAACATCTTTAAAAACCAAAATTCAAAATTCAAATTGACATAAACTCCAACTATAGCTATCTCCAAACACTTTTCAAATGTACAAATTAAGAACAAGTCTCAAACAATAAACACCACCACAATACACATTTTAAGATAAGTAAAATTGAACAGTTGAAATGACCATTCTACCCATTTGTTTGTATATGTGTGTAATTATACATGTATATATGTTTAGGCTTGTAGAACGTGGGGCCCAAAGTTGTTTGAGAATTGAAAGTAAGAAGTGAAGAGCATTTTTGTCATTTAAAAGCTTTCCTTTTGTTGTCACCTGCTATAACAGTGAGGTCTACTTCACATCCCTAAATTGCACTGTTTTTCCTATCTTCACTCGCTTTCTTCCTTTTCTCACTCTCTCACGCGCCTTATTTACAGTTTTGAGACACTTTTAAAATAATATATTTCGTTTTTATATATGAATTTTAGTTTAATGGTAATGATTTTAATTAATTTTAAAAAATAAAATTTTTATTTATATTTATTCAAATAACATAATGTGTTTAAGTTAGTTGGATGGTTATGAATTCAATTAATTAAAAAAAATAAAAATTGAAAAAGATGGTTGTAACCCATTTTAAAATGATTGAAAATAATATATATTTAAAATTTTAATATTTATATGATTACTTATAATTAGTTATAATTTCAAATTAATATTAGAATAATAATTATAATATTAATAATTTATTTTTTTAAAAAATACTTTTAAATAATACTATACTATTGTAATTCATTTTTATTTTTATTGTATATTATATAACAATTGATTATTAAAATATAAATAAATAAAAAGAAATATATAATAAATATAAATTATAACCATTTAGTATTGAATCAGTACATTTAAATATTTAGAGTAATAATTATAAAAATATAATATATATATATATAATTATTTTATATATATTTTTATTAATTTAATTGACATAGTTTTTACATTCCATTTAGTGATTTTTTCGGTTAATTTGTTTATTTTATTTTTTAATATAAAATTTAACTATTAAATTAAGTTTTTTTTTAAATAAATTAATAGTTTTATCAAAAAATATTTTTAATTATTTTTAGTATTTTATTTATTTATAAAAGATTGGTTGAATGATTTGAATTGAAATTTTTATGCTGAAATTTAAAAATATAATTTAGACTATAAAATTTTAATTTTAGGATCTAAATTATTTGAATGTTTTATGTATATATTTTTATATTAATTTTAATTTTTTATTATTCTATTAGTCTTTTGAAAACTTAATTAATGATTTATCGCTACTCTTAAATTAATTAAAAATAATAATAACTAAATTAATAGTCATATATATAGTATAAACAATCATTCTCTCTTACCCCTGCTTGGTTTAACAATAGCGTTTAGTTCGGCATTAGTAGTATTAGTAGTTTGAGCCGTAGTTGAAGTAACATTTTATAAAAATAAAAGTTTTATAATAAAATTTAGTTACTTAAGTAGCATCTTGATAAATGCTATTAAATAATAGTTTTCTCCACATTAATATTTTAAAAACTACTAAATAATTAATACAAATCAAATAATTATACTTATATTTTTATATCTAACAATTAGTTTAAATAGTGAAAGTTATTGTAATCTAACTTTCAATTTAAATGGCTATAACTACTCAAAGGACTACTCTAATCTAATAGACTATGGTTAACTGAATTTAAAAAATCATTTGGTAATAATAATAATAATAATAACAATAATAACTTCTTTAAAACAATTAAATGTAATTATTGCAACTATAGTCTCACCCATCATGTCAAACAAAGATCTAAACTCAAGTCAGAGTAAAAGGTAAATTTATTATCTCAAATTACCGGTAACGTGCACTAAAACTAAAGTCTTTCGTTTGTATCAACATTGACAATTCATTAAACCTCAAGCACATAATTGGGCAGTGCACTTCACTCTCTCCACAAAGCGAGTCCGTCAAATTCTCACTTCAATCGCTATGATAAAATGCATGAAAATCTCAATTTCCTATACGTATCACATTAAAGCCTCTGCATAAAGCTAACAAAAAATAAAATAAATTAAATTAAATTAAATTTATTTTATATTTCAATTTTCTAAATACAAAATGCTTTTTATACCACTCTCTTCCATCCTCAATCAAGTTAAAATTTTCTTCTTCGTCTTCTCTTCTTTCAGATTAGAAGACAATGAAACGGAACCCATCTGGGCGAGTGACACGTGGCAGGAACCCAGTTCATCATCATCATCAAGAAGAGTTTTCATGTACGGGCAAGCATTGTAGATCATGTACCGGCGGTTTAGTAGCGGATTGTGTGGCTTTGTGTTGCTGTCCGTGTGGTTTGGTCAATATATTGGCTTTGGCTCTCGTTAAGGTCCCATACAAAGTGGGCAAAAAGTGTTTGGGTATTGGGAAAAAGAGAGAGAATAAGGAGAGAAAATGTGGGAAAATTGATGGGGATAGTTTTGGTGGTGGTGATTGGAGGGTAAATGAGGGAATTTTTTTGGATGTTGATGATGAGATTGTTGTTGGTTTTAGTGGTAGTGAAGAAGAAGAGAAGGTTTGGTTTGAATTGGGTCAAGTTGGTCATTTGGGTTTTGGAAGGGTTTCGTTTTCTTCTCAAGGTAAGAGTAATTAGGGAAGAGATTGTTTTCAATTTTTATTTTTGCCCTTTTGGGGTTTGAATATTGTAAATTGGATTTTTTTTTTTTTAATTTTTAAATAGTGGAGAAAATTATTTAATGTATTGTTAGATTGTGATGTGATTAATGAAGGTGTAATTTGTGTATTTCTTTAATTGTCATTTGCAATTTTTGCATAAATTTATTTCTTTTTTTTTGAAGAAAATGTGTATTTTTTTCCTTTAAATGTAGGTTTGTAATGAGAGAAATCTAGCATTATAATGAAATAAGGCAAATTTAAATGTCAATCCATTTATTATTGGAAATATATTAACATGTACATAATATTAAATTAATTACTATATAATATTAGGGTGAATCAAATATAAAAATTATACTACATTCATTCATTAGTAGTTACTATATTTCCATATATATATATTAAAGATTACAAAATTCAATTTATTATTATTTGAAAATCTTGTTCTATTTTAGTGAAATAGCTAATTAATTGAACATTAGGCCTTTTAGGCCTTAATTAAACCAAGCCCAAGTTCTAATCACATAATTAAAAGCCCAATTAGGCCCAATTAATAACTCAACGAGACCGTTATTTGGTTGTTACAACAAACGAGACAAAGATTCAAACGGAAAAAAGGTCCGTAACGGCATCAGTCGACGTTAATTAATTAAAGACCAAAAAACATTTAACGGCGTCACTGTCGTTAGCTCTATCATTGCTTACACACTCAATTAATATAAATAGAATCTGGAAAATTCTAGACTCGATTGAGAAAACGAGTGAGAACGAGTTGACTCAGTGAGTTGAAAAGACAAAATGGAGAGCGCGCCAACTCGAGTTATGGTGGCGGTGAACGAATCGACGATCAGAGGATATCCGCACGCGTCGATTAGTAGCAGAGGAGCGTTTGAGTGGACGATTGAGAAGATTGTTCAGTCGAATACGTCTGGTTTTAGACTCCTTTTTCTACATGTTCAAGTTCCTGATGAAGACGGTTATCTCTCTATCTCTGTTTCGCTTTTTGTTGATATTTTAGTTTCTGCTGTGAAAATGAGGTTTGTGTAGGTGAATCTAAGGCATTTAGAGACTTTTGTTGATTTTTGATGTATTTGTGAAGTTGTTTGCTTAACTAGTGTATTTTTGTAGTCTGTTTGGATGTTCGTGATAATAATTGCTTGATTAGTGATTTAATGGCTGTATAATGTATAATATAGTCAATTTCTCTAGGAAGATGAAGTTGTGATGAGGTTTCTAGTGTTGTAGTATTTAGGTTACTTATTAGAGGATTCTGGTGAGGTTGTGTATCTATGTGATATAGCGTTTTTGTTTATTCTTTGTGACTCATTTTTGCAATATGATTGTTATATGTTAAATTCTATAGGTAAGGTTACATGAGGCAAAATTATGACATTATAGTGCTTGGAAATTGAAATAATCAAGTAATATTTATGTTTTTTGTTTTTTTGTTTTTCTTCTATTTTTTTCTAAAGACGGTTTGAATTTGATTAGTCCAGTACTATTTAGTATTTGTTATGTTTTCATGTTTTCATTACATTTGAACTGCTATTCATTGTTGTTTTTTAGTGTTATATATATGTGTATGTTCATTTATCTCTGAATATAACTGGCAAGAAGTAAGTAGTGGTTCCCTTTTGTTTTTCTATGTGTATATATATATATATATATGTGTTGGTTCCACATGAGAAATTTTGTAGAAGACAGTTCATTATTTTGCTGTGCTGCAGTTAACAACTTTATGAGTTTGTAGGCTCTGTGATTCTGAATCTGTACAACTATGTTACTTCAACTATGAATAATGTAAGGACACTGGTTCTTTGTTAAATTTGGTTAGGTTTCGATGATATGGATAGTATATACGCATCACCTGAGGATTTCAGAAATGTGAATCTACGTGACAAGATAAGGGGGCTTCATCTGCTTGAGCATTTTGTCAATAGATGTCATGAGATTGGGGTAATGTGTTATAACACTATAGTACTACAAATGTGCACAGCTAATCACATTTTGTTCAACTTTTATACAATATAAGTTTTGAGAGAACTTCAATTATGTGTGTACGTAATAATTTGGTGATTATATTTATTATGCTTGTAGATTGCCTGTGAAGCCTGGATCAAGAAAGGAGATCCAAAAGAGGTGATCTGCCGTGAAGTGCAACGTGTGAATCCAGATCTACTTGTCGTTGGAAGTCGGGGACTGGGGCCGTTTCAGAGGTATGCTAATTTTTTATAACCAGTTATCTTAAGCTTAAGATTTTCATATGTATTCTAATAAATTACATTGCTTCTTTGATTAGTTTGGTTAACCTAGGTCCTATTCCAAAACTTGAGATTTATGATTTTCATATGTATTCTAATCAATTACATTGCTTCTTTGATTAGTTTGGTTAACCTAGGTCCTATTCTAAAACTTGAGATTTATCATTACCTCCTTGGACTGTAGCAAAGTTAAATTATCTTGTATAAGTTATTGAAAAAAATAGTGTGTGTCTATTTATAATTTGAAAATAGTAGTTAAATATTGTGTTCTAAAATTTAGGTGAATTTGTTATTTTGAGTAAAATGGGGGATTTGATGAGACTTTTTCCAATTCAAAATCTGAATCACTTGTAAATAATATCTACAAGTATCTTTTGTTTTCTATCTCTCAATAAAACCCTAAAAAAAAAATTGAAAGTGTCCATTTCTAAAGTTAGCTTTGAACCGGCAACAAAGTCTAATACACTCCACTATTCGTTAGTTTCTCTGAAAAGTTATCTGCATATTCAAATGAGTAGTCAAATCTCAGGTAGTTTTTCCTGTCGTATTCATAATTCTTGTATCCTTTTTGCAGGGTCTTCGTTGGTACAGTGAGTGAATTCTGCGTAAAGCATGCTGAGTGCCCTGTGATCACAATCAAACGCAGAGCAGACCAAACTCCTCAGGACCCTGTTGATGACTGAACAACATGTCTGCAACTGATGATGATTCCTTTCTTTTGTGATTAAACACTTTGAACAGATAAACATCAGACCCTCTAAATCACATCTGTTGTTATACTCTAGTATCAAACAAAATTAGGATTAATCATTCATGATTTGTTTGTTGAATATGTGCACATTGTGTGAAAGATTACAAGTTCCCCTGTATTTGAATCTAATATCTGTACGTTTATGTTATGCATAATCCAATCTGTTTTTCAGGAAACATTAGGGTGATCGGGCATCAAAATCCGACCACCATGGACATTTCAGCTTCTCGGAAAATCTCCAGCTCCAGGTACCCGTACCTAACCAGATTGACTGACTTGTAGTTGTAATAAAAGCATGCATGGCAAGAAGCAAAACACATGAGAAAAAACAAGAACAGACAGAAATTTGGTTCCAGAATATCTCTATGAAAATTACCAATGCAGAAAACTGAGTTGAAATTGTCAAACTACTATCAAACATGACTGGAAAAGTAAAGAAAAAGAGAAAAAAAGAGTTCAATGTGGTCTCAGCTATAACCAGAAGGGTTATATTTAACTACTACTACAACTATGTTTCTCTATATCATCAACATTCATGACCGGAATATATATTCCCTACACAACCCTACCTCCTCCATCAGCAACTGTGTATGATAACTAAATGGACAGAAATGTTCAGTTCAGCTAACCAGAAGAAGAACCAGGTCCAGCTAATCCACCCACAACTTCTAACAAGCCATTGATATCATTCTTCAACTTGGTCTTGAGCTCCACACAAAGATCACCATCTCCAGCTTTCTCCAGGTCTGTCAAAATGTGTTCAAGCTTTTCCTTCACTGACTGCAACGGAGAGGCCGAGGCCGCCGCCTTGATAGCAGAAACAGGTTCATCTTCAGTTCCCTTGCCGTCGCCACCACCAGACTCCTTGAGAGACTTTCCACTGCTGCTGCTCTCAGCTGCAGACCGCTTCGCAATCCGCTTTGGAGGCTTTGGAGGGGATTCAGGATAGTCGATCTCGAACATTACTTTTGTGTTACCGAAGGGACAAACCAGTTGAGAGCTGTCGTAAGCCACTATTGCATCTGATTTCTTCAAGAAGACAATGCGGGCAAAGTAGTCGTTGTGATATATTTCTGTTTCTTCCTTGTTGAGAGCGCCGAATTTGCCATATATTCTGATCAGGTCTTCTTTGGATGGCATTGCTGATCCTGGAAGAAAGACTGCATGAACAGCAGCAGAGGTCTCCTTTTCTTTAAAATTTTTGTTCGCTTCAGCTTCATTGTTATCCGAGGTCTGCTCAAAATGCTTCCTTTCCGAGTCCTTTGGTGATGATCCTTGCTCGGCTAGGTCGACATTTTTCCTCTTCCGTCCACGTCGGCTTTTGATGAATCTTTCATACTCAGGATCTTTTTCAAACAGCGAGTTTCGGCATTCTGTTATAAACCCTAAAACCTCGTCATATGAATTATGTTGTTCCTCCAGTGCATACACATCAGTTGCCAATGCCCGAACACCAGATACAGCATCTTTAGCTGAAACTTGAAGGATTGCTGCACCAGTTGCAGATGATGACCCTGAACCAACGAGATCAGTATCATGTCCAGCTTCCTCCTGCTCTGCCTCCTCATGAGCCTCTTGAATCTTGTTTGAGAATCGTAACGATTCTATTGCTATGTCTTCCTTGCTTGGCCTCATGATTATATTAGTATAAGGAGGACAAAGATACTTGCTCAACTTTCGCTCCCTTGACATATGACCCCTGTCAATCACATTTTGTGATCCGGAACCAGAATCATCACTGCGAGCCTTCTTCTTCCTCCCTGTGGATGGCGACAGCACAGGAGAAACATCACTATTGTCTTCCTTGCTCGCACTACCATCATCTTCAGTACCAGATCCTTTATTCTTCTTCTTTGCCGCCTTCACTCTAGACCTACGAACCTGCAGAGTCTCTTCCTCAGAATCACTCTCTTCCTCTTCATTAGGAGTTTCTGTAACCTCAGTAGTCTCTAAAAGCTTCCTCATTCTAACCCTTTTCGGTCTAGAGCTTGTATTACCTCCTCCACTATTAGCGGCTTCATCATCTCCCTTCTTCTTCCTTGCTTTCCTCTCTTTCTTAGCACTAAAATCCTCATCTTTAACTTCATCCTCCTTCAAAATTTCAGCTATACTCTTTCTTTTTCGTCTCTGACTACTAACTCCAGGAGCTCCATTACACTTCTGCAATATAAACTGATCAGTCTGGCCAACATCTTGTTGCTCAGGCGACGGATCACATTCTTCTTCAATCGGCCCGGTATTACGAAGATCACAAATCAACTCCATCTGCTCTTCTTTATCTTCCAAACCAGGTATAACTCCCGGTTCATGAAACAAAGGCAATGGATAAACCCCTTTCGATCGGAAAAATGATGAAAGCCAGCTTTTCAACTCATTCAACTCAAGCAAATTACCAACAGAATCACCACGTGAAACAGCTTTCAACTTATTAAGACAATCAACGGGATCAAAAAGATAGCTCCAAAGCTTATCCATACCACCAACAGGAACAAGAACTCCTTGTTTAATCCCACTATTAATCACATAAGGCCTATCAAGTCCAACTTTACTCTCATCAGACAAACACCCACAAGCCATCTTCAACTCCATAAGCCTACCAATTTCCCTCAACGCCTTATCCATCGCATTGACAAAATTCTTGGCATTACTCTCCTTCGAAAGCTCTGCAAAATGCTGCACAAAAGGCCTCAACTGCGACTGCCTACACCAGGCAAAAGTTCCGTCAAAATACGCCACTAGAAACCTATTCCTCTGTTTAACCTTCAATGCAAGCTCAGATGCATCAGATGGGTCATATATCTGACCAGGCCACCATGGATATGATTTAACCTTACCCCAAACGAAATCACCAACACAAAACTCATAATCTCCATCACTAGAAACAACATCATCATCTTCAGTAATCTCTATATTCTTTCCCTCAATTTCACCTCCATCATCACTACCATTCACATTCACTCCCTCATCATCATCTAAACCACCTCTCTTCTGCTTATCCATTCGCAAAATCTCAGTACTAACATCAACCAACAACTTAACACCTCTAGCTACATCACCACCATCAGCACCAGTTCTATTTATCACAGACTCAGTAACTCCGCTATCTACAACTTCTACAGGTACTTCACCAGTATAAGCATTGTTTGCGTCGGTTTCGTTTCCGTTTAAAGAAACCCTAACCTCATTTCCGGAAAATTCAACACCTGCAGCTGAAGACGACGTCGTTTTCGATGACTTCTTCCTTGATCGTGATTCTAGGTTTTTCTCCTTCTTCTCCATTTTTTTCTTCTTCGACTCCAAAATCAACTGCTTTGCTTTTAACATAAAACCAAAAGAAGAAACACAATCAAAATCATTAATTACACACACTTCAACTATGAACATCAAAACACAAACAACATTCAATAAAATGGAAATAAAAATTTAAAAAAAAATAAAAAACTTACCTAATCAAGAACTTTGAAGCGAAACCGAAATCAAAACACCTGAGAAAACAGAGAAAGAGAGAACAACAATTTAAGATTCCTCCATAGACAAAGCTCAAAATGAAATCATCATCATCTTCTTCATCAGCATCATCACTAAGAGCTAGGGTTCAGGCGGTTACTTTTGTTCAATTCAATTTTTTTTTTTTTAATTAAATTTTTTATTTTTGTGAAAAATATTTACTTTTTTATTTGTCCGTATAGAAGGGTCACATCCACATTTTCTACATGACAGCTGATATTTAAGAATGATACGCTACGCGCGAGAGTGAGAGCGTGAGATTCTTTATAGAGGTTGGCAGTGTTGGTAGGGAGGACACATGGGCATGTTGTTAAAGCGAGTGAGTTTATTCGGAGGGAAGAGAGAGTGGTGGTGGAAATGGGAATTTGAAGTGATGGTGATGAAGATGAGTCACGTTGCGGATGGGTGACACGTGTGCGTTGATTAAAGGCAACGGTGATTCTAAGCTAGGAGTTTTGTTGAGGTAAATGTGATTTCAAAGGAGTTGATTGGTTGGAAAATTAGATTTAGTATTAATTAAGTGTTAATTTTAATTAAATTTCATGGGTTTGTTTTCTGTAAGAATTACTACATAAGGTCAAAGGTATCAATTAATTAGTGTAATAATAAATCCCAACAACTATCTACTAAACAATATATAATTATACAATTTAATTTATAATAAAATTTAAAAAAAGTGAAATAATTTGCAAGATAATTACGTGAAGATATTTTTAAGTGAATTAATTAAAAAATTTAAACAAATAATCATGGCCCAATGGACACGCGTAAAAAAACTGGATTTGGGCCTATATGTAGAGATCTAGATAGAAATATAGAACATATTTTCAGAAAAACCCCGGTGAAATTTTAATTTACCCTATTAGTTTTGGGAATTGAAACAATAGCGTACTAAGTTTATTTAATTATGGGAAAGACCATGAATTTAAGCATATTTGCGAAGTAATCAATATTGATTGGATTATGACATAGATACCTCAGAGTACTTGGCTGATGATGAAGGATGGTAGATCTACTTTGAATAATCAGATCTGCGAAGTAAAAATATGAACAAGGTTAATATGATGTTTACAGGTATCGATAGATCAGAATACTGGTCTAGATCTATTATTGAAATTCATTAATTTTAAGATATTGTGATTAATAGCGATGTAAGTATCATGATTTGAATAAATAATAGAAAATACAATATTACATGAAAAAAATATGATATAAACCTAATAGCATAAGAGATCTAGGATATAAATGAAAGTATATTTGTAAATCAATATATGAATGAAAAAGTTATGACAAGATACCTTATAACGGATTGATGATCATAAATCGATTACAATAATCTGTAATAAACAGTTAGCGTTTTTGAAATACCGACAATAAAAATGATGAAAACGAAGAAGTTTTCTCAGAAAAACTGCACAGGAGAACGAAATGATCGGAGCAGTCTGATCAGAGAAAAGCTGCGCAAGAGAGAACAAAATGATATAAGAAATGATTTAGGGTTTAATTTTTATAAGTAAATTCAAGCGTTAAACGACATCGTTTTGAAATTATGTTTTAAGTAAAAAACGACGTCGTTTGAAGTTATTTTTATTTTTAAACAATGACATTTCTTTGTTTATGTATGAAACGATGTCGTTGAATATTATTTTTGAAGTTAAAAAAAAATTATTTACAATTATTTTTTCAGTTAGAAACGACGCCGTTTCTTTTTTATTTATAAAACGCCGTCGTTTAAGATACTTTTTAAATTAAAACACCGTCGTTTCTTTACTTACTACAAACAAGATCACTAGAAAGATTTATTATTATTATTTTTTATTTAATACAAATGGATTTTTCCGTGATCGAAATTAGATATATATAGATTTTATATGAAATATATGTAGATTTATTTTTATATCTTTGTATTTACATGATTTACATTATAATTATATCACATCCATAAAATTAATGGATCAAATTGGATCCTATCTATCATATTTTTAAATATACATGGTGGAAGCTATAAAGTTGAAGACATCATGTTCTAATGAGAGATCTCTCGTAAATCTTTCAAAAGTTTCACATTCATATCATTACACATCTTTTATCACTTAAATTGTTGATGAAAAGTCTCTCCAAAAATACTCAGAAAGTTATTACATTCATGACATTATCATCACACATGTCTTTTATCATTTTAATTACTTTTCCTCTTTCTTTCGAAATCAAAAACACCTTTATATATCCTTATCCTTCAAG
The DNA here is from genome assembly GCA_031304145.1 of Cardiospermum halicacabum. Lineage (NCBI taxonomy): Eukaryota > Viridiplantae > Streptophyta > Magnoliopsida > Sapindales > Sapindaceae > Cardiospermum > Cardiospermum halicacabum. Next base: position 1,859,317 of record CM062398.1, read on the forward strand.
TTACATCCACTTGGTGTACTAAATGAATACTAAACACTATAGTTGGCATTATTTGATCTAATTTCATCCTTCTTTATATGCTCTTTAAAATAGTAATATAGACGAATCAATGCAAAATCACATAATTATTCATAATCATAATCCGTTCAGAAACATACCCAACCTTAATTAAGATGCAGGTGTAATTATGGGAAACACTTGCCACTAAATTTAAATTTACATGAGTAAATTATCTTTAATCGTAGACAAAAACTAATTTGATAAATTTATTGAAATATTAAACTAGTTTAGTTGTGGCTCAAAAAATTCAACATTCGTATCAATTTAATTAAAATTATAAATAGAAATTATTGTCTATTGAAATAACAATTATAAATATTCTGTCGCTAGTTATTAAAAATAGTGATTAAAATATAATCAACATCAGCATCAACAAAATCTTAATCCCAAATCAGTTATAATTTGGCTGAATGAATTCTCTAACAATGAATGACAATAAATAAAAAGGAAGTAGTTATCATAAATTTTAAAAACTTTCAATAATTTTGGGTTTTTCGTTTCCATCCAAGTTTTTTATACACCAAATCGATATCAATATCTAAGTCTCGTAAATCTCTAACAACTACCTCTTTCAAGTAGACTTAAGTCTTCATTAACCTTTCTTTCCCCCTCAATTAACACGTTTTTTACATTTACGCATTGCAACATGAGGGGGTCTCATTAACGCATGTCCAAATCATCTGAGTCCACATTCCCTTACTATCACTAACCTCCGCCACGATGACTTTTTCTTTTCTTTCTAATATACTCATTTTTAATTTTGTCCAACCTTATATGTTCATTCATCCATCTTAACATTCTCATATCCGTCACATTTATTTTATGGAGATATTATCACTTTGGAGCCCAGCATTCATTCCTATAGAGCATTACTAGCCGAACCACTGTCCTATAAAATTTACCTTTTATCGTAAGTGGTATTTTCTTGTCATAAAGAATCTTTGATGCCCCCTTCCACTTTATCCAACAAACTTGTATTATGTGCACCACATCATTATCCAATCACCCGTCATTTTGAAACACAAAACCGAAATATTTAAATTGTTTAGTGTTAGAAAATTGAAACTCCCTCTAACTTCACATTTTACTCTCACTTCTTCCTCAGACTAAACTTACAGTGCATATATTTTGTTTTGCTCACATTTAACTCAAAATCCTTATGTTCAAGAGTTTTTTTTTACATCTTTCCAACTTACGGTTAACTCTAGCACTAGTTTTATCAATAAGCACAATATCATATGCAAATAACATACACCATGGTACATGTTGTAAGCTTCTGGTCAACTTATCCACAACCAGTGTAAACAAATACGGACTCATGGTTGAACCCTAATGCAAACAAACGGTAAAAGGAAAAGTCTCAGTGTACTCACATGTTATTTTCAAGGTAGTGGATGCATTCTCATACATATCCTTAATAATATTAATATACTTGACATGTACTCTTCACCTTTCCAAAATCCACCATAATACTTCTCTTGGTACCCTATCATATACATTCTCAAAGTCAATAAACACCATTTGGAGATCTTTCTTATTCTCTTGGTACAATTCATTCATCTTCTTAGAAGAGAAATAGCTTCCATTATAAATCTCCATGGCATAAAGTCAAAATTAGTTCTCTGATACACTTGTAGTCATTCTCAATCTATGCTCTATAAATATTTCTCATAATATCATTATGTAACTCATAATTTTTGTAACACCCCATATTGAGACATGGTTAAAAAGAATTGAATTGCTACCCATATTACCAATGTGCATATTATTTTTTGGGAGTCCGGAACTTGAAAACTCCAAAGTTAAGTGTGCTTGGCTTGGAGAAATCTTAGGATGGGTGACCTTTTGGAAACTTTGTCCGGATGCGAGTAAGGACAAAGCATGTTGGAAAGCGTAATGGTGGCCTGTGGGGCTAGTGGTCAGTCTTAAGACCAGTTATGTAATAAGGTGGCACTCGACCACCGCGCCGCGGGTCATCCGGGGTCGGAGGTCGGACGTTAACAATTTGAATCCTTGATAATTCGTACAACTTTGGATGCCTATATTATTCTTATATATCGGTATTAGAGTACTCTTTCTCGATGCATTAAATATCTTACGTGCTTTCAATATAACATTGAATATTTTTGTTAACTAGACAACTTTGTACTCTCCAAGACTCTTCCATACCTCTATAGGGATACTATCAAGACCACATGTCTGACCAACCTTTAGATGTTTCAAAATTGTCTTATATGCCTATACCTAGGAGTGACAATTTGGATTACGACATGATGGGTTGACACGAATTCAAAAAAAAAATAAACGAATATGGGTCATTCGTTAACAAATTGTGTCATTATTATGTCAACCTGTTTGTCACCCATTAAATTATTGTGTCATGTTAGGTTACCTTAATGGGTTAATATGTTGACACGATAAATTGGGGGTCATTATATAATTTTATAAAACGTAAGGATATATAAGTACTTTTGTCATGATATATATAGAAATAATAATAATAATAATAATAATAATAATAAACTTAATATAGATTCATCTAAACCACACAGAACATTCGCACCTCTCATTGCATTTTCTAAACCAATTGTACGCACTGCAAACTACACCATGCTGGAATCCCACCACGCCACGCTAGAATCGATATCACCTTTTCCGAAGTACGACACACACTGAGTCACTGACTGTGCTCCGCAGATTTTAAACACCACCACGAGCCAGAACTGATTCCTCTCCTCCATGTCACCCTTTGATTAGACACCGACGATGTTCGTGAGTTGTTAACAAATCAAGTCTTATTCGAATGCTTCTAATTCTATTCTTCAATTCATTGAATTTTTAGATTTGATTTGATGGCTCCAATGAAATGAATGATATTGCGTTATTGACTTGGTTTGATGGCTTCAATTTGTATGCTTCTAATTTTTAGATTTGGTTTGATGGCTTCGATTTCAATTTTCTACCTTCACATCCTACTAGGAAGTTCGTATTTACTTGTTCTATTTGAAACGTAATATGATTTTTCTGAGCCTCTAGGATTAAGGAAGTTAAAAAACACTTATTTGCTTATTGCTCTATGTTGTTATATGCATCCTTTAATTTTACCCAAATAGGTTATTATTTGATTCTTAAAATTGGCCTCAGTATTTGCTTTTTTACTATGTGTCTTATTGCCTTTTTTTTCCCATTATGTAAAAGTAAAGTCTATATCCAATGTTGTGATCTGACATATCATAATATGACATTAAAGAAATGTTTACATGAGAAACATTTATCTAGATTCATACAATTAGGAATCCAAATCCAGAGGACTTCCTTTACTTTAGACATTATTGGTTTCTCATCTTCTCTTTACCCTCAAGTTTTTTCATGTAAATATAGGGTGTTTTTACTAAGTTTAGTATCATATCAAATGTTGTACATTTTGTTTTCACATATGACATCTATAAATTCAAATACTTCCTCTGTAATTTAAAAGTGACTACATTCACTATTCTCACTTTTCCTAAGACATTTACTTTTTCCCTATTTTGACCTTGAAATAAGAGAATATTAATTCTTTTTTAAAAAAGGCCATAAAAGATTATAATTTTGGAGGTAAAAAAGTAAAGATAATAAACAAGACTTTTTCTAAAATTTAAATTTGCCGCTAGTCTACTTTCTGGCAATAGTACAAGACATAAAATAGTATATAACTCAAAAAGAACATAACAACAAAGCATACTCACAAAGCAGAACAAACTCACAATTGTTTACAGTTTGTTTTTTGGCAATGTTATAGACAGAGTACATAACTCAGAAAAAAAAAAGGAATAGAAAATGATAAAGAAAAAAGAGAGAAGAAATAGTCTTGAGTTGATTCACAGCAAATAGGTGTTCGTCTTGTACACTGCACATTCAACTACTCTTTATTTTCTTTTCACTTCTCTTTTTTCTTCTGGCACTTATTGGAGCATACATGTTTGGTTCTAAAAAAAATAGTGTCGGACAGAACTTCAGTGTTATCAGGGTGATGAATATGGTATTGAAATTGATGAGCTCCTACACATATAGTAACAATATCTGTCAGAATTCGAAGACGAAGAGGTAATTTTATTCAGGTTTGTGATGAAACATAAGAAACTGAAAAATGAACATAACCATCATCACTTGCAAGAAACTGAAATATTGAGAACAAGCACAAAGAATAAATGTAAAAGAAAAGAGATGTGCACAAACACAAGGATGCAATTAGCTCAGAGACTTTTATATGCTGATAATGATTATTTTGAACTGCCTTGGGGTACATAAGTAAGATTACTGCTGAATTTAATAGACATAGAACCGCAGTCAGCAAATTCTGGACTAAACTCCTTAAATGACAAGTGTTGAATGGTGTTGTGATCAATGTAAAAAGTAGCAAAGTTGGAAGGGTTGGCAGAAAAGAGAAGGTCTATGATGAAGTACGCATCATGTCGATTCCCCAAGAACATAAAACTATAATTAGAGCCTTTGATGCTGCTTTATTAGTAAGTAAAGATGTTATTGTTAGAATGCTTAAAAAAGGAGTGATCAGATCACACACAAACAACATCAAACCATCCATGACAACAGTGCACAAAATCAGGAGAATGGAATGGGTTCTTTCCAAAATTATTCTAGGGACCGTAAAAGATAAACCAAGATTTGAGTTCCTCACAAGTACATATAGATGAGAAATGATTTTGGTTAACGAAAATTATGCAAAGGTATTATCTTTTAGTTAACAAAGATGAACCATTAAGGAGAACACTAAGTAAAAATTTCATATCGAAAGTCATGTTTATAGCTGTAGTTGCAACACCTCAGTATGATGATGAAGGTAATTGGCTTTTTTTATTTTTATGGAAAATGTGAATTTGGCCATTCACAGAGGAATATATAGCTAAGATAATCACCATAATTAGAGAAAAGGGGTCGGTTGAATTAAGAGCAATACACTCAGTGACAATGAGTATAATCAAGGAAACACTAATCAATTAAATCATTCCAGCAATTAAGGGGCATTGTCAAACAATAGATTCAACAAGATAATGCAATACCACAGATTAGTCCATGTAATAGGAATTCGTGGAAATAACTAATATAGATGGATTTCATATACATTTCTTATGTCAACCAGCTCAAAGTCCTAAGTGGTATGTAACTAAAGGTTTTAGATATGTGTCAGTTTTTGTAATTATCAATTTATATGACTGAACTCCACTGTATATTTTTTCTAGTGTTATAAGTGTTAGTTTTTTTTTTAAGTAACAACTAAGCTTCTAAAATGTATAGATATTTATATATGACAAAGAATAGTTGAAAATTTTAGTCATTGAAGAAACAATAGAGACAACATTATCGATATTCTAGTTAATAACGTGAACAAACAAAAGTCTCTTAAAGTTAATTAACTAGTAAATACTAATGTGAACCATCATCTTAAACACAAAACAAACAATGTAATTCAACAACAGAATACAAAAACAAAACCACAACAATGTGAACAATCATCTTAAACACAAAACAAACAATGAAACATAATGATATCTCTATGTCAATTTGACCATTATATCTAGTTGGATAAAACAATGTAGTATAGAATTAATTGATGTGCAAACAAGAATATGACAAAGGAAAGCTATTGATGGGCTCATAATGACCTCCTATCTAATTTAAAAATATAATTACCTCACCAGCAGCGTCTACATTATTCAATCCAAAACCCATAGCTTTCTTTATCTAACTCTCTCTCCAAGGTTACTAGACGTAACATGTTCTTAAATTTATACTTCTGTGGATCATTTAGTGTCTGTTCCTGCTCCACAGACTGTAAAAATAGAAAACTCAAACTAGTTACATATTGGTGTAAGAATATGTACACAACAATCATAGAAATTTCCTATACACCACTGTGCAGGACAAAAGTAAAGAATTGCGAGAGTGAGTACACCAACTTAGAATCAATATTAAAAAGATAAAGTGAAAAACAATAATAGTAGATTTCAGATCAACTTATAATTTTATCGAAGAGATCTCTTTCCGTGACAAATTCTAAAACAATAAATATCTTAGTCTTGCTTCCTATCGCCTGAAAACAAATTTATTTGTTCAATTTTTATTCTATACAACTAATTTGGTTTAGCATAGCTTTATTTTTAATTCATGATGCAACTCATATGAATCAAATAGATTTATCCTATACAAGTTAGACAAAATTTCTCTTTCAACCTAATCTAGCTAAATAAGACCATTTTAGTAATAACAACAAGAATATAATATAACCAATAACTTATTTGTAAGTAATATTAATGCATATGGATTAGGTAAAAAGATATGAAAATAAAATAACCAACAAAAGATAAAAAGATATGAAAATAAAATAACCAACAAAAGAAAAACAAAGAAAAAGAAATCTGCTCAGCAAGTTTTTGCTTTAGAACCTTTTCTTAATCAAGTATCTTTAAATCTAACGGTTCCCCAGTCTCAGAATTCCTCGTAAGCTTCACTTTTGCAAATTTTTCCTCACCAATTGTTGTTCCCACCTCATACTTACCCACCATATGTTTAATTTTAAATTGACTCATGCTTGATTTACTCACTAAATTGCAGACTTTGAACTTTTCTTCAAAAATGCACCTTAATGATGCTAATTATTAAACTCCTTTAAGCTTAAGAGCCAAGATATTGCAATGCAATTGAACCAACATCAAACAACCATCATAAGACATCTCAACTAGTATGAACAGCTTACAAGAGGACTCCATTAACTATATCTGAAGTTAATGTTCATAAACTCTATACGGCAATATCTATCACCAGCACCAATAGTTATCAAATAAAAATCAAGCATCCAAAATTAACCTCATTAGCAATATCATCAATTTTAAACATTCCAAATAAAATTCAACACCAAAATACACAAACAAAACTGCAACAATGCATAAACTTCCTGATCTCAGTATACACCATCAATCTAAAAGAAACCCCAAATGAATACATGCAAAAGTTCGTTTTAAAAGTACCACAACCAAGTAAATGGAAACAAGATCCAACATGCAAAACAAACAGAGAAGAAGAACACAACAAGTCACAAAATATCTTCCAGAGAAACAGGAAGGTAAAACTGAAAGTAAATGAGCATATCAGAAAATCAAATTGAACTTCAAGAATGAGATAGAGGATAAAATAAACAATTAACCTTAGAATCCAAACAAAATGAGTAACAAAAACTGTCTTCAACCAGTAAAACGAATAAATAACCATCCACCAAATTAATAAAAATAAATAAATATATAAAGGATAAAATAATCACATGAGAATCTGTATCTATACATCCAAATCCACCATACATAAAATAAACCAAAGACCCTCATTTTTATATTGAAATTAAATAGCTTCAATTCAACCTCAAAGAAACAAAAATCTAGTAGATGATATATCAAAATAACAAAAATCTTCAACTTACCTTCACAACCACTTATAAAAACATCATTTACGAAATCATAAAATAGTCAATCCACTGCTGGTGTCAGCTTCTATATTGGGAAGACATAGCTTTGTAGCTCGCTCACTTTCACAGATCTTTAACTTACCTTCACAATACATAAGAAAGATCTCAAGAATTAATGCTAGAACTGCAATAAGAGAAATTATTATCATCTTCCAAATACAAATAATCACACATCACATGGATAGTCAAGTTGTTCACCTTATTGTTCAGTTTTTTCCCTTACTTTACCATACAAGCTTAGTACTAGTATCCTCAAAATCTCATCTTGCAAAATAAATTAAGCTTTAGCACCGATATCATCTCCAGATGGCTGCTCATATAGCTTCTGTTGTTGATGCCTTTCATAATTAGCTTGCACAGAGTCTTCCACGCATTACTTTCCTAAATCGTACAAGCTTGGTACTAATATCCTCAAAATATCATCTAGCAAACCAAATTGAACACTAATATGTTTTTCAGGTTGTTGTTTCTATTTCAATTTTTCAATTTATTCTTAATGATCATGTTGCTACTATAGTAGGCCATGATCATGCTGTTGTTGCAGCAATTATTCTGATTCAAAGGTTTCTCTTTCAATTAAAGCATAATACGGTCGTTTGATGGGTGCCCTAATTTGACCTGTCATCCTTCAATTGCCTAGTTTTTCATGGTAGCTGTGTAGCTACCATTTTACCCAACCCACAACAACCACAAACGAATTCAGCAAAATTAAACCCATTTCTAATATCCCACCAAAATTGAGTTATTGAGAAGTTTAATCGTCAAGAGCAATGACTGTTTAAGAAAGAGTAGGACATAGTTGTACGATTAAGAGATAGCCGTGAAATAAATGGGAGTAGTGATCAAGATGAAGAGATAGTGCAAGAAAATTAGGTTCATCTCTAAAGATTGAGAGATTGTGAGATGTGTTGACAGGTTTAGATTTGTTTCTGTATCGAGTTTTTAGTTTAGTTGGAAGTTACTTTTACTATAATGATTTCTTTTAAACTTAAATTAGATTAATAATGTTGTAATTAAATTTAATAAGTAATTGGTAAGTAAAAGGGTAAATAAGTAAATTTACTAATTTTTTTTTTACTTAAAAGGGTAAGTGCAGCCACCAATAAACCATTGCTATATGAAAAAAGTGTAGTTAGTAATAAAAAAACGGAGGAAGTATTAAATATTATACATAAATGTGAAGGAATATAGGCAAATCAAGTGGACAATTGGATGGATTCATTTTTATAGGGAAATGTCTATCTATACTTATTATTATTATAAGTAGACCTTGCCATCTAGCTCCCATCTATAAGTTTTTTTTGGTTGGTGTCAAGACTGTAAAAATATTTTCCTATACCTCTTCCAAGCTAATTGTCTTATTTCTAGTATTGATCATATAAGATGTTAAGACCTTTCCATTACTTATTAATTAGCAGTGGCTCTTGTGGATATCTTGTTTCTTATAAGTAAACCGCATGGTCGATTACTTCATCAAGTTTCTCATGATCAATTATCATCTTGAGAAATCTTTATTTTGCTTACTTTAAGTTATAAAATTTCATTATGCATGGTTAGTTTTCTATAGTCATCTAGTTAGTATCATATTAAAGTTGATTTTTGCTTTACCATTATGATGTTTGTGCTCATTTATATTCATATCTTTGATGTATGTAACCAAAACAGCGATCGTCTACTCTTCACTTCACGCCCTCATCAGTTCAACTCCATCTCAATTTGTCGATTAAATAATTAAATCGAGGACGGAAGGTAATTATTGCAATTAATCAAATATTTTGTTCACTTTCATTTCTTCATTATTTTTAATATTTTTTATTAATGTAATTATATTTTTCAGAGATAATTTAGAAGTTAATCTTGAAAACAATAATGATGATGACCATAGTGATAAAGGGAACAATGTAGAAGAAGTGGAAAATACTGATAGTTCTAGTAAAGCTGGCAAGCCATTTATAAAGAAAAGAATTAGAAGATCGGATGTGTGGAAGGACTTTGTTACTGTAGAGAAGTCTAAAGAGGGAAATGAGGGATGCAAATGTAGACATTGTGGAACTATTTATGTCTGTCCATCATCAAATGTATGGCTCTAAAAGTCAATAAGAATTTAGAAAATTGTTGCTGAGACTATAGTGATGTCTGACTTGCCATTTCGATTTATAGAATACAAAAGTAATACTAAGATGGTTGAATATTTGAATGATGAGTATCATATGGTGTCTAGGAATACTATGAAAGCAGATGTATTAGTATTGTATGAAAAAGAAAAATAAGAGTTAAAAAGCAAAATGCTAAAGGATGTTCCTAGTAGAATAAGTTTGACAACAAATTTGTGGACCTCTATAGCTACTAATGGTAACATATGTGTTACAACACATTTTGTGGATTTTAATTGGGTTTTAAAGGGTGCTTAGTTTTTCTTATATACCTTCTCCACATGATAGAAAATCTATTGCAACCAAAGTTATGTCATTGTTGTATGCATGGGGTATTGAGAAGAAGATTTTTGCTGTGACTTTAGATAATGCATCATTTAACTAGTCTTTTATTGATAGTCTGAAAGGTCAATTGAATATTGCTGAAACACTTGTTTGTGATATAGAATTATGTATATTCGATGTTGTGCACATATTATCAATTTAATTATGCAAGATGGGTTGAAAGCTATTGATGTGGTTGTTTATAAAATTCGTGAGAGTACCAAGTATGTGAGAGGATCACAAGTGAGGAAATAAAATTTATTAGAATGTCAAGCAAGTCAACGTAGAAATAGAGAGAGTGTTAAGGCAATATGTACCTACTAGGTGGAACTCCACATATTTAATGCTAGATAATGCTTTGAATTTTCGATAAGCTTGGTGTACTTTAGAAAATAGGGATTTGATATATAAGCATTGTCCTTCTATAGTATGAGTGGGGTAGAGTTGAGAAAATTCTCAAGTTTTTGAAATACTTTTTAAAAACTACTTGTATTTTCTCGGGGTCAAGTTATCCTACTACAAACTTGTACATGCCTAATTTTTTTTTGGCACATATAACTTTAAGACAACATTTGGAGGTAGAGGATGACTTCTTGAGAACTATCGCAAACCAAATATATATTAAGTTATTTGAAATATTTGGGTGATTTTAGTACTATCTTTGTTATTGCGTCGATTTTGGATCCTCGTTATAAGTGGGGTTTGTTCAATATGTGTTTTTTTAATGAAATAGACAAAGTTCTTCAAGAATCCCTACTAGATAGGCACCCCCTAGAACTAAACATTACTTGATTAAATCAAAAGAAAAAAAAGTCTAAAACAAAACCCAAAGAAAGTGAAAGTAAGGCCTAAATAGGTGGCCTGAAGAAAAGAGACCTAAACAGATAGCCTAGAAATAAACCATGGCCTAAACATGTGGCCCTGTGATCTAAGAGCCCAAAAAAAGTCCCACAAACAACTAACAAAGTTGATCCAAGCAAAATTCAAGTTATTGATGAGGAGCTGACGGTTGACTTGATGGTGACAAGGGCATTATGTAACCAGTGGCATGCAGTTTGACGATAGTTGGTGACGAGGCTGGTGACAAAGTGTCTATGTCACCAACATAAATAGTGACTTGCATGCAAAATCGAGCGCAGGCAAGCTAGAAATCGCTTGTTGGCGACATGGCAACCGATGCTTGATCTTTGAACCTAGTTGGAGTCGTTTGCTGGCGACAAGGGCCTATGTCGCTAGCATCTATAGTGTTGCGTCCCTTCATGAGCTTCCATGTTGTCCATCTGAAATATTGCCGGAAAGTTCCGTGAAGGCTGAATCATGAAGTATGCTTACCTTGGAGGTCCCTGCAAATGTAAGGACATAAAAAGTCTGGGCAGGTAGTCCAAGTTTCTGTGCTTTCCACTTAAAGCTTTGTGAGTGCATCCGCTGCTTGGTTTCCTTCTCTATAGATATGAGAAAGTTCATCCGCTGTATGTGTTGAAGACACTTGAGCCATCTTGTCAAGAGATTTCATGGAACACAATCCGAGCATGTCTTGACCAAATGAACCACTAGCACTAAGTCAGATTCTGCCCAAAGTCGAGTTTATTCCTTCTCAACTGCATACTTGATAGCCATGATGAAGGCTAAGATTTCAGCTTCATTTGACGAGATGTATTGTATTGGTTCAGATGAATTGGCTAAAGTGAGAACTAAATTATTTTGTTTATTTGATGAGTACATTATAAGATCATTCAAGGTTTCTAATACTACCACTTCATCAAACACTTCACGCGCATGAGAGAAAGTAATGATTGATTTTGATCCTATTTTATAAGTAAATTTTTAGTGAAGTTTATTATTTCTTACACATTTTAATTGTTTTATTTTTTTATTGTAAATATAATACTTTCAAGAGTTGTGCATCTAACCTTAAAATGATTTGGGTGATTTTATTGTTGTGCATCTAACCTTAAAATGATAAGGTAATAGTTGTTTAAAGAGTATTTAGATTATGACGACAAAAGGAGGGACCATGTAGATGACTTGTATTAAGTTGATTTGTAAACAAATTTTTGAAACAAATTGATTGGACCACTGTGTATATGAGACATCACTTTTATATGCAAAGGACCTAGTTCTATCTTTATGGACTTTGTAGATTCAAATTGTTTAATTCAACTTTAGTAGTTGAAGGTTAAACTCTTTATTAGTCTTTGAGTATACTACATGTGATAACAATCTCTTTTAATTGATTTGAAGTAATGTAGCTAAAACGGGATATAGCCATTTGAAATAGTAACGGAGGTGTGTCAAGACGATAGAGTAGAACATATTAATGAAACATGAACGAGTAGAAATGTTGTAGCGTCCAACCCCCACCCTTGGAGGACCCAAAACGTGTTGACCGGAACGCCACATCGACTTATACTTGTATACTCTTACATATATCGTATACTCATACACAAAAACAATTTCATATCAAGAGGTAATAGAATACTTTTGGTTAAATCTTTGCTTGATAAAAATTTAATAAAGTTTACATATGAAATCATCAAATAACACCAAACTCGAATGATATGTCGTTGCTCTCCAGGAAAAGGTGAAGAAAGTTGTTATAATGGGTGCTGATTCTATATGTTAGAAGGTATAATGATGACAGGTTTACTGTGAAATCTGCTTGGAAGAACATTAGAACTAGAGGTAATATTGTTCAATGGTAGCGTCTAATATGAAATAATCAATTGGTAAAACAGAGTTTCATTTTATGGTTAGCTATCAAGGGGAGACTTTTGGTGAAGGCCAGGTTAGTTAAATGGTTTCCTAACATTGATGTTAATTGTTCCCTATGTCAATGGTTTCCTGAATCTTTGGAACATATTTTTTTCAAATGCTCTTTTTCTAAGATAATTTAGGAAAGAGCTCTTTCATTATGCAAACTGCAATGAGCTGGATATTAATGGAGGCGAATTATAACCATGTTTGGTAGGAAAGCAGGGGGAACATATCATATTTGCAGACTTAAAAGAACATTTCTAGTTGCTTCAATATATGGCATTTGGTCTGCTAGAAATGATGTTATTTTTCAAAAAATATTGCCGCATATGGTAAGGCATGCTCCAAGTGGGGATCCCAACCCAGATTTCTATTGCTCGCTCAGTCCATTTGAACGCATATTTATATCGAAAAGAAAACAAACAAGAAAAATGAAGAAATAAAAGGGTAAGGCTATCGATGCCTAGTTGACACCCTCATACTCAAACAAACACATACAAAGATGCTTCTTTCATAGCAAAATGAGCACACAAAGCATCCTAACGTTTCAAACATTATCACTTAACCGGTAATATCCAAAAGGGATCACAAAATAGAAATTGGAAAGTGAGGTAGGCCACACGCGTCCTAGTCACCCTGACTAGGCCGCTGAAAGCTGGACTATAGCCTCCGAGGCGCCTTGGTCTATTTGACCAGGCCGCTAACCAGGCAGCAAAAAGTAGTATCAGAACCTCTCTGGCGCCCTAACTTGCACCCTGGTCTAAGTGACCATGCCGCCCGCCACTTGCCATACCGCAAAAAGTGGTATCGAGACTCACTTGCATCCTGGTTTGCGCCCTGGTCACTTTATCATGTCATCAACCAGGCCGCAAAAAGTAGTACCAAAGGGAAATCGGCGACTTAGTCCACGCCTTGACTTCATTGCCAGGATGCCCAGAACTGAAAATGGAGCAATTGACAACAAAAATTCACCTTTTTCAACTTACCAATTGATCAACTTGATTTCTTTGTTCCATTAGTTACCGTCTAAGGTTTCTATGGTGAATTTCATCCACATCAAGTAGACATTTACCAACTATTAACCATCAACATATCATTTCAATCATACAAATCACTGAAATTGTCATGTTTTAGTTTATTGCCCTTAAACTTAACCTTCATGGTAAACGAGACGGAAATGGGACGGAACACGGTAAGATTTGAAGATCACATCTAGTAAGGACTATCGCCCTAAATCATATAAGCGACACTTCAAGTCAAGTTCACATTTTTATGTGTCGAAGTATACTTCTAGTTTCCCTATAACATGCCAATACATTCATGTATATCAAGTTAAGGACAAAGGCATTCCTTTTAAGTGATCAAACAAGAATTTTTCTTTCTATTATTACCAAAACTCATGGAGTACCATTGACATCAATTTAACAATGGCACCCAAATATCATTTTTTACTCATAAGCTATAAGGCAAACATGTACCATATACTATACATCATATTATCTTATTAGCCAATACATGTTGGATGCAAATGAGTTCATTTAAGACATTTACATCCAAGAAACTATCATCAAGTAACCAAAGCCTTGATGGCCACCAAGACACACACATATCCACAAACATCAATCATCTAATGCATCACACACACATACTTATTGCCATTTTCAATTCACTTCAATAAGTGTCTCCATGACACCACTAATTCACTACTCAACATATACATTCGTTACCATGTATTTAGCATTATTAACTCGTTATAATGTACCCAAATAATCAACAACCAACATACAAGCATATAGAGCGTAAAACGAGAGTGTTAACCTCTCATTCAAAGATAACTAGCTAGTCTCCTTGGATTGGTGCTCTCCAACACTTTGGTTGCCTATTGGGGGGTAAGTGGTGTTGTGATGAGTCTTTCATGGGTTTGGGCTTGATTCACAAAATTTGGTCTAATACCATCCACGCCCACATACTACCAACCAATCCAACCCGAATCTCCGCTCTACTCTCGGTTTCTTCCTTGAAAATATTTTTCGACTCTAAAAATGTATTTTTACCACCAAAACCATATTTAAATCCAAAAAGTCACATTTATTTCTATAAAATCCTATTTTCTAAGATTGAATCTGGTTTTTACAAAAATCATTTCAAAACTATTTTTCATTACTGAAATTGACTCTACACTTTTTAATTTGATCTCTAACCACTATTTTACCCTTAAAGCGGATTTTCTTTATATTCCAATATGAAACTTTCGAAAACCAATTTTATAAAGGTTAAATTTTAAATAATAAAATATTTTTGAAAAAAATTAAGCCCTACTTATAGACATTATAAATGTTGTAGTTACATATGTTTGAGATTGCCCGTTTGTATTTATATTTTCATATCGTTGAGTTCTAATTTAAGTTATAACTTTACGATGTTACATGTGAACAAGTTACAAGAAGAGATTGATCTACTTTGGATTAGTGCTTGACAATGCTACTGAGCATTCCGATTCAAATTCTCTACAATTGCATAATGACAAACTTTAACTTTTATTTTCTGTTATCTTAATAATACTTTTGGGATTTATCATGTTTCAAACTTCAAATTGTTGTATTTGATGTAGTTTTAACGTGGAGATTATGATTACAACTTGTTTTGATTATAAAATTCTATATATTTATTTTTATTAATAAGGTTATATAACCTATTAATCAAGTACTTTTATATATAAATTATGAAATGAGTTAACAGTTTAATGGGCTAGCGGGTTAACAAGTTGTTAATGTATTAATAAGTTGTTAATGTGTTGATGGATGATTACCATATTGCGGGTCATTAAACTAATTGTGTTCAACCTGTTTATTTATCGAATCTATGTTGAATCTAAATATGGTGTCCCGAAAAGTTAGTGATTTGTATATCAAAAAGTCAATTGTGTTATGTCTAGCTAAACGCTGCCTATACCAAATGAAATTCCTATATATTGTAGGAAGAGAATTGAAAAGTCACTCAAAGTAGATTTTCCATCATTCATTTATCTCATTATCCCTTATATCATCCCTTATATCAATCCTAATGAAACGAACTTATATCAATCCTAATGAACTTCGTTTTTAATAGGGCTGGATATAAAATCTAGATCGATCGGGACCGAACTAGACCAAAAATTAGCGATCTATAGTTCAAACAGCCCCGACTCGGTTTAAACAATTAGAACAAATTATATTTGTGGCTTGGTCCAATCTCATTCTTTAGAGACCGGACCAATTAATAAAATAATTATTAAAAATAAAAATAATATATTTAAATAATATTAAGGCACATATTTATTTTTATAGATGAATCAAATTTAATCATATATTAATTTTTTTAATATTTAATTATATTAATTTAAATTTACTAGACATAAAAAATAAATTAGATAAGTAATTATAATATTATATATTATTAAATTAAATAAATATAATTTATATATAATTTTTTAAATTTATTTTTTAAAAAAATTAAATATTTATTAAAAATTAAAAATTAAAATCGTTTGGACCGGACCGATTACCTATCCTAATTTTTAATGCCTTTAATTGTTAATTATAATTCAGTTTGATTTTCTTTTTTTAATTGTTATAATCGACTAGAATACTAGAATATACCTGATTAAAAATAATTATAATAGTTTAATTTAAATAATACATTTATTATTCGATTTATATTTACTATGATTTTAACATGTACATTTTGATTTGAAAAACTAAAAAATATTCCAACTAATATTCATCAAATCATTATCTAAAAGTACTATTAGAACCAAATTCGACCCCTGTTTTTCTAAAATGTTACTCATATGTTAAATGTAATTGAAATATTTAAACGAATTCAAATGCAGGTTTAGATCCAATTCGATATTAAAGCAAATTGTTAAATCTAATGGAAATCCTGCAAGTTCAAACTAGTAATTCAGCTTTTGAACTCCATCAACTGACTCATTCAAGCAATTCACCAAACAACTCATGAGCATAACCAAATCTACTTGAAAACAATCAAATTATACCAAAATCACAACTTCAAATTACACATTTTGATTCAACAGGTAATAACAAACAATTCATTAAACAATTGAAACCTTAGCTCCAGCTTCTTCAAGCTGTTTCTTCGCATCCTCAGCTTCTTCCTTCGAAATACCTTCTTTAAACTTCTTCGGCAAACCTTCAATAAGCTCCTTCGCTTCCTTCAACGCCAAGCTAGTCAAAGCCCTAACTGATTTAATCACCGCGATTCTCGCATTGCTAGGGACCTCATCGATTACCACGTCGAACTCCGTTTTCTCCTCTACGACTGCCGGAGCGTCTCCTCCGCCCGCTCCTGGAGCGGCGGGTGCGGCCACGGGAGCGAAAGCGGCGGCGGACACGCCGAGCTTGTCTTGGAGGTAGTCGACGAGTGAGCGAGCTTCTTCGAGTGTGAGGGAGGAGATCTGTGCGCCGAGGTCGGCGATTTTCTCTGGTGCTTCGACGGCGGCGAGGGGACGGAGGTGTGTGGCGCGGTGGGAGATTAGGGGGGAGGGAGAGTGGGAGGGGAATTTGAGGAAGGTTTTGGGAGTGGAGAGGGAGAGAGTCTGTGGTGGTCGTGTGAGTGCTGTTGGTGCTGATAAGGCTGATGTTGTTGCCGCCATTTTTGAGATCGCAGAGAGAGTTGAAGAGAAGAAGATAGAGAGGAGAAGAAGAGGATAAGGAACAGTGTTGAGAGAAATGGAGCGCTATGAAATAAAAAAGATAGAGGGAGTGTTTTTACCAATCTACCCTCGTCTGTTGCGAGAAGGGTAAAACGATATGAAAATATTTTAGGGGCATTCCGAGAATCGAACTCGGGACCTCTCGCACCCAAAGCGAGAATCATACCACTAGACCAAATGCCCACTTTGTTTAAAAGATGGATAATTAATATAATTCTAATAAACATAATGTTACAACACTGATATTACATGATAATCAGAACATGGGTAAAGTAAATATGTTTTGTGTGGATATTTATGAATTTCAACGAGCATGTCAATGAATAAAGCTGTGTACACTATATCCTGAGATTGAATAAAACTTACCACAGAACATTGTATCATGCAGTGGGGGTACACATGTATCTTATAATTCTACAAATATTACAACACTGATATTACATGATAATCAGAACAATGACGCGGAAAAGAATCACTGCTACCAGACTACTCTCACCACCTGCGACGTCTCCTTCCATACCAGTACGCAAATGCAGCAACTGATGCAGCAAGAATCACACCAGCCGTTGCATGCCATGGATGTAATGGTTTCTCTAAAACAAGGGAAGAACTTGAACTTGCGTCCATAGGAGGAGCTGGTGGCAGTTTCCGACTCTCTGCCAATGCAAATCCTAATCCTTGTCTCTCCAGCTCTTCCACATCTTCAATAAGCGGCTGCAGCCTTGTAGCTTTTGCTAGAGCTTCGTACTCTTCTTTTGTCCCTCCTTCGAGGAATGATCCGACAAGATGACCCTTGTTTACCCAGTAGGCACCAATTGTTGTTCCTGTGAAGTCGCCAAAATGGATTACTTCTCCTATATTGTCCCCGTAGAACTGCCAAGATAAAGCGAAGACTCTGGAGTAGAAGAATGGCAAGTAATCGAAATCGCCTATGTTCTCTGGGTCCATTATCACAGCAACAGCATGTCTTGCTGATTTTCTTGCTGAGTCTACGTGCTCAAGCCTGCGAGTTTCGCCAAATAGTTTGAGTGGAAATGTTGCAACATCTCCAACTGCGTAGATTGAGCTGTTGCTTGACTGTAACTTTCCATTAACTTTGATCCCGCCTTTCTCCAGAGTTAATTGGCCTTCGAAAAGGCTTGTGTTTGGACGTATTCCAATTCCCACCACAACCATGTTTGTTGGCAGCCGACTTCCATCTCTAAGATTGACAGCTACAACCTGTGAAAAATTTTGGTCAGTATATGGATCTCATTGTGATATATTCAAGCATGTTGTGAAAAATAAATTTCAGATAGCATAAAAGTATGAACATATAGTATAAACCTTAAATTCATTTCTTTGATGTGCATGTCCAATGAATAATCAAATAATTAACATTACCTATATCAATCTATGAAACAAATATAAAAGTTCTCCATTATTCATCTTCTGCAACAGAAAACTCACCTTCCCATCAGGGTCGAAATCAAATGATGACAAGACAGTTCCTTTGATGAAGTTCACTCCTTTAGACTTATAATAATCTTCATAATAACTTGCAAGCTTAGGTGTAAATAGGCGGGCCACTGCAATAAACAAAGACCAATTGAAGTTCAGGTGTTCTAGAGTATGGTATTTTATACTTCAAAAACATTCCATGATGCACAAAAATATGAACATCATTTGGAACTTGGTCAGTTCTTCGAGAGGAGTGCTTACTGCAATGTGCTTCTGGGAAAACCATAGTTACATTGATTTTATTGATAACCAGAGATGCTGCACACTCCATTCCAATATAACCACCACCAATAACAACAGCATTCCCACCAGCAGAGGATTGCATCACATTAACAAGTCTATTTGCATCAGCTAAATCTCGCAAATAACACACGTTTTCAGCATCTGATCCATTTAAGCCAAATTCTTCGAGCTTCAGAGCCTATTCGGTTACAACAGACAAAAAATCATTAAATTAAAAGGACGAATCTAAACCAATGAGATTGACAGATTCATCTGTAAACCATTGCAAGTTTCAACTTAGAGGACATATATACTACTAGGTGTCAAGTCTTATCTTACTTTACATGGAAGAAAAATGGAACGAAACATCGATCACCAATAAAGTTTAAACTGAGCTTACTACTCCAGTTCCAAAAGGAAATAATTACGCAATAGAAAAATACCAACAAATACCAACCAAAAAGAAAAAAAAAAAAAAAATGGGAAAATAAAATTTTTGGTGCCAACTTAATAATTGGAATGCAAAATTTCCTTATCTCTTCAAAATTTCATTCGACCAGGGAAATTGAGATTAGCCCACTACATGAAGTAAAGATGTTCTTTGATGATTCAAAGATAGTTTCAATACCCGAGCACCTGTTGCAATGATGAGATACTTGTAACTTATAGTCTCTCCAGTTGCAGTTAATAATGTCTTACGCCTCACATCGACAGACTTGACCCGGGTTCCAAGTACCAACTCAATTCCTAGAAAATTCCCACAAGTCAGAAACAGATGATCAACACTTAGGAAAGACGTGAAAAATTGTCTAGAATACCAATGATGAAATGAATACTTTGTTTCTGCATCTAAGCTTTCTGATTCAATGGACATTATCAAAGAATGTATGTCCAATCAGTACAGCTGAAAGAAAATTCATTTCTAGAAGAAGAGAAAAGTCATTCCTTTCGTAAGTAAATGCCCTTCATGTCAATACCCAAAACAAGTAGAAGGTCCAATGTAGATAGGCTAACAAGAAGAATTCTGGTTGATACTATCATCATTATAATAGTTTCCATTATCATCTCAAACAAATAGCTGCAGGGGTAACCTAACCTAAATAATATTGACACAACAAAACAATGTCAAATGTAATGAGGTTCCATTCTCGAGTCAGCTTAGAGACAGAAGAAAGCTGAACTGTTTCGGTAACATACAAGTCTGTCCTACTGTGAAAGGTGCTAGTGCTACTACCATATCTGATGAACCCATCATCCAAAGAAATGGCATAACTAGAACTTGTACTTCACTAAAATGGTGTAACTACAGTAAAAATTGAACATCATTCAAAGAAATGCATGCAAATCCAATCATTATATGAAAATCTATTAAAACATAAGTAATGTCAATGACTTCTATTTCAACTAAGATGCAGGAGGAAACAATGATATAGAGAAGTCTATCCTGTTCTCACAATACACAAAGACATACTAAATAGATAATTCATGAGAATATTATTACCATGCTCTTTATACCATTTTGGCGTTAATTTTTCCTCATTGGCACCTACACAAGTGTGAAATGCTGGAAGGCGTGCAGGAGCTGCAAAATATCATAAGCCCCAGTTAGTGATCCCTTTTACTACAAGGACAAGAGGAAGAAAGAAATGCAATATATTATTTGCATTGTAGACAAAGAGTAAAAACATTGACAATAGGATACTAATTCTCCATCAAGAGTTTTTAGATGTATAAATAATGTATTCATCTTAAACATTGCCAAAAATGATTATATATCCTAGAGATATAATTGCACCAACCACATGCCACTGAAATATTCAGAACCTGAAGATAACAACAGCATTACCTTCCGGGAGTAAGAAACCTTTGCTTAGAGCTGGTCTCTCGTAAGGGGCAACCTGAAAGCAAATGTAGCTAAATTTTAACAATCTCACCTCATAGCACAAGAATTGCATTCTTTTGCATCTCACAAACTATAAAATCTAAAAGCTTCCACACTCATCTCTCTCTATCTCCTATCTAATTTCTTACACATCAAAAATCCAAATTCTCACAAAATTTCTTAATAGTTTTTTTCCATTTCATTGAACTTACTAAAATACAACTGCTCTACTTTGAAAAAAAAAATCATCACAAATTGATTAACAACAAAATTTAAGAAAGCAATAACCAAAACTTCCTCCAAGTATCTGAAAGCATCATCACAACTCAAAACCACACCATATTCAATCAACCAAAAAGCAAAGCAACATAGCTCTAAATCCTAGAATCAACTAACAATATAGGAGTATCTAATAACACAATTCCAGTCAAATTCTCCTTCTCTCACCACACTAACATTCAAAACAAACAAAAACGAAATTCACAAGCAAATTATACGGTTAAGAAATATAAAAAATAATAAAAATAATAAAAAAACTGACCGGTTCTTCAGAGATAATACAGAGTTCACCACCACCAACACCTCTCTTAGCAAATTCAAGAGCTGCATATCCAGCTGCCACTCCTCCTCCAAGAATCACATACACAAATGCTCTTCCCATCCCCTCTCTCTCTTTCTCGTCAAATTCACGATCAGTTTCGTGAACGAAACCGTTTTTTATTTTTATTATAAAATCTTCAATTTTTCAATTTATATATAATCGCCATTTATGAATTTACCATTCTGCCCTTTTAATCGTGTGTTTGATCAGGTGTATTTAGTGTAAATACACTGTAAGATCATAACCGATATTGAGAATTTAGTAGTGGGACCCGGCAAGATCAAGGACTGTGAATTAAGCTAAGTATTTTGTGAGACCAGTATGGTGATGCCACGTGGTGGTTCTTTTTTTCTTTTTTGGGTTTTGGGGAGATGTGATGATGATTGTGATTGAAAATCAAGTTGGTGGATTAAAGATTTTGTTTTTAAATAAATGAATAAAAATAAAATAATAAAATTTATATGAAGAAGATAATGAAATATGTGATAGAAGGTGACAAATATACAAAATTGAACGACTCATAAAAATACAAATTTGAGGATTAGGTTTTTGTAGATCTCTACCACACATATGAAACTATTAAATTCATTTATCTTTTCTCTTGTTTTTGTTTTCTTAATTAAAAAAATAACAAATAATTCAAATATATCAACTATAAATGAAATTTTAAATTTGTTTTAATAATATTTATCACTGGAAATTGTGTATGTACAATTGGGAAATGAAAAAAATTTGGTAAAACAGTATATATTTAGACATATAATGACATGTTTAATTAAATATTTATTTAAATTTTTTCAAAATTTCACTGCGAGTTGGATATATTTAAAAAAAAAAATCTCAGCTGTTTTATTAAAAATATATTTTATCCATAATAATTAAAAGTATTTTTTATTTTTTAATTTAAAAAATTAATATTTTTTATTTTATAATTATTTTTTATTTTTTGAAAAAGTTTTAAAATTATCAAAATGTCTAATCGAATAAAATAATTATTTAAAAAAAATGAGTTTTTTTTTTAACTAATATACAAAGATGATTTTAAAAAAAAAAAAAAAGAATATTCTTAAATAATATTATCTAAATATGATTACTGAGTGAATACATATAAAGAAATAAATCTATTTTAATAAAGTAAGACTATTTTAAAATAACATTAATTAATCATTTTTAAAACTTCATCAAAATTGAAAATTTTCAAAACAATGTCTATTTAAATTTTTTGTTATCTAAATTGTTTGGGCCCAATTGGCCCACAATAAGCAGTTGATGTTGGTGTGGTAGCCCATTTAATGGGGTAATTTGTTTCATGGTTTGGACCGGCCCAATTGGACTATGAACGTTACATAATTTCGTCATAAATCCAAGCCACATTCATATATAATATCAATAACTAACCGAGTAAAGATTATTATTATTATTAAAACACCAAATTTATACTTAACAGCTACTTATTTATAATTTAAATTAGGATTAGTTTCAAAAAAATCTTAATTTTTTTAAACATTTTATTTTGAGCTACCGAATTTAAAAATTTTTACAAAACCACCTCAAATTCAAAATAACTAATTATTTTATTATTAAATTTTAAAATTTTGATGGATAGTTTTGGAATATTATGATGTTTTAATAATTTAAGATAAATATTTAAAATTATTAAATGAAATTTTAAAAATGATTAAAATATCATAATTATCCAAAATCACTCATTTAACAACAAAACCACTAGTTGTTTCAGATTTGAGGGTGGTTTTGCAAAAGTTTCCAAAACCGATGCCTTAAAGTAAATCGTTTCAAAAAGTGTGGCCTTTTTGGAAATAACCCATTTAAATTTTTTGGTAATAAATAATAATAAATTCAAATAATAAATATTAATAGTTAAAAATACATAAATTTTTTATTTTATTTTTAATATATTTATATATCAATTTACTTTTGACCACTTTATTATATTTAAAACAAATTAGTTACTTTATTATTATTTTAAAATATAAACTATATCCACTTAATTATTAGAAAAACTAATTATATATATATAAATAATAATAAAAAATAATTATATAAATAAATTTGTTTAATATATTTAGTTAATTTTATAATATAATTTATAAAAAAAAGATTTTAAAACATTATATATTAAATATATTTAAATAATTAATATCAGTATTTTTTAAGTTAAGGACACTTATGTCATTTTAATGTTAATAGGGCGTGGAAACAAAGTTTGAGGGGTGTTAATATGAATACTCTAACTAATCCATCTTAATATTAGGATGTTAACTTGAAAGAAATAAATTCAAATGTTAAAACTAAATTATAATAGATTAACAATTTCAAACAATAAATTATACCAAATAAAGTATATCAATTAAAAAATTCATTCATTCATAAAAATTAATTATTGAGTGAATATTATATCTATTTAATGACATACTTTACGGTTTGACTACACATAATAAATTTAAAATAAAATTAATTGAAATATATAAATTATTTCGAAAAAAAAAATTAATTAACTAGCCCGATACCAATAATTTTTAAAACCACCCCTATAATAAAACTTGAAATAAATATATCAGCTAAAGATGCTAATTACTTATAAAAGCTAGCTATATAGTAGAACATCAATAAATACTTATGATGTAGCTATATTAACATGCATGGTAAGAAGAATTCAAAAAATAAAAAATAAAAAAATCTAAATATATTAATTATCTACATTCAATAATTGTTTATTAAAAATTAATTATCTAACTAATAATCGAACGAAACACACTCAAATCCATCTTCCAAAAATAACATGCAATAATGTAAATACCATAATAATCTCACCTGCTAAATTATATATATAGGGTTATTTCCAAAAACACCCCATTTTTTCAAATATTTCACTTTGAGCACCCGATTTTGAAAGTTTTGGAAAACTCCTAAAATCAAAACCACTAGTGGTTTTTGGTAATTTTGTGAGTGGATTTGATGTTGTATGAGTAATTTTGATTTTAGAAAATTTCCGAATCTCTAAATTGAATATATAGAATTTCAAAACCACTCATAGAACACCAAAACCACTCACAAAAATATCAAAAACCATTAGTGGTTTTGATTTTGGGATGGTTTTCCAAAACTTTCAAAACCGGATGCAAAGTGAAACGTTTGGAAAAATGGGATGTTATATATATATATATATATATATATATATATTCTTGAACAGCATATATAAGAAAGACTTGAAGATCGAGTCATGGAAGCAAAATGCCTGAAAACACCAAATGAATTGGTTTAATGTATTGGAAAGTTGAGTATATATTATGTTAGAAAAATATCTGAAGCTCACTCACATGCATGCAAAGAGACCTAACCAGACATTTTTTTCTCAGATTCAAATCAACACCTACCTTCTCTTCTCTTCACACCCAAACCATCTTTAATTCAAATTAAAATATCTATACTAATTTGTACATGTAAAATATAATTTAAATTTATCAACTAGGGTTGTGAGTATTTGTTATGCTCAGGTTGTTATTGGCTATTTGTTTATTTAATTTTTAATAGTAGAATAAGAAGTATTGAATAGTGATATGTTAGACAAGATGATTATGATGATGATTACTAAATAGCAATGTTGTTGAGTTATGTGATTAATGTGGAACATTATTTAGTGTTACTGTTATGCATTTATGAAATGAGATTTGGATTAACAGTATATTATTGTGTTAATGTTGACCTAGTTAGTCTTGTTCAGACCAGGTGTTTGATGGAAAAAATTATTTGAGTTATTGTATTATGCATGATACTTTTACCTATTCAATGAATTTCATTTCTTTGGATATATATATATATATATATATATAATTACCTCTCCAATTAACTAATTATACTACTTCAGTAATTAAACTATTTCAGATTATATAAATTTAAATTTATGCAATTAATAGATGAACGGCGTTATTATGCTACTAATTAATGAAATTGTTTCAGTTAGATTATATAAACTCAAATTTATAATCGGAAATTTAAAAAATATTGCAATTCAAATCCATTTATAAGAATCACCGGAACTCATGATATCCAATTTTAATAATTATAAAAAATCACATGATAATAAAAATAAATAAATAAATAAATAAATAACTAATCTCCCTACACAGCAGAAGATATATGAACTTCTAAGGCTGAGAATTATCATTATAAATGGAAAAATTAACCTAACTAGAAAACAATAACATAAAAGACAGATGTATTTGTATTTATTATCAGACAAAGAAGAACTCTCAAAGCACTCTCACACACACCATGTTTTTTGCCATCTCACATCAGCTTTCAAAACCACTTCTGTTGAGTTGTTAAAGTAAATGAAACTAGTTTTAGTTAGGTTGATGTTGCATTCAACCTTTTTTTTTTTTTTTTATAAAATCTAATGATCTCCTCAAAACGACAAAATAAAATAAGATAATAAATTTAATAATAAATGGGGTGATTAATATTTTATCGAAATGCACATGCATGGGATGAATATATGGAAATTTTAGTTTTGTCTCTTAAATTTTTTAAAATATATATATATTTCTTTAAAAATAACTTTTAATTTTTGAAAATATTTTAAGACAATTTTTAATTTTTATTTTAAAAACGTTTTTAAAAAATAATTAAAGATTTTAATATGATGTATTCTAATTTATATTAATTAAATGTGTATGGATTTTTTTTTCTCCTAAATTTGTAGTAATAAATATTTTAATAGTAAAATTAATATTTTTATTTCATAATATAAATTTAAAAATATAAATATGTGAAATAGTTATTTTTTTCAATATATTAAAAATAAAATAAAAAATTATCTATTAAAAATCTATTTGAATAGAATAAATTTACTTATAATTAAAAGAATAATTCATAATTTTTTAAAAAAAAAATTAATTATAAAATACAATTTTTTTTTTCTAAAAGTAATTTATTTTTTAAAGGTAATTCTTTTTTTCTTTTACTATAAAAAAATTAAAAGTAAACCAATAATAAATATAATTCTAGCTTTTAGAATTGCTTTTTATAAAATTTAAAATTGAGAAAATTTCATTAAATAGTATGGTAAGGTTGAAATTTTCAAAACTAATAAAAAAAATTTTCATTTACTTTTTTAATGTATTAAAATTTTGATTTTTAAAAATAGCTGTGAAGAGCTAGTAAAAAGTTATTTTTAAAAATAAAAGTTAGAATTTCTTTTAAAAAAAATTTAAAATTAATATATAGTATAAATAAAAGTTATAAAATGTCAAAATAAAATTATATCGAAATATTTTTAAAAATAACTATTTTTGAAATGGAAATATTTTAAAAAAATTTAATAAATAACATGTGTATCATTTATGTGATGTTTTGTTTTACTCTTAGATTGGTTTGGTTAAGGACATGAATCATAACTTTCTCAACCATCATGATCATGATTTCACATGTTAATACAAGTGGTTGTCATCTATCATTTTGCCTAACATTGATCATTGTCTGCCACTCTTTGAATCATTAACACCGTCATCGAAATAAGTAGCTACTATTACTATATGATCATCTAGACTTCCCCGTTCATATTCTATACTATATAATTATTTTCACCATGTACAAAATGTTTTTAAAATATTAGTTTCATACGTAAATTTTATTTTCAACGAACAATGGAGCGGGGATTGAAACGGATTCTTGATTCTCTCTTCGTAATTTTATATTTATTTTCAACCTGTTTTATCCAATTTCATTTTTATTAAAAAATTTAATTCGTAGAGTAAATTTAAATTTGGTCAATCTCAATCTTTATTATTATAAAAAAATATATATTACATGAATCATAAATCATAAATTATATAGTTTTTCCCAATATCAAGAAATTTATAGATAATATTGAATTTTATATAATTAAAAATACATATTAAATATTAAAATAATATTAATTATATATATATAAATAAATGGATTTTGGTCAAATCTGAAATGGTCTCATTTAAATACAAATTTTTAGTAAGATTGAATCTATTTTTGTGCGGTATGGATTTAAATCCGTTCCGATCAGATAGATTGTGAATTTCAGATTCAAATTATTATTACTATTTCTAATATGGTATATTTTGTTATGAACGTTATAAATCTGAGATGCTATTTTTAAAAAGTAGAATTTACAGTTGACTTATCTAAATATATATTTTTATAGTATTTTATTAAATTAATATTCTCATTTTTTTAATTTTCTTACTGTAAAGATTTAGTTTAATTAATATTCTATTAATAAAATAAATAAATAGACGAGATACAATTTATTTTTAAACATTCATTATTCACATTTTTTAGGTTTTAAGCGTCCATATTCTATTGGAGATGTTCTAAATAATGTTTTTAAATTTTCCTAAACCTGTAAAAGTATGAATATTACTTTTTTACTTTTGCAACTCTCCTAATATATGGTGTTTGATTTAATAAATATTTAAAAAAAATAGTATGTTTAAAAGGTATAAATTCAGTTTTTAGCTACCTCTTTCATGACAATAGGATGACCAATGATAATTTTTTATTATTAAATAATCAAATTACTTTTATTTTAAATGATATTAAATAATAATTTAGAAATGAGTTGAATAGAAATTAAGAAAAAAATATTTTTAAACAATTTTTTATTTTATTTTAAAATTGATATTATCTTTCTTCTATAGTCTTAGATGCTCTCTATGTAATCCTAACAACTCCCACACCAACAAATCTTTGTACTTCTCAAACCCTAAATCATACCAAAACCTATCCCAAAACCCTAATCAAACAAGCTTGCATACATGATTATGTGCACCATCTTTCATTACCCTTTAGACTCCAAAGAACTATATTATACAAAACTAAAAACTTTATACATAAAATATGAACCAAAGTTCACGTTTTGATATCATGCATGGCCGACCCATCATGTGATATTTCTTTATCTTTCACATGAAGGACATTGTTTTTTTTTAACACGTAAAACATGTGATGGAATTAAATATGTGGTTGAGAATCAATTGTTTTCTTATTGAAGTCGAGTGTAGCAATGAAGCTATTGTTTTTATTTTATGGTTTGCTATATAAGAGATTGCAAAATCCGAGGAAATTGGGGTTGGAGTTTTGTTATAAATTCTTCTATTGATAATTCATATATATATATATATATATATATATATATATATATATATAAAAGTCACTTGGTGCCTAACTTAGGGTTTTGTTTTAAAAAAATTTATATTATTCTCAGCAATGTTTGCAAAGTCTTTGTGTTGATTATATATGCACATGATACACTTTGATCGTAGCCATGGAATTGAGAGGTGTGTGGTGTGTGATGGTATGGGAAACTTAGTTGAAAAGTTTAGGGTTTGAGTATGGGAATAGAGGTTAAATGTTTTGAAAGCAATGGTTGCCTAACTTTTAAGACTAATAGGATCTAAATCTAGAATAAGTTATGGAGGAAATACACCCATGTATTAAAAAATATGTATATATATAAGGTGTGTTTGGGAAAACTTTTCGATTAGCGTTCTAGATAGCGTTTAGATTATATATTAGTTTTTTTTTTATTGGTAACAGCGTTTAGCGTTTCAATTACCGTTTAAAATAGCGTTTAAAAAGTTATCAAAGATAGTTTTCAACTCAAATGCTAATAGTGATTTACTTTATTAACCTTTATTTTATAATTAATTATATCATTATCTTTTGAATTATATTTATATCTATAATAAATTTTAATAATTTTATATCTATCGGCTAATTTAAAAACTAAAAGTAATACCAAACGTTCAATCCAACAGCTAACTTTACAGCTAATTTAAAATCTAATCTAACAGTTAACTGCTAACATTATCTGAAACGCTGAGCTAACATCTAATTAAAAATCTAATGCGAAACATACTCAAAATCACATAAAATGAATTTTAACAAAATGTTATAGTATAAAAGGCACGATTTTCATCTAATCTAAATAATATACTAACTATACATATAAAAATGATAATATATGCATGTTTCGATATATAAATAACTTGAGTGATCAACAATATATATTTCTTTTCTATAAATATACGAATTAAAATTGTTTAAACAACTATTTAACGTTGTAACAAGTGGTATATTAAAAATTACTAGAATTATATTACAAATAAATTAATATTATCAAAATTAAATATAAAAAAAATTATTTATACGATCAAAATTCTAAATGTTAGAATGATTTTAACCATTTTAAAAAAAAATTATCCACCAAAAATTAAAGATCATTTTACTGTTATTAAACCATTTATATATATATATATATGAAATTTTCCTTTTTTTTTTAAAAAAAACGTTATTTAATATCATCTTTATATTGTTGTTAAAAAAAAAAAAAAAAAAAAAAAAAAAAAAACCTTGTATTAAAAGGATTCTAAAATCCCTTCTTTTCAACTAAGATTCCAAGAAGCTACACTCACACTTCTCTCAAACCCTAATCTTTACGTCCATCCATCTTATAAAAAGTTGATTAAAATGTAAATATGTTTTATAAAAAAAAACAATAAAAATAACCACAAAATACCTTATTCTAAAACAAAATAAAAAGTAAAGCAAATAAGCATGTGCAAGTTAAACAAAATAATGAAGAAATTCAAAATCATGATCACAAGAAGACATGTGAAATGAAGAGTTTTGTTTACGTCGTTCAATTTGCATGGACATATATTAAATTAGATCATCATTTATGTAAAGCTACCATTCAAATTTCCAAAAATAGTAAATTCGTCTTCCACGTGTCGAGTTTCTAGTGGTTTTAGTTAGGTAAGTGTATAAATATTGTTATGTTGAAATATTTCGATTTTTCTTCTGTCCATCTTAAATGAATGACTTATGTTCTGTCCATACCTGTTTGTATGTAAGAATATTGCTTTCATTAAAGCTATTTTTTTTTTTCAATTAATTTTTTGCTTTAGATTTTCAAAGTGAATGTGTGTTGTGTGGATTGTGTATAGTAGTTATCAATGGCCACAATTAATTAATTAATTTATCAAAAGGGTTATGAACTTAAAACTCTAAAATTTGGGTTTTAGCATACACCCAAATTAAGGGAAAAAAAGAATTATACTTATTTTATTTTTTCTAATGTTTATTGATTTTTAAAATTTATCTAATTTATCCTGAATTGTGAATAATAAGATTTAAATATATTAATTTAATAAAAATACAAATGAAAAAATGAATTTAATTAATTTTTATTTCTACCCTCACCAATTCATTTTTTAAAAAAATTAATTTAGTTATTGGTATAATTTGCAATATTGGAATATATATATATATTATACTAAAGTTCATCATATTAGGGTATTTTCAAATTAGAAATAATTTAAAATTGAAGAAATGACGTAAAAATTAATTTTTTTTAAAAAAATAAAAATTATATATTCTTAAATTTATTAATATTTCATTTGCTTTATGAATTATAAATAACAAAGTTCTTTTAATTATTTTTTCAAAACGTAAAAATTCAAAAATATATATATTATTAAAATATTAGTAAGTTATAAATAGTATATTTTTTCATTCCAAAATATAACAGAAGATGAGAAAGTCCTATACACTAAATACATATACAATATTTGGATAGGGAAATAAAACTTTAAGTACTATAAAACTATTCTCACTTCTATTTTTTACAATAGAAAGTCGGCTCCAGTCACAATCTCATAGAATACATATAAACAAAATCTTTATGAAGATGGGTCATTTTCACATTGTCAACCATTCAAATATACTTAAGTCACATTCACATGTAAACCCTAGTAAACTTGATAAATTCCATTTACAAATAACAACAATATTCCAAGAAGTTAGGTATAAAACGTACAAAACTTATTATCATCAAGTATGTTCAATATTAAATGAGAGAATAGACCATACACAAACACAAACAACA
This sequence comes from Cardiospermum halicacabum, assembly GCA_031304145.1. NCBI lineage: Eukaryota > Viridiplantae > Streptophyta > Magnoliopsida > Sapindales > Sapindaceae > Cardiospermum > Cardiospermum halicacabum. The sequence goes on from CM062398.1 coordinate 1,890,983, forward strand.
AATCAAAATGGTGAAATATTAAAAACACTCCAATATTTTTTTCGTTTTCAATTTAAAATTTCTTAATTCTCCTTAATAAATTTCTTTTATTTTGCTCTTAATTTGAAATTTTTTCACGATTTTTAATAAACTTAAGTATTTAAAAAAATAAATATAAATATATTAAATATTTAAAGTTTATAGTATTAAGACATAATGAAACTGGCTAAATTATTATTTCTATTAACACTTTTTATTCAATTAATATATTTAACATTTCCATACATATATTACATATACAGACCATTATACTACAAGTGAAATAAGTAAAATACCAACACAACCGAATGAAAATATAAAATATCACATATTAAATTTTGGAAATTAATGATATTGAAAAACAATGTAAATAACTAAATTAATATAGTTATTAAAAAATATATTATTATTATCTACTCAATTAATATATTAAAATTCCATTCTACACTATAAAATAAATGATTAAAAAAATAAATAAAACAACATAACAAAATTAAAAATATCCCATAACACACAAATTAAATTGAACAATTGACTTATTATATACCACCACCTTCATTTATTCATTTATAGTTTCCTTATCTCCCACTTTTCAATATTATTCACAATACTCAACAATAATACAAATTTTTCCATACTATATATATCTGTATAAATACATATATAAATATACATAAAATTCTCTTACAACCAACACATAAAAATTAAAAATAACTAGTACATAAAAGATAATAATATCTATAGTTTATATAATTTATAATAATAAATTTAGTCGGCATTGAGTAACCAAAGGTCTTCCATATTCCAATAATTTTCCGGCAATTGGTCGGTCGGAAAAGGAGTGACCGGATAACATTCCGGGTTGTTCGGTGGGTATGACGGCGGACAATAATTTTCCATCGGGTAAGCCGCGGCGGAGATTTGGGAAGAGCTCGGTTGTTGTTCGTTGATTTCCGATGAGCTTTGGCCGGAATATGTTTCGGCTTGTTTAATGTGTTTTTGGATTCTTGTTCTCCAATAGTTTTTTATTTCGTTGTCTGTCCTTCCTGGTAGATGCTTTGCAATTTTTGACCACCTGTGATTGTGTAAAGATTGGAATTTTAGGTCAGTTTATGTGAAAATTTAAATTATAGTTGAAATAAAAATTAATATTTATTAATAATAAGTGTAATTTTTATAATAATAATAATAAATTATTTTCGGAGAGGGTAAAATGGAAAATACTTCGAATTAATTTAGTATTGGTATAAAATTATTTAGAATTATTTTTTTATAATTAATCTTTTGATTATATAATATGTTTTTTAAGATTTTTTTTTAAATGTAAATTAGTTTTTTTTCTCTCTTTTTTCAACTACTATATAAATTTATGGTGGAAAGTTATATGTTAATTATAATATATTTAAGTTATTTAAAATAGCTAAATTATAAAAATTATTGAAACTAAAAAAATTAAAATATTTTATTTAAAAATTAATATATATATATATTAATAGTAGTTATAAATTATATATTTTTAAGAATATTTTAATTTAATAAAATATCATTTAGAATGAATTATATAATATAAATTTGTTTAAAAATTGAATAATTATAATTTTTAAGTAAAGTATAAGATTGAATAATTTAAATAATACATTACCTTAAAGTATTAATAAGTGCATGTTCAATTGAAAAAAATCAAAGAGTTTACCAAGCTAAATCTAGTCATGAAAATGAAAATTAGATAAGATTGCATGTTCATTGTTCCTAAGAATTTAAAGTATGCCATAAAAGATCTTCTTAGCTACCACCAATGCATAAAACAAATAGTGCTACATAATATCCCAAATACAATTTTTCAATAATAATAATAATAATAATAATTTATTTTTAACTTTTTAACCATCATACTTAAAAAAATTATCAACATAAAATTATTACTATTAAATTTTTATTTATTTATTAATTAATACAACTTTTTAATTTAACTTAACTATAAAAAATTCTAGATATTTCAGAGAGAATTTTAGAGTTAAAATTTTATAATTAAAATAAATATTTATCTGAACATTTAAAAACAAAATGGAGATAAAATCCATATAGTACTTATAATGAAGTAAAGATATGAGAAGATATATGAAGAAGAAAAAGTCATAACCTGAATCAAATAAAAAGATTAAAGAATCAAAAATTGTCTTGAAGAGCCAAAACAGTACAAATTATTATGTCGATTTCAAATCACAGTTAAAGGTTTCACTTTAACATGTGATGTATTAAAATGAGTTTAGCCAAAAATAGAAAGTATTTTTTATCAAGTCTATTTCGGTGGCTTTCATAAATCTGATAAATAGTACACTTTGAATCCTTCCAAATTTTTGGAATTTCTTTCTATTTTTGGCATAGATATTAAATTACATGATATTTATTTATTTATTTAGTTAAAGAAGAATATTATTTTACTGAGTTCAATTATTATTCTAAACCAGAGGGCATTTTTTCTTTTATAAATAATAAAAAATGTATTAAGTATAATTAAAATTGAATGGGTTCTCACATGTGTATTTATTATTTTCAAATTATAATGATACTATATATTTTGATGAATTCAAAATATAAATTAAAAGAGGAATAATATTATTTTATTAATTTTAAATATTTTTATATATTTTAATAAAAGTAGAAAAAGATGAATATATATATATATATACATATTTATTAAAAAAATTAATAGAAATATATTTTAAAAAATTATAATTTTAAAAATTGTCAAATGAGTATGTTATTTTATTTTGTTCATTTATTATTTATTAATATATATATATATAATTTTTAGAATACCATAGAATTTCAATCCAAAATTTCTTTGTTCTTGAGTTGACAATTCTATAAATAGAACTAAATTGAAATATTCAAAAACCAAAATTACCTCAAACCATTTTAACACACAAAATTGTTAAAATGATATGAAAAAATCCTCCATGCGTCTATAAAAATAGGTCCACACTCAAGAAAAGCCTTGAAAGCAAAAGTGTTCACTTTAAAAAGCAAAATTCTAGTCATCCATATAGAGTATAAATTTAACAACTTATGAAAAGATTGAGTAAAACAATTTATCTATTCAAATCATTAGATAGAGATTTTGAGATTGTTTTAGCCACACAAATTTCTCAAAAATCAAAAATCAAAAAAATCAAAAGATCTCATTCAACAACATGTTAAACCTCCATGTGTCTTCTCTAGATTTTTTCTCTAGAGTTGTGGGTTCTTGTCCACCAACAAATAGATTTTTTTTGTGTGACTAGATTTTTTTCTCAAGATATGAATTCTTAGCCATCAAAAAGATCTCATTTTTTGCACTTTTTTATCCATATTGAAAACCCTTCTTTTGTCTTCCAATCAAATTAGAACAAAGGGTTCATAGATTTCACAATATATATATATATATATATATATATATTATAGTATTTTAAATGAAACTCACCTATTTCCCCACTTAGCATGAAGTTCCATAATAAGGTATTGTTCTTCTGGTGTTATATTTCCTCTCTTCACATCTGGCCTTAGATAGTTCAACCACCTCAGTCGACAACTTTTTCCGGTACGTTTCAACCCTAATTCAATACCATTAAACAATAAATAAATATTTATTTATATAATTATAAATAAATATATAGTAATGGAAGAATAAAAATAGAAAAAAAAAAAACAAACCTAATGGGTATAATAATACCTGCAGCTTTAGCAAGAGAATTCCAAACACCTTCACCATGGTTATTGATATAGTTGATGAGAATCAAGTCTTCTTCCATGGTCCAAGGACCTTTTCTAACTTCAGCTTCACCTTGAGAGTTGCATGGAGATTTATCCATTGTGGTGGTTTGATGTGGTTTTTGGTGGTTTTTGATGGTGTGAGAGAAGTGAAAGAGAGAAAAGAGAAGAGGGAAATGAATATAATGAATTATGGAGGGAGAAGAAGAGTATATATATAGAGGTTGTGTAATTTGATTAATTAAGATAATATTTTGACCTAATTATTGTTCTAATGGCATGCATGCATGGTGCAGTGCTAGTCATGCATTATTGCCACACGTACATATGGTTTAAATTATTTCACTTTTGTGGGTGGGTGTAATATATTATGTAAATGTGATTATTTTATTTTATTTTTTATTCATCAACTACGCGTATGAAGAACACATGCATATTTGGATATTTGGGCTATGAGTGATGAAAATAATAAATAGTTAAGACACGTATGCATGGAATAATAAAATAAAAATATGAGACATCAATGCTTTAATAATAAAATAATAATAATAATAATAATAATATCATTATTATTAATTGTATAAACAACGATAATTAAATAATTGAAATGATAATTATATTAAAATTTTAAATATAATAAAAATATGATCACACATCAATTGGTTTGAAATTTATTTTTAATATGTACGTGAATAAGGCCGAATACTTAAAAACGACGTCCTACTTAGGTTGGTATCTTCCTGATAAAAATCTAAATTTTATTAAAAATATATATATATTTTATAAATCAAACTGACAAAGAAAAAAATATGCAACTAAATAATTTTAATTAAAATAAAATAAAATAAAAAAGCATAGTCCCTATCAATCCAAGGTCTATACCGAAAAGATTTGCAGTATTTGTAAAGCAACTAATCATCTACTCATTTTCTTCTAAATTTGTAAAAAAAAAAAAAAAAAACTAAACCATTCTCTCCTAACTTTTCAATATTCACATCAAGGCACCAAAATAAGACTTAATGGAAATGGTAAAATGATCTCTAATCTAAATAATGCAAAACCAAATCGTTAGTGCACTCTAAACATCCAAAGTTCTAAATCCAGTTATCAACATGCAAGCTAGCAAGCTTATCTGAACATATATTTTCCTTCCTCAAAATGTGTTGTTATTTTGAATGTAATTCTATTCAAGAGAACCCATAAATGCCTCTATCTTCCTCAAAGATATCATAGTATAGAGAGAGACTGCTTTTGAAGAAGTGTCGCACAATACTAGAATCAGATTCGATATACAATTGATCCCATCTACATTTATAAGTCATTTTAATGGCAATGATGAATGCATAAATATCTACATCATCAGAATATCCTGATCCAAGAGGAGCTAAAAAACATCCTTTTACAAAATCTCTGCAGTTTCTAAAACCTCCCTCAAAGGTTCTACCTGGAGTTCCTAAAGCACATCCATCAGTATTCACCTTTGTCCACCCTCTAGAAGGAGGGTACCATCTCACTTCTTTGATAAAAGGATATTTTGATGTCGAGTAAACCACAACCAAATTACAAGGCGAAGATCTCTTGGAAAATACCCAAGAGATTACAAATAGAATAATATGGCTTCTTTTCTAAAGAAATTCGGATCCCTTTCTAATCATATTTCACTCTATTTATAGAGGGCCTAAGGACTCTGCTCCTACATAGATAGGGTCTCTTAGTCTTTTCTAAATTAGTTTTCCTTATTGTATTGAGAAAGGTACTCCTAATCAGACTTGTTATGGCAAACCTGATCTGGAATGGATTGGGCTTGTTGAACTTGGGTCGTTAACATCCTGACAGAAAAGGTCAATTGTGGCCAATACAACATTGGTCGAAGGCAGCTCGGGACTGCTCGACTTTGATCAAAATGAGTATATGCCCTAATGTTGATCGTAAATTATTCGTTCGAAATGTTCTTCACCCGAAAATAACTCAGCCTTGGCCCAACCCATCTGGGCTTATCAAATTTGTCCCTTAATATTTAGGTCGTTGGGGCATCCATTAATCCATGAAGGTTCTTGGTTATTTTTCTACCACAGATCTTTCTTTAAAACCAGCTTGATAGAGAATCTTTTAGTAATAGTTTTCTCAAGTTTAGACTTATAAAAATAATTTATTTTATGGAAACGAAGCTCTGAGATGAAAGCTTGAACATGAGAAATCACTGTGCTAATAGGAACATTATGATAATGGTAAATAATGTTCCAGCGAGATCTCTAAAGGCAATGTGTTATAGTTTGAAGTGTTACTTTGATAACTATATGTAGAGATAGACTGCATTAATACTTCATGAATTCAAGTAATAGGCTATTAAAATCATTATGATAATCATATTCGATCAAAAAAAAATCCAAGAAATGAGTTCAAACGAAATAAGCAAAATGAGATTGAACCAAGAAATGGTCCACTATATCAGAATTATTAAGACAGAATGGACAACAAGCCACCATTGTAAAGAACGAGTTTTGAGACTAGTCGGTAATGGTCTAAGGTTGGTTAAATATGAGGGTATTATTATAAGGTTTCAGCAAAATTACTTAAAACTGTAATTTTCCTAAAGTTAGAGGGGGTACTAAGAATTGTGCCTAACTATATAATCTTCTAATACAGACGCTAACCCTAACATTTTGAACATCCAAATAGAGCGGCCAAAAAGAAAAGAAAACACTTTCATTTTTTTCTACGAATTCGAGATCCCAGAAGGGTCGTAGAGCTGCAAGGGTGTAGGCGTCAATTTAGGCATTGTGCCGGGAGCGTCGTGTAGGTGTGCATATAGCTTTTGAACTCAGAAGTCGTGGTAAGTGTTTTGTTTTGTGTGAGTAAGGTTTGGATTTGATTAGGATTTGTCCTTAGATTAAGAATCTATGTTGTCTAAAATAAATTGAGCTCTAAGATTAAATTTTTTGTCGGAGTTTTATTGTCGTAAAATCTAGGTTTTGGGGATTTCGGGTATAGAGGATATTATTAGATATCTTACTGCGTTAATATTTTTCCCGTAAGGGATCAAACTGCAAAGTGAATTAGGTGGATTAGTGATCGGATTGACTTGGATGGTGGTCTATAATTCCGAGGTTAGCAACCTCATTTTTAGTCCAATATATTGTATGCTATATATTGACTGTTTTGTGCATATGTATGAGTTGTTTGGTCCATTTGGTTGAATTGAATAGAACCTATCTAGAGCCTAAACTACTAATATATGAAACTCGAATTGATATTCTATGATAATTGTAAGATGAGTTGTGAATCTGTCTGTTGACATAACTGTGAAAATTTGTAAAATCTGTGAACTCTATAAAAAAGCGTAACATGAACTATGGTACTACTTTGAGAGTATAAAGGTGAATTTACCATAATTTCCCTTAGGATAGCCTATTTAGTTGAATCCGCGACATGCCTAGGGATAGAGGTACCTCATATATGAAATAAAACTGAACAGCTTAAAGTGTCAAATTGAAGTATGAGGCTACGACTATACAAATTTAGCTTTGGCCATATAGTATATGTTATTTGTATCTCGCTTTCACCAATAGCTACTTTGGGCAATAATTATGTTAAAAAAAACTGTGAGATTATGAGCTATTAAAAAACTTGAATTATCACTTGGCTATTGTGATTGATGAACCGGTATATGTAAAGGTTGAGTAAATTGAATTGTTTGAGTGTTGAATTGGACTTAAGTAAGTCGTCATGGAAATTGGATGCTTTTGTGGTGCTGCTATAGGTAGAAAGTAGAGTTGTAAGTGAAAGTGATAGAGACTATTAATTTAGCTGAATTATAAAATTCTCGAACATAACCAATATAGTAAAATGTTATCAAAATATGGCTCTAAGCGCCAAATTATAACCCTTGTTTAGTATTATAGTGAACCTAGTAATAAGAAATGAAAATAATTGAATGATTGTTGACTTAACGAAAGAAATTCATAATCTGCTAATTGTAAAGTTGCATGGATTAATGTATGTTATAAGGAGTTCTAGAGAACTCGTAGAGCATGCATTGTGTACTCCCATGAATAGAGTCGAGTCTAGGGTCATACATATGTGTATGTTGGAACAGGAGATGTTAACTAGACTAAATCATAGTTTAATATAGTTCTATTTTTATTTTTCTTTATTTTCTGTTATGTGAAAAAAACTCAGATCGGTATAGGTACATCGATTAACTAGGTGATGTTATCATTAGGGGTGTTCATAAATATCCGATCCGCAATACCCGTCCATAACCCGGGATGATCCGATCTGAAAAATGGATATCAGATCCAATAATTTATATTCCGGATATCCGAAAAAAGCCGGATTGGATACAGAATATGATTTTAGATTTTTGGATATCCAGTGGATATCCGATTTTTTAAATAAAAGATTGATTTTATTCGGTTAATGCAGTAAATATATATAATTTAATCTAACTTTAATTAAAAATATTCAATCCATAATAATTTTTAAATAAAACTCCGAATATGCCCACTATTATGAAATATTGACATTTTGACAACGTAGTATAATTATTTTTAGATTATTTTGGTTAATGTTATACTTTAATTTAGTTTATTATTGTTGGTAGATTTATTAGTTTATTACCATCGGATAATCCGGTGATCCGATCTGGTATTTCTGGATATTCGGAGTCCGGATATTCGTAAATTTTCGGACTGGATATGAAATGAATTTTTACCGATCCGGAAGGTCCGGATATCCGGCTTACTGGACCGGACCGGATCGAATCGAACCCTTTGAACACCCCTAGTTATCATATCATCGGAGCAGAGCATTCCATTGACATAAGACATTCTATTTGTTTTCTACATTAGTACTATATTTAGACTTCAAACTATTGAATTTTTATTTGAGGATTGTATTTTCTTGTTGGAACATTTTGAGTTGTATTTAGATATTTAGGAATTTAATTGAACCGTTAAGATTTTCAATTTAGTGTGTGTTTGGTAGGTAGATTTTTGAGTAGCAATTAGATTTTTCATTAGCGATTTGGCAGTTTAATCGTTTGGGAGAAACTTTTTGATTAGCGATTATATTTTTATTTAGTGATTTGCAAAATGCTACTTGAAGTAGCTTTCTACGAATCGCTAATAAAAAAAAACTCCTATTTTACTCTTATCAATTTATAAGTATTACTAAAATAACCTTAATAATATTAAAAGCTCCTATTTGTACTTAAATAGATTAATTTTAATAATATTTTTATTTATTAAATATGATTAAAATTCTTTAACTAACTTTTTTTTTAGTTAATCTATATTTTATTTATTTTTTAATTAATTGATAATTAAAGGAGGGTAGATTTTAAATTAAAAATCCCAAAAGAAAAAATTGTTTAAAAATGAATATTAACACTAAAAAAAATAAAAAAATTACATTGTAGGGTAAAAAATAATATGTTGAATTATTTCCGTAATTTTGCATCTAATAGTTACTTCAACATCTAATGATTATTACCAAATACTCATGTCAAATTGCTACTTCAACATCTAATTTAACAACTAACAGTTAATCACTACTTCAACAGTTAATCACTACTTCAACAGCTAACTCAACATTTGATAACATCCAGTGACAAATATAAACTTATTGGATTTTGAACTTTTGGATCATATTATGAAGTTATTGGTAATTGTTTTGAAATTCACATGTACATCAGAATATAAATGTGTGATTTTACATAAGCTGTATGCCAGGTTATAGTGATTATATTTGCATAGCGACGGACTCTAAATCCTAACTCTTATCAAGGTGGGGTTTGCGTGACCACTATCGTCATTCCTCTCCTTCGAAGCATCTCAAAAGTGAAAAGAGCATCATAAATCAAACAGTGATCAGGGAATCCCAAATCCACTATCCTCCCAACTATTTTTAACGAGTAAGAAAAACTTTGAAATAATTTTTTTATCAATTCAATTATTATTAATTTTTGTGATTGATATTTTTGTATATAAAAAAAATCCTCATTTTATGTTATTTTTTGAAAAAGATATATTATAAATTTAAAAAAGGCATAAGGGTCCCAGGAGCCCCCGAACTTGGCTATACTTTTCAAGTTAGCCCTCAAACTTTACGGTGGGTCAATTTAGCCCCTCAACTTCCAAATGGAGAGTCAATTAAGCCCTTTTGCTGATGTAGAAGTTGATCTGGCAGCAAAAAATGTTAACTTTAAAATGTCAACTATACCCTCCACATCAGCAAAAAGGGCTCATTTGACACAAAATTTGAAAGTTAAGGGGCTAAATTGATCATTCGTAAAGTTGAAGGGTTAACTTGAAAAATATAGTCAAGTTCAGGGGCTTCTAAGACCCTTATGCCTTTAAAAAACAACATCCATACATAATTATCTATCTAAATATTATTTTTTAAAATTACTAGGATTGTGCACCATTTCGATTTTTTTTTCTCTACCTTTTTGACTAAAAAAGTTAATAAAATATATTAATATAAATAAATTAAATATTAAAAATAAATTAAGTGTGTGTATATATATATATATGTAAAGGTGCATGGGTTTTTGAAGTTTTTATTTTTTATTTTTTAATTAAAATTTTGCGCCATATGTAATTGATCGGTACAAATAGATTTATTTTTAAAAAAAGTTTTAAAAATTTATTTTTTAATTATTATTATTTTAAAATTAAGAATTATGACTTCAAACTATTTATATTTTTCAATAAGTATCAAAATATTAATTTATTATTATTTATTAAATTGTATGAATGACTAAGATCAAATTTTAAATTTTATTTGAATTAATTTAATCTATATAAAAATATTTTTTAATTTAATATTAGTATTATATTTTCTGGTATTTTAAACATAAAAATTAATATAAAAAATAATAAAAAATTATTAAATTATAAATAGAGAAATATTTTTAATTTTAAAATTATTCAAAATATCTTATGATATCACTTTTCTATAATAATAAATATAAAAATATTTAAAACATAATAAAATTAGAGGTGATAATACGTTAGATGGAATCAGATTAATTCTAATCTATGTCAGATCATTAAAGGGTCCATTGCATTTTTAGACTTTTTATTAAAAAAATATATTTTTAGATCAAAATTAAAATTTTTACAAAATTGAACTTTTTTTCACAAGTTTTTGCAAAAAAATAGACTAAAAGACTATGATACACCCTGTTTCCTGGTCTGGAAAGCAGAATACCGGAAAGTAATTATATTTTGTTTACTTCCAGGTCTGATGCTTCTACGAGGAAGCTCATTTTTTCAATTTTTTAAAATAAAAATCTAAAAGTGTAAAAAAATTTAGGGTTGGTCTAAAACTAAATAAAATAAAAAAAATTCTAAGGTTTGTATTTTCACATCATTAAATTAAAAGGTTCCATTCAAACCTGACTGGAAATCCGATCATGTTGTAGTGTTTAATCCGAACGTGAACAGATTATCTATTAATTTATCGAATCCGTTTGACACAAATATACATCAAATTTAATAAAATTTTATTTATATAACAATTTTTTTTAATAATAGCGCATATAATATATTAAAAGAGATTCGTAGTTTTAATAATATAGTTATGTATTTGTTTGGTTAATAAGTTGTTAATATTTATTTTTATTCTCATCTCGCATCCTGTTTTTTATATTTTCGCTAAGTTGATTCAAAAAGTGTAATAATAATAATAGTTTAAATTCATTATATATAAAAACAAAATTAATTTATAATAATAGATGGTGACCACTGTATGACTATTTTTAAACTACACTGTCTATCAATAAAAATTTTGCAATATCAGCATTCACGACTTCTATTTTACACAGCCACATCCACGTTCCATTGGAGATGCTCTTAGCGTTACATCTCAGCATTAATTAAAATTTTATCTGTAAAGTTGTGATAAAAATAATTCAAGTTAAAAAAAATCAATTATACGATGACTACTATGGAGATTAACGATAATTTTTTATTTTTTAATTTATAATTTATTTTTATAAAATTGTAAGAGATTTTGAACGTATTGAGATAATTAGAGGAGATAATTGTAGGATTTTGATTTGTAAATATAATATGTATATCTAGTATTTTTCTAAGATAATTTTTCAATTTTGGTAGAAAATAATTCTTTAGTTGGTTGGAGAAGTTATCTTCTTGCTCGGAGATGTTATCTTCCTACTTGTATATATTCTGCACGTTAGTCTATGAAAAAGAGAAGAGAGAATATTGTCTTCTTTCATCCCATAATTTATTAATTGTCATTGTATCATAGCCAAAATCAAACAAGTGTTGGGCGAGGGCGTGAAACAGTAAGGGCAAAACATGTCCACCAGTAGCGCTTGCGTGACAGACATGGGAGCTGTTAGGGCAACAACAATTGGGAATGATGTGAGAACAAGTCTTGATCTCGAGCAGGAACAGTGGACATCTTTGATGAAGCTTATAAATGGTCAGAAAAATTCTGCTGAAAAATTAAGTGGTAAGCTCTCGAATTGGATAATTGATACAGGGGCTTCACATCACATGACGGGAAGTATGCATGGTATGAAAAGGGTGAATGACATTGATCCTTGTTCTGTTGGACTTCCTGATGGGATATGACGACAAAGGAAGGACAACTTGTTCTTGATGGAAATTTATGTCTCACAAATGTTCTCTTTATTCCTGGACTAGAATGCAATTTAATTTCGGTGTCTCAACTTGTCGATTCATCTAAATGTATTGTCTATTTCACTAATTCCATGTGTGTAATACAAGACCCCACTTAGAGGATGCTGATTAGTGCGGGTGAAAGACGGGATGGACTCTACTATTACAAGAGAGTGTCACAAGTTCCAGCAATGAAGATTGAAAATAAGGGAAGTCTAGAGATCTGGCATCAGTGGTTAGGACACCCGTCATTGAAAGTTTCCAAGTTAGTACCTAGTGTGAGTCATAATAAAGATGGTGATAGTGAGAATAAATGTTGTGATATTTGTTTGCAAGTAAAACAATTTAGAGATCTATTTTCTATTAGCCATAATCATGCTTTTGATATATTTGAACTTATCCATTGCGATTTATGGGGTCCTTACCGGGTTTTGTCTTCATGTGGTGTTTTATATTTTTTGATTGTGGTAGATGATTTTTCCCGTGCTGTTTGTGTATTTTTATTGATTGACAAAACTGAGGTAGTTCAAACCTTAAAGAATTTCTTTGCTATGGTCGAAACACAATTTAATAGAAAAGTCAAAATTGTGAGAAGTGATAATGGAACGGAATTTCAAAAATTAATCGATTATTTTTGTGAAAATGATGTTATTTTTCAAACTTCGTGCACTGGTACTCCTCAACAAAATAGACGGGTTGAAAGAAAACACCATCATATTCTCAATGCAGCTAGATCTTTACGTTTTCAAGGACATTTGCCCATTGATTTTTGGGGAGAATATGTGCTAACCACAGGATATTTGATTAATAGAACACCTTCTAGTGTTTTAAAAGGAAAGACGCCTTATCATGTGTTGTTTGAAAAAAAAAACCCAGATTATGATCACTTGAAAGTTTTTAGGTCTCTATGCTATGCCCACAATCAAGGAAGATTGGGAAATAAATTTGAGAGTAGAAGTCGAAAATGCGTTTTCATGGGCTATCCATATGGAAAGAAAGGGTGGCGATTATATGACCTTGAGAAAAATATTTTTTTTCGTATCTAGAGATGTAAATTTTTTTGAGAAAGAGTTTCCTTTTCAAACCCTGCCTGCATCACAAGATCCTGTTGAACCAAAGATTAAATAGGCTGTAGATCTCGCTGATGATGCTGAACCTCGTGATCAAGAAATCGAAACCACTCTCTCCACTGTTGAAAGTATTCCAGTTGAGTAAGGTAATAGGACAACGACATCAACGTCCCTCCACTCTATCGAGACTTCTTCTTCAAAAACCAAAGATGGTAGTGATGAAAATGACATTTCTAATAATGAAGAATTGTTAGGACATGGTCACCGTAACCGTAAGACTTCAGTGCTGCTACGAGACTTTGTTACCTATACGGTTTGCATACCTCAGGTACCCCTTATCCCAATGCACACTATGTGAATTGTGATAGATTTTCTTTGCGACAAAAAAACTTTTCTTTCAACTTTACATGGTGAGCAGGAACCTACTAGTTATTCACAAGCTGTCCGACATGAAAAATGGAGGATTGCAATGCAGCAAGAACTTAATGCACTCGATAACAATGAAACATGGCGTATTACTGATCTACCATCCAATAAGAAGGCCTTAGGTTGTAAATGGGTGTACAAGGTCAAATATCGATCTGATGGTACAGTAGAACGCTATAAGGCACGTTTGATTATATTTGGTAATCACCAGGAAGAAGGAGTAGACTATACAGAAATATTTGCTCATGTGGCAAAGATGGTTACTGCTCGTATTTTCTTGGCAGTTGCCGCAGCCAAAAATTGGGAAGTTCACCAGATGGATGTCCACAATCCATTTCTCCATGGAGATCTACAAGAGGATGTGTATATGAAGTTATCCCTAGTTTTATAGTTGCAAGCAGAGATAAGGTGTGAAAATTACAAAAGTCCTTGTATGGGCTCAAACAAGCTCCTTGGTGTTGGTTTGCGAAACTATCTGCAGCTTTAAAAACCTATGGTTTCACACAATCTTATGCAAACTAATCTTTATTTACTTTGCAACAAGGAGAGGTACGACTTAATATCTTGGTTTATGTTGATGACCTAATTATTTCTAGGAATAATAGTGCAGCAATTCAGAAATTTAAGGATTACTTGAGCACTTGTTTTTATATGAAAGATTTGGGTGTTCTCAAATATTTTTTTGGGGTGGAAGTAACTCGTAGTCCGGATGGATTTTTCTTGTGTCAGCGAAAATATGCCTTGGATATTATTTCAGAAGCAGTTTTGTTAGTGGCAAAGCCCGTGGGGGTTTCGATGGAGCAAAATCATCAATTGGCGTTGTCCACCAGTGATTTGTTGAATAATCCAGAGCCTTATCGACGTCTTATTGGTCGATTGATTTATTTGTGTTTTACCAGGCCAGGATTGTCATATTGTGTACATGTCTTGTCTCAATTTATGCAGCAACCACGGAAAGATCACTGGGATGCAGCATTACGTGTGTTGTTCGGTATCTCAAATCCAACCCAGGTCAGGGTATTTTATTACGTAGCAAGGGTGATCTTACTTTGACTAGTTGGTGTGACGCAGACTGGGTGGGTTGTCCATTAACTCGCCGCTCTTTTACTGGATGGTTAGTGTTTTTAGGACCGTCTCCTATTTCATGGAAGACAAAGAAACAACATACAGTGTCTCGATCTTCTGCTGAAGCAGAATATCGTTCGATGGTCATGACCACTTGTGAAGTAAAGTGGTTGAAGAGTGTTTTATCTGATCTTGGTGTTATTCATACACAACCGGTAACTCTATTTTGTGACAGTCAAGCTGCTCTTCATATCTCTCAAAATCCGGTGTTTCATGAGCGCACCAAACACATCGAGATAGATTGTCATTTCATTCGGGATGCATTGCTTGATGGGACGATCTACCCTGCATTTGTTCCTACAACAAGACTACTTGCGGATATTTTTACCAAGACATTGGGTAAATGCGAGTATGATATGTTCTTATCCAAGTTGGGCATTTGTGATCTCCATGCTCCAACTTGAGAGGGGGTATTGAGATAATTAGGGGAGATAATTGTGGGATTTGATTTGTAAATATAATATGTATATCTAGTATTTTCCTAAGATAGTTTTTCAATTTTGGTAGAAAAAAATTCTTTCCTAGTTTATAGGATTAGTTGCTTGGAGAAGTTATCTTCCTACTTGAATATATTTTGCACGTTAGTCTATGAAAATAAAAAGAGAGAATATTGTTTTCTTTCATCCCACAATTTATTAATTGTCAGAACGTGATATCTCATACTTTACTTTATCATTTAAATTGGGGGAAGTGATATATTGTTCCAAGAAATAAATTAGTTACTTTTTCTTTTGGCACCAGAGTTTTGAAGAGAGTTTGATTTTTTAATTTTTTATATTTTATATTATTTTTTTACGTATATTTATTATGATGTAAACGGGTTTGCGGGTCGTATTGACCTTGACACGAATATGAACCCGTTTAACTTGGCAAGATACGAATATAACACAATTATTAAACGGGTTATGAACTCCCAATACGAACACGACACGATTAAAAATGAGTTGACACGGAAACGATACGTTGACCCGATTAATAAATGAGTTATTATCCAAATCTGATATGTCAAATTGACACTTTAACCCGATTATTAAACGGATTGACACGAATTTATTTAATAAAAATTAATTTTATTTAATAAAAAATCATCAATAAAATATCAAAATTTAAAATTATATATATCTTCAATAAACGGGTCAATCCGTGACCAGTGTTTAGGAAAGTAGGAATCGAAATCGGGGCAGTGGACAGGTCCAGGCGCCTAGGCGGATTTAATATTTCATTAATATTTAATTAAATAAATTTCTAACAAACATAATAGTAATACTTTAAAAGATTAAAAAAATAATTTTGGAATATTTTATTATCAAATAAAAATAATAAATAGTTATTACTAAATTAATATAACATACTATAATTAAGAATACTAATTTAATTGGGAATTGTCTAAATAGTATAGTAAATAAATACCGTATATATTTAAGTTTATTGTTATTATCAAATAATCACTTATAAAAGGATAAAATGTCCATTATATCTTACTCTTCATTATAAGGTTGACACATAAACTAAAAATGAAGAACGTGTATAATTGATATATCACCACTTTAAATGTGATTATTTAACCATTAGAAGCATCCCAAAATATAGACATGTATTTAGAAGGGTGAATTTAAAATTTTGTATTATAAAGAAAATTGATATGGAAAGATTTTTTAAAAATAAGAAAATATATTTCAGGTTTGAATATTTATTTAATAGGAGACTTTTGACCTAATAACGAATAAATATTTTAAATTATTTTTGAAATGTTTTATTTTAATTATTTAAAAAATATTAAAATGATTTTTTTTTTCTATTTTTATTGTCAAATCCGCCTAGACCCCTGCCTGAATCGCCTAATTACTCACCGCTTAGAGCGTCTGGGCCCCGCCTAGTTCGTCTAGGCAGAATCCCACTTTTCTCCTTCGATTTTCAAAACATCCAGGCGTTTGGATTCTTGGGCGCCTAGGCGGCCGCCTAATTTCGCCTAGGCCCCGCTTTCCTGAATAGTGTCCGTAACACGATTATACCAACATGAACATGACATGATTATTAAATGAGTTAAACGGTTTGAAACGTTTACTGACACAACATGATTATACTCAACCCTAACCCTTAATAATCGGTTTCGTTTCGTATCAACCCATCGTGTCACGACCCATATTGCCACATCTAGTTGTTTGTGACCATAGTCAGCTAAAATTACCCCTCTAGTTGTTTGTGACCATAGTCAGCTAAAATTACATAATCGAGTAGTATGGTAGTTGATTTATATACTGGGAGATATTTTTTTCTTGTTTATTTTGATCAACATTTGTGTCGTCTCTACATGTATCAGCTTTTGGTGGAATATATCATTTTGTCAATTAAATTTTGGCCAGTTAATTAATTGAACAAGTTAGTCAAATTAATTAAATACGTAATGTTTTGATTAAATTGACCTAAGTAGTAATCAATATAAAGCGTTCAACTATGAGATTTCCCATAATATTTGTACAAAAATATGCTTGATGATTTGTTGGTATGAGTCTGAGTTGTTCTAGTTTTAAACCGGTCTAAAGTTGATTCTGTTAGGCGTTTATTAAGCTTGCTATTACGAGAGGAATTGATTAGAAGGCGCTTGTCTAGTCAGTTTAGAAATTAAGAAACAATAGGTAGTTAGGCGCTTCGTCGATTACTATAACTAGACTTACTGAATCAATATTACTTATCTATAACTTCAGTGATCAACATTGTAATTTTAACAATAGATTTTGCTGGATTAACTTCTCCACTTGATTGCTTTTTTTTTTTCCTTAACATTTAATTGACATAAATCAACCAAAGTTTCTTATCATACCGTTTCATAAACATAGTTAAGTATTGAATTGAAATTGATAGAATAATAAAAACATATTTATTTTTGACGGATTCGGTCTTGGGTTGAAACAAAATATTGTAAAAATCACGTTTAGCCACCATTTAAAGACTATTCAACTACCATTTATGAATTTAAAAATTATTTAATTATCATTTAACCATCATTTATGAATAATTACACCATTAAAAAGTACAAATTAGACTTTATTTGTAGCAAATTTTTAACCAAATAAATTTTGATTTATAATTATAAATTTTATACATTTACAATTTTAAAGTATTGATTCAATGTGATTTTTTTTTCAAACTTTTAGAATATATATATATATATATATAATATAAAATCTACATATCTTGTTAACTTAATTAAAATTTTAAAATTATTAAAAATAATATATTTTTTTTTAAAAAATAAACATCTTAAATTTTATTGTCATTTAAAAATATTCAAAAACAAATTTTTAGAATAATTTTAAATACCATTTAATAAATTTAAAATGATATAATTTTATATTAGAGTATTATTTTTTTCCTTCATAAAAATATAGTTTATAACTTATTTATTTTTATATGTATACTATAATTGATAAAATACTTGATTTGATCTAAATACATTCAAATTCAATAATTTCTAAATTCATACCTTCAATAACATAGTTCTCAAGTACTCACATTTATGAAACTTAAGCGATTTGGAGTCTGCTTCATGGACTGCACATGAAGGGTACAAAACAAAATAGCAGCAATTTGGAGGCTGCTTCTGGTTTTGTTTGGACTTTAAAAGAATTATATCATCCATCAAACAAGTTTTAAACCATATTTCACTTCCGAAATGGAAACTCTAATATTCATAACACGAGTCTTTCACTTATTGCAAAAGTTTGTCGCTTCTTCTGTGTATTTACGATTCATGCATACCTATGTGTGTTCATAATATTCATATATTTTAGGATTTTGACGAAAATTTGGGTATATTCCGGTATCCATAATTGGTTGTAATTTGGAAAAGATTTGAAAACTGTTTTGGAATTGTCATATTTGATTAGGAATGATATTTCCTAATGTGGAATTCTAATTAGGAAAGAGATTCTTGAGAATCCTAAATAGAAAAATGTTTTCTTAATTGTTTAGGATTACTTTGTAAATAAGTAATCTAATGCTATAAATATGGTGTTTGTATTTATTATTAGATATCCTGAGAGAACAATGTAGATCTAGTTGGTTAGATTTGGGAGGTGCCCCATGGGGGCCTGGGAACCATGAAGACCATGAAGATCTTGAGTTCTAGGATCGAGTCTTGTTATCCTGTGAGAGCCATATTGGGAGAGCTTATGTATGAGACTGTAACCAATGTAATTGGATTGGAGAGTGAGAGAGTGATATTCTGGTTGTAACTGTTGCTTTATTGTTATATAGTGAATTAGTCTCTCGTCATCCTGACGGCCGTGGTTTTTTTCCGTTTTGGGTTTCCACATAAAAACCTTATGTCTTATTTTCTATCTCTATATATTGCCTTATGTATGTTGTTTTACTTTATGGTTACCAATACTCGTCTCCGCTGCAATGAATCACCGATTTGTTCAATAAGTGGTATCAGAGCTAACCGTGTTTTCCCAACAATATAGTAGATTCAATGGTGGTTCTTAGTTTACTAGAAAGGAATCGCCCCGTATAAATAAACCTACACCAAATGTAATTTGCAATCATTAAAATTTTCTTTTTGAATATAATGATTTTTTGGAAACTCCTCGACTTTATTATTTCTTTCAAATTTTTGAATTGATTAAATCCTTTACTAATAGTACTGTAAAAAGGACATTTCAGTCCGATTCGGTTCCGTCCGTACGAGCTTTTGCTGTTAACGGACCGGACCGAATATATCCATTTAAAATAACGGCTAATTTTTATAAGTTCAGATTTAAACATGTTCGTTTTAGTAAAAAAAAAAAAAAGAAAATTTTAATAATTTTATTTTAAGTAATTTTTCAACCGTTTAATTTATTTTTATTTGTATTTATGAAAGTTATATTTTAAATTTTAATATATTTTAAGTAAATAAAATAGAATGGTTATTTTCTTTTCAATTGTAGTTCTCTTCCATCTATTGAATTTAATTTTTAATATTATTGAATTTATTTTTTAACATTTTTAATTAGAGCGGATAGTCCGGTTCGGTCTGCAAAAGCCCGCGGTCCTCGTGGACCAGGTAAAAGAAGCCCGCAATCCTCGTGGACCAGGTAAAAGAAGCCCGTAGTACAAAACAGACAACATTATTGATGTCCATATCCACACGGATTGTGGACGGACCCAAACAATTCCCAGGTTCGAAGTCCGTTTTGACGGTACTAATTACTAATGAAGGGAGTTTAATTGTCCTTTTGGAACTTTTCGTTACTAGCTCCACATCCACATCATGGAAAAAAATTTAATTGTCCCAGTTAGGGTTGGAAATGAGTCGAGCCGACCCGTCTAAAGCTCGGTTCGAGCCGGATTCAAACAACTTTTTAGCGAGTCGAGTCCAAATTTAAACGAATTGAGCCCGAATCCGAGTTCGAGTCCGAGTCCGAACTTAAACAAGTCGAGCCACGAACCTCAAAATTAAAAGCTCATGAGCCTGAACTTGGAATTTAGAAACTTGATGAGTCTCGAGCCGAACCCGAACTATTGCTAAACGAGTGGAGTCCGAACGTATATGAGTTGGGCCTCAACTTGAAAATACCTCTAGTGTCTGTATTTAGAAATTTGAGGGACTTTGAAGCAAGAGACTAACTTAAAATATATAATTTAGTTCACAAACTCCTGAAACTTTAGGTTAAACATTGATATTTTCAATTCCGTTAAAAATTAATATTTTCTCTTCTTATTAGTTTTTTTCAAATAACTAATTTTAAAATTATTCTCACTTAAAATTTTTTTGAAAGAGTCCATTTTAAAAAGAATTTAATATATTTAAACTCCAAAATAATATTTTGAAATTATATTTGATTTGAGTTTACATTTTAAGATTAATAAAAACCTAAATTCAAACTATTGACAAGTAAGATGAACAAAAATGAAATCATATTTCAAATTTAAAATATTACCCATTAAAGAGTTGGAATTTCTACTGTCTGAACTTGAAAGTACAAGTTGAAAATCCGAACTACTTCCTCCCTAAGGCAACTCCCTCACATAAATCCATTATAGGTTGATACGTGACGAAACTTCAACAAAACCACACAAATATTTCCTACATTGGACTAGCAAATACCAACCTAGTCTACTGACTTAATAATTTCAAGTCAAGCTTTTAAGTAAAAAGATTAGGCAAATCCATTGAACATTGTACAAAAATAGCAAGAGTGACACCCATAATCCAGAACAACACATTATGTATTGCATTATCCACCAACTTCACAGACATTACATTACATGCTTACAAAATGTATTAGAGGTCTCTAGAAATTTGAATTGCAGACCACAAGTTTATAAAGAAGCTGACCAGAAAAGCATAAATTGGATTTAATTGAACCAAAAGCCTTTAATGGGTCGAAAAGACACATAACTAATCTATATACTTGTGATTAGAGCCACATATTTATCAACTTGTCTACAATAAGCAAAATTAGAAAACAAAACCTTAATTATGCATGTAATGAGCATAAATAGATTGAAGTTATATTCGGTGTCAGCGTTAGATTAGCGGTTAAAGTAACGATCAATAACTATAACGGTTTAAAATAGTGATTAACGGTTTAAAGTAGTGGTTAGTGGTTTGAAATAGTAATTAGAGTAGGATTGCAATAATTATTTGACGATAGTTGTAACGGTTCAAAATAATAGGTAAATATAAATTTGCAACGTAATTATTTGACTTGTACATAAAAAGTATTTTGATAGTTTTAAAATAGCGGTTTGAAAAAAGTTACTTTGAGTAGCATTTGTCAAACTCGCAGAACGCCTATTTTTTCAGAATGCTACTCCAACTGCTATACAGACGTAGAACGCCTACTTTCAGAACGCTACTCCAACTGCTACAGAGACAGCTAATATAACTGAAACTGTACTGCAAAACGCTATTTCAACCATCATAACTGAATGCTTCCTTAATTATACTTTAATTATACTTTAAGTTGATTAGCTAATTTCATCAAGTTTTCGCATGAGATAAAACGTTTTTTCCTTCTAATGTTGTAATGGTGGTTTGTGAAGAGAGACAATAGCTACAGAGTTAGAGGGTGTAAAGAGAGTTATAATGATTCTTTGTTTTTTATACATTAGCATGTAAGAATACAGGGTTTGTTGTTCTGGTTAGAGTTCTGGGATTAAGTCTGAAAATTGTTGTCTGATATAGTTTCATGAAATGGTATAAAGTAAACATAGAAAAAAAAAAAAAAAAAAAAAAAAAAAAAAAAACCAATGAAGAGTCATTTTCGAATTCTGATCTCATTGTCCTAGTCTAACAGTTCTTATAAGTCCTATTCGAATTAACAGTAGAAGGTTTGAGCAACACAAGACTAGAATCAAAACCTTATGCAATGGTAGATTATGCTGGTTCATAAATGGAGGAAAAAAAGAGGCTTTTAGAGCCAGCAGAGCATTTAAAAGCCTATTGTGAGAATACATACTGTATAAGCAAACAAAAGTAGTTAAAACTATTATTCTGTTCGTATCTGAAAATTGGGAGACTATGGTGGTTCTTAATAGGCAGAACTAACCGTGCAAGGCTAGACTAGAGACCGAAATCAGCATTCGAATCGCACCTGCAGAAGATAAAAGAGTAATGGAATGTTATAAATTGTATACCGGATTAAAGCTCATAACACAGTGATGATTAGTGTTTCTTTATTTACTAGACCTGTCAATGCTTGTTCATGTCTTCTTAGCGATATTGTTGGAAAGCCAATCTAATCCCTCATAGAGACCCTCTCCGGAGGTTGCACATGTACTCTGGATATACCTGCAATAGAATTGTATGCAAATCGTATGACTCGAGTATTTGAAAACACAATTTATTCCGGTCATAGATAACTTCAGAGACCTCTTTCAATACATCTAAACTAATAGTAGCAAAAAGAAGCGAATTCTTTGAATCGGAAAGGTAACTTTACCAGTGTCGCTGGCGGAGAGAATGCAGACCAAGCTTGTCAGTTATTTCAGCAGCATTCATTGCATTTGGAAGATCTTGTTTGTTGGCAAATACAAGCAAAACAGCATCTTTCAGTTCGTCCTGAAACAACGATAACATAGTAGATAAACATTGCAAATAAAATTTTAATATTTGCTCTAGACAACCAAAAACAAGCAGAAAATAACAGTAAAACAAATTGAAGCTTAAATTAATTCAAGCCTCTCTATTTCAGCAAGTTTATAATGATTGTCTCTTTCCATAAAGTTTCGTTCTTCTCTCTAATCTTTCGTCTTTTCTCTATTGACATTCTTGCCAAAGTGTGAGGGACAAAGAAAGACATAATAGCTAATAAAAGAAACGAGTGAATTGAATGATAACTAAAGAACAGGAAGTGTATCAATCAAACCAGCTTATATCTGTGAAATCACATCAATCCAGAAAATCAAATTTGCAATTTATAACTCTAATCATTTGCAGTATACAACAAAAACTGGAATTAGGAGGAAATTAGCAAATAAAATGAGAGAAATACATACCTCATTCAACATCCGGTGCAACTCATCCCTAGCCTCAACAACTCTGTCTCTGTCATTACTGTCCACCACAAAAATAAGGCCCTGAGTGTTCTGGAAATAATGCCTCCATAATGGACGGATCTGCAGTAGAAGGAAGACTATTAGCCACATAGAGAAATGTAGAGAAGTAAAAAAATAAAAATAAAATTGTAGTGCAACACATCACAAATTGAAATAGGATGATATGACAAAAAAGGAGACTTATTATTGGATTTGACCTGATAAATCACCATACAAACAAGACTATCAAAAAATTCAACATGTTCCTGTCATCAGAAGCCTTGAGAAAAGAAAATTCATGCTTCTAAGTTAAAATTATAAATGTACAAAGTTACATAAGAAAATTATAGTCATATTGGAACTGTTACGTTCAAAAGAATGTCTTCAACAAATTAATCATTGGCTCTCCATTCATAAATTAGTTTTTGGCGTCTGCTTCTCACAAGAAATCTAACAATTGGTATTAAAGCTATATCTCATAATTTTGCATGATGGTAGATAAGGCATCTAAAGAGTTGAGTAATTAGTCTAAATGACAGTTATTATGGATGTTGGCGTGAAGGATATTGTAAATCCTATATTGACAAAATAAAAGGCTAATGTGAACGATTTGATTACGAGTTTCACAGCATTATAAACAACTTCCCGATGTAGAAAAAGAGGGGAGTTCCCCCCAAAGTACCTATTATCTAACATGATATTCTCCCGACAATCAAGGAAAATAAAAAAGAACCATTTCCATAATGTGCCGAACATTATATCAATTTATAATGATACAGGGTATAGGAGTTATAACCATCTTAAATATTCACCCTTTTAGGAGGGGTGTGCACCTCCTAGCAACCTATTAATCAATAGCAAAATGCATGTTTCAACTCTTGGATGTTAAAGATAAATTTTGAAAGAATTTAGAAATAATATGCAAGTTACATCAATATTAGATCACAGATGATCCACCTGTATCCACCTGTAGTGTGCCTGCTACGTGTGATCAAATTAATAAAATCATAAAAATATGCCAATTGTGAATTCATATTCATATAGATATGAGCACATGCAGTGTCAAGCAAGTTAGTATCCTTATTAAGAGATTAGATACCTTGTCTTGACCACCAACATCCCAAACAGTAAAGCTGATATTCTTGTATTCCACGGTCTCCACGTTAAATCCTGCAAATAACAATCTCTCGCATAATAATGCGAAACTTTTAATCACAAAACATATCATCTGAACTTCATGAAACTATTCACATGGAAGGCCGACATCTTGTAAAAGCTCAATTCTACGCTTTCACATTACAATCACACTTTTCTAGCAAACTATACTCATATTTATCACCGTTTTACATTCAAAAATAAAATATTCTGTAAAGTTGGCTTGCATACCAAAGTAATTCAGACAACTAGAGATATGAATCAAGTCTTGGATCAAGCAGAAGACAAAAACAAAAAAGTATATCCAGCATACAAAAACAAGAAATGAAATGCAGATGGTTAATGTTAGCATGCAGGACTTCTCATTCCAACCATGATCACAATTATTTATTTACAAATGAAACCAAGAATTCTCAGCCTAACACTTCAGCCTAATTCCATACTGATACGCAAAAACTATGAACCTAAATACAAAAACAAGAAACACCATGATTACCAGAATTTTGAACAACCATAACAAACCAACCAAGCCTAAAACAAATCTCTTTCATTCCAGATGCCTCCTTAGGTAAGTGTTCAATTCATAAACCCAGTTTTCTTAAATTCATTTAAACACAGCGATCAAGATTCTCTCTTGGATAACACCATCTGATGTACATATACCACACAAATCAAAAGAACAGTCACCATCCCTTTGCAAATCCAATCATGTCCCCATTCATTTTCTCATATTCCACCTCACCAGCCACGTCTCATTCACATAAAATCAGAATCCAAAGCCAGATTTAATGAGATCAACACATGAATGCATCCACATTATCATCCAAAAACATTTTCCTTTCACAAAATCCAGAATCAAACAATAACATAAACAAAAAATCCACACAAA
Organism: Cardiospermum halicacabum; assembly: GCA_031304145.1. Classification (NCBI taxonomy): domain Eukaryota; kingdom Viridiplantae; phylum Streptophyta; class Magnoliopsida; order Sapindales; family Sapindaceae; genus Cardiospermum; species Cardiospermum halicacabum. The sequence continues at coordinate 1,916,596 of CM062398.1, forward strand.
TCGCAAGTACAAAATCTTTCAATCCATGCAACAGATAAAAGAAAAAAATGAAAAACTGACCGATGGTAGGAATAGTGGTGACGATCTCTCCAAGCTTAAGTTTATATAAAATGGTGGTCTTACCAGCTGCATCGAGACCTACCATCAGAATTCGCATCTCCTTCTTCGCAAAAAGCCGACTGAACAGTTTCGTGACCTTTATCCCCATTTCTGCTTCTCGAGATATCTAACATTACACGACGATCAGAGAGTTAATCAATTTTTTTTTTTTAATTTTTCTTGGATTCGATGAATATGTTTGTTCATGCAAATTGATCACGTACCTGTTTAACTGTACCGCGATTGTTTCAGATTTCTGTTGACCATTCACTCGCTCCCCTTACCTTTCTCTTTAAAATTTATATTTACTTTTTAAAAAAATAAATTATGGATTTATATATTTTTAAAAGATAAGTTAAATATAGATTTATATATAATAATATATTATAAAAAATTACTTACCAATTAATTTTATTATTATCAAATTTTTTATTTAAATTATTTTTTAGATAAAAAATTTAACATTATTTAAATAAAATTTATTTATATTATTCGATCAAATTTTAATATTTTAAATTTAAATTTAACGAAATTTATAGTATTTTAAATTTTAAGTGTAATAATATATTACTAATAAAATATATTTATTTTAATTAAAATAAATAAAAGTAGTAAAAATGATGTGCCAAATTTTAATAAAATTTAAAATATTTTTATTTGTTAAAATCACAAATTATTTTATATTTCAATTTATTATTATATTTATTTATTAAAATCGATCAAGATATTATTTAAATACTAATATTTAATAAATAAAAATGAAAGTTTTGATAATAGATATTATATAATGAAAATGGACGTAATTTGCGTGGGTTTGATGGGATTAATCCCACGTAAATTCAAATTTAATAATAATATTTTAAAAAAATAAATAAAAAAGAAAACCGCGAAATTAAAATAAGAGCGCAAGCGAATGGTTCATATCATATAAATATAAAATTGGAGATTAGCGAAAGGCTTTCGAGTACACACACGGACGAATAATGGCCGCGACTTGGCTTCACACAACAGCATCCATATCAAATGTTCTCCCTCCAATTCTCTGCCGCCAAAAAGTTCTTCATTCAATTAAGCCGTTTCAATTCAGCCGCTTCTTCTCCGCCGCTCGGTCGTTCTCCTCCGTGAACCGGAGCAGCTCTCCGGTTCTCGTACAAGCTAAGCGTGGAGAAGAGCTAGTCGCTGCTAGTAAGTTCTGGTTTCGCGGTACTTTTTTGTGCTCTACTTGTTTCATTTACTTGATTACTGTTTTGTTTTTTGCTCATATGAGAATTAGCGGTGATGATTGTGATGTTTTTTTGTTAGCGGATGATCTCCATTTTGAATCGCCGTTAAAGATTGTCGAGTATCCGGATCCAATTTTGAGAGCGAAGAACAAGAGGATTGTTACGTTTGATGATAATTTGAAGAAGCTGGTTGATGAAATGTTCGACGTTATGTACAAGTGCGTCATTTATTTATTTTTTAAATTAATTCATATTAGAAACAAGTGTGCTTAAATTGTTGCTTGAGTTGAAGTACAGGGAATTTGAATATATTTGAGTTTGAAATTAATTTCATAAGTGTGTGTAAAAGTAGAGTGAAACTGTGAAAGCCATATGTTGATGGTAGGAAGAGGAATTCATATAAAACGCGTGAGTTACAGCAGGATGAGTGACTTAGAAGTTTTGGATAGGAAGTTGTTAGTGCTTATTATTGTTTTTTTTTTTTTTTCTTTTCTCTATCGTTGTGTCTAAAAATTTTAACTGGTGTTCATATGATTTGAAGATGCATGAGATGCTGTTGCTTATTAGATCTGGCAACTTGATTCACTTGAAGATCTAGGTCTAGCATCTAGAGTTCATCTTGCTTGTTGAGAATATTTAACTTTGGAAAATATCTTTGTTAACTTCCTTTTTGACAGAACTGATGGTATTGGGCTCTCTGCTCCCCAAGTAGGGATGAATGTTCAACTAATGGTTTTTAACCCAGCTGGTGAATGTGGTAAAGGAGAGGAGATTGTTCTAGTTAATCCAAGAGTTATCAAGTATTCAAAGAAAACTGTTCCTTTTGAGGAAGGTTGCTTATCCTTTCCAGGAATCTATGCTGATGTAGAGGTGATAATAAACTTATGCCTAGCTCTTGTGATCTTATTCCAGTGGTACTTGCTTCTGGATACCGATGCCACATTCCCCTTTTGTCTTTCTATCTTGTTTGTTTCTTTTGTAATCTAAGTTTCCCATATTTATGTGCTATTTAAATAAAAGAGAAGGCATCCTCTCTGTTGTCAAATTCTCTTTATTTGCACTTTGTTCATTGATACGGGGTAGCTAATTGTCATAGAACCAAGAGGAGACAATGCTAGGAAAGAAGTGAGAGGTGAAGGTGAAGAGAACTAGAGAGGAAATCTATATTTATATATTTCTTCATAAATCAGTTGCTATTTTATTAATTTTAGCAAAGCCTTTGAACTAGTAACTTTTCAAGCCTCTAAACCTAAATAACTTATTAGAATATCAATTTGTGATATATGACTGCACCACTTGATATTTGGTTCAAACATCAGTGTGCTTTCTCTTAAATCATCCATCCTTTGATTCTCCATTTATTTATTTATTTATTTCCACAAACGTTGTTATACCTGAAAAAGGCTGTTTGTGAGCTCCTAGAAGAGTAATATCTCCCGCTTCTTGATTTGGCCCATATAATTACACATCTGTTAAGTTAGCAACTGGTTTTAATAATAATCACATAATTTCTCTGTTACCCAACTCATTTTTAGGCTTTTTGGGCCGTTTCTGTTGGTAATGTACTTGCTTACAAACTTGAGATATGACTAATTGGTTTACAACCCCTAGAGACCACTTTTATCTTAGTCTTATTCATTCTTTGTTTGCATTGCAGAGACCAGAATCTGTTAAAATTGATGCCAAGGATATCAATGGTGCAAGGTTCTCAGTTAACTTGTCTGGTCTTCCTGCTCGGGTCTTCCAGCATGAATTTGATCATTTGGAGGTATCTTAACATAAATAATAATATAAATGATAGTTTATCAACTTCACCTTTTCCGCATTGCAATTAATGACTGTTTTGAGTTAGATAGCTAGGTTGATGAATTTCCATTAGATGTAATCTATTCTATTTTGTGGGCACTTAAGCATGAGATGGCTGTTTGTTCTAGTATTTAACTCTCTTCCTTTAAATCATATCTGACATGAATAGGTTATAATTTCTGCAGGGGATTTTGTTCTTTGACCGAATGACTGAAGATGTTTTGGACACGATTCGATTACAACTACAGGTGACAATAAACAAGCAAATATTTTTTATATTCTTAAATGAAGCAAGACATTATTGCCTGTGGTAAAAATTTTGAAGGTTATATAGTAAGAAATTATAGAGCCTTACTTTCCTTTTGTTGGAAACTATATGTAATGGTGAATGAGGGGTAGGAAATGACAAGTTATTATTTCTTCTACCAGTTTCAGCACCAATCAATATTGTATACTTTGAACAATTTTACTAGTCGAAGATTATTATATACTGTTTAATTAGTTATCACGGAAAGTCCTAGATCAGAGGTCTTTGCCTGTGATATTTTACTATTTTATGATGACATTGACGAAGTGTTGTGTTTGGTGCTCTGACCTTTGTAGCAGAAGAATTTATAGAATCGCTTATATATTGTCCAACCCCATTGTAGGCTTTAGAAAAGAAGTATGAGGACAAGACAGGGATGCCCAGCCCAGAAAGGGTAGAAGCACTTAAGAGTAGAAAGGTTGTTGCTGGATTTGGAAAATCATAAGTACATGATGGGCTTTCTCAAAATGCTCCAACCTACATGTAAATGTCAGTTGTTATCAGTATTGGACTTACCTGAATTAGTCTTTACATTTTGTCTTTCTAAGATGCTTTGTTGTTGTGTTGAATATCTCAATTTAGGCAATGATGCTGAACTTGTTACTTTCAGGAAAACTTGCTCTTCAGAGGAATATCTCAAACATTGAATTGTTATGCAGCAGAAGGTTATCAACACCAACTATCTGTGTGATACACTTAACTGTTAACTTCCGTCCAAGCTGGTAATGATGGTAACAGCATATTTTATCTCTTCGAAAATGAGAAGACTGCAAAGATTTTTTGTGTTACTTTCCCTTTAAGTACTATTAATTTTTGTTGGCTGTAAAATGTAGTTATTAAGGAAACACTTAGGGGACTAGGAATGCTTATTTTTTGTGTAATTGTAAAAGCTCCATGTCCTTTCACAGTTCCTTTCATGATTTTATTGTCACATAAAGAAAAGTTGATACAATACTTAATTATTTTTAATTTTATGAATATAAACTAGTAGTAAGATGAGAGTTGAATGCTCTCTCATGATGCTAGATTGTGTCTTCTTATTTATGTTTATTATTGCTGCACTCTTTAATTAGTTTGATCCATGGGCATAGTACTAGTCAGATCATGTTCATGGCAGACATTTATTCTTTTATGCATATAATGTCTTGCTGCTAATTGACAAAATCAGTGCTAATGACCAATGAGAATGCAAGGTGAAATGCAACGCCTTGCTGCTTACTTCACCAGACTGGCAAAATGGTTGAAATATATGTTGAATTTCTAAGTGCAATATGGAGCTATGTTTCTATAAAGCAATGTGTTTATTTGGAGAACTGAAGGGTGATATAGATTCTCTCTTATCCTTCTACAGTCTACTTACATACAAGGTTCCTATGTAAATGGTTTACTTTGGTGCGATGTTGTCTTTTCCTGTATCTTCATCATTATCATGCATTATTTTGATGTCTGTTTTCTTGTAGTAAAATTCACTCTCTTTGTTGTGGGCTCTGGCTACATCTATCTTTTTGTTAACATTGCGGATTATGCCAGTTCTTGCCGAACTTATGCATTTCTCTTAAGTTTATTCTCCTAGAATTATTTGGCATATAAAATAAATTGAACAGATTTCTATATTAGTGAACAATCACTTGATATTCATATGCTCTACATCAAATAAGGTAGATCACTGAACCATTGTTATTAGTACAGATATCAATCCTTAGTAAGCTAGCATGATTTGCTGTTTGAGTGAATTCCAGATTTTGATGATCCACCTGTCTGCAGGCAGGAAATTTGAGGTACAGTAGCAGTTTTGAGCTCCCCATATGTCTGATAACAGTATGGCTGCTTTGAAGTCTGAGTTGGAGTCAGGTTTATGCTACTTAGTGATATGCCTGTGCATGGCATGCTTGCACTGCATGCAAAATGTGCAGGTTGTTCTGTATAAGTTCCCCGGATATTTATGTAGTTTACATCTGACACGTACACAGCAGAAGATTCATTTTGACATTTGCTCTTATCACAGTAGTATTGATCGATCATGATTGGTGTCTCCACATCTGAGACTTGAATGTTAGAGAACATAACTTGTTTCACTGAGCCTGATCCTCCCTGCAGTAAGAATCAAGACTGATTAGCTGAAGATGATGTTTGAAGTTTTTGGATAGCCTGTTCTTTATATTTGTGCAGTATGACTTATTACATCATATGTTAGGCATCATTGAAGGAGAGAGCTGAGTTATATTGATGTGATGTTCATACCTGCCATGTCTTTATTCTGACACCGGTCATAGTATTATGCATTGTAACATCTCGCACAGTGATGTTTGAAACACATGCTTTAGTGTTATCCTTTCCTAGACTCCCAATGCTAATTCCATGTCCAGGCCCACAATTGACATTGTGTATGTATACATTCGAACATCCAGTTTGTATCGATACACAATCATCTCCTGTGAAAGCACAAACATGTTGAGATTACTTATGACTGATGAAGGAAAAAAGGTCAGCCTATTACTTTGTTGGTTCTGAAAATTACCACATGCGAGGGTACTGCCATAGATAAGAACATCTTGTGAGTTTTGCAGGTGAATTCCATCGGTATTGGGACTATCTCCTGGAGATAAAGCAGTGAAGCCCGAAACTTGAACGGCAGTGCAGTCGTCAAATTTGAGGTGGGTTTGTTGGCTATTCTGTATTGTTATACCAGTTACTGTCACACCATTACTTCCATAGAATCTAAGAGCCTGCATACACGTCAAAGGCGTGATAGATTAGGTATACTGTTTTCTAAAAAGTAGCTACTAGATTTGATATTTCTGAGTCAGTTTTCTAGGCCAGAAAAGCCACCCACCGTTGGTTTAGTTCCAGGCATCTTAGCAGTAAGCTGACTGCTGTATTCGGGAGAGTCATTCCACCAAACCGACCCTTGTCCATCTATTACTCCTTTACCTCTGATAGTAATCCCTTTTAGCTTTGAGAACTCGATCCACTGTAAGAGACCTGATCCCCATGGTCCTGAGCTTGTTGGAGCTATCATCTTCCCATCTAACTGCTTGTAATAACAGTTCTATACATTACTTTTCGATGAAGTTGAGTCAGAGACTAAATTAGCCAGTCATTCATTACATATATTGTGTGTAAGCGTTGTTAATACTTTTGAGCTATGTTCTAAAACTCATCAATTAGGCATATGATTGACAAAATCGATCTTAGCAAATGGTGAGTACTTGATGAGTATTCCGAGTATTCAATTTAACTAGTCGTCAAGTGTCATGTTTGATGTTAGATTTCTGATTTAAGAATCTGATCTAGTGGTGAGTATACTGTTCTACAAGGATTTTAAAACGTCTGTGTAAGTACCTGAAAATCGATGTTTGGTTGACAATCAGGACCAGAGAAGGAAATGGGACCAACAAGGAACACAGAACCTGATGGAACCACTATCGTTGATGCCTCCACTTTACAAGCTGCTAACCATGCTGCTTCAAAAGCCTGCCATCAGAAATACTGTAAGTTCTTGATTACTTTTTTTTTTTAAGCTCTTCCAATTAGTTAATATTAGTTCTTTTACTTTAATGTGTTATTTCAATGTCATTTATTTATTTTTTAGGTTCTAAATGCCAATTCAAACTTCTTAGAATTCATCTAATTGATCAGATAATCTTATAAATTTTTAACATTGAAGTTAAGTAGTTTAAAATAATTTATGGAAGCCAATTCTTCTAGATGTAGAACATTGTCCAGCATTTTATTTGTCTCGTATAAGAGACTGCTGCTCACGTTGTTGTCATGTTCTACCAAACCCCATTTAAAATATGAGCTGAGACTTTACATTTAGCTACATTTAAAATATGAGTTGAGACTATACATTTAGCTTATGAGTTTGAAACTTTACATTTAGCTATGTGGAATTAAAAATAAATAAAACCTCCACTTTAACATAAGCACAAGAAAATCACTTTTAGATCTGAAATATATATATATATATATATATATATATATTTGACATCTTTTTAAAACATTTTAAAAATTGATAAATATAGGAAGTTGAAGTTATTCAGCAATGTTTTAGAAGTGTATAGCAAAATATAATAAAAGTTTTTAATGGTAATTTGTTTTTTAATAAGAAAAATAAATAACTTTGTATATACATTAAAAAATAAAGTCCTCACAATTTATTTTCTTTTTAGGAATTACCATTGGAAAGTGGATAATAGATAAAATTATAATATGTTCAATTGAGAAGACTCTTGCTGCCATGTAAAAGAACACTGGACAAACTTTCCCTTGAAAAGTACTCATTAAGCTCAAAACTATCTATTAGAAAACCAACTATAAACCATAAAACAAGAAAAACAACCAATTTATCACCTTTGTATCATCAGTATGGCCATCACCTTTGGCCCCAAAATCCAACACATTAAAATTCACATCCTTGCTCACCAAACTCTCATCCGGTATAGACCTTGTGTAAGAACTCCCCACAAACCTCAACAATTTACGGCGGCCGCCACCTCCGCCGCTGCCACCATACCCTTCCTCCACCTTCTTAATTAGTTTTAAGTGATTACCTTCTCTAACACTTGAGCAAGTCTCAAATGTAGAAGACAAAACAAGCAAGAGAATGAAAATGGTCATGTCTCTTACTTTTGTAACATCAAAAGTAGACATTATATTAAAGAGTGTTTAAAGGGATTAATTATATAGAGAGAGAAATTAAGTGGAGATTAGTTGTTGAGTTGAACTTGTTTGATTTGGTTGGTGTATGTGTGTGTATATATAGGTGAATAAGGTGACTGTAGATGCTTCTGTTGTATAGTGTTTTGGAATGAGAAACAGTTGGTATTTGATTTTAATATGCGTTTTTGAAATTGCATGCTGGTTTTTCATTTGTTTGTTATGCTTGAGTTGTGTTAACTTGCTTGACTTAGCTAAATATATTGACAAGTAAATAAGGAACAGTAGTATTAATAAAAAAGATTTGAAAGATTAAAAATAATTGAATTGATTATGATGTTGAGAAGTGTTAAATTAGATCACATGAAAAATATAATTGGTTATATTTGTTTGGAGTTCAAAACCAGGTAATAGAATTTTAAATTCAATGATACTGAATTTTGCTCCTTTCGTAAATGAATGAACTATGGTGAAAATTTATTACATTGATTAGGATTATGTTAGAGATTTGATCTTGCATTTCGTGTATGCAACTTAGAGATATGCTATTTTGAACACTACCAGTGAGCACGTCTGTCCTTTTCTTTATTGTCTGATAAGTAGATATGTTGCTGGGAAGCACGTCCAAAAATACAAGTTCTTTTATAATAGAATTTTTAAATTAGTAAAGCATAAACATAAATTCTTATAGTAAAATCTAGTTTTAAAACTGTGACCGACGGCCTGGTCATATTCATTAAGCTATTGTTGATTTAATCAGAGTTTCGATCTCAAGATTTTTAAATTTAATTTTAAGATTTTTAAATTTAATTTACCATAAATGTCTTGATATATATGGGGTTAACCATTATCTATTCAGATTTAAATTACTGTAAATGTCTTGATACATATGGGGTTAACTATTATCTATATAGGTATAGGTAGATGTTATGATAGTAGTTGAATTAGATTATTTTATGATTTGGGTTAATATTAGTCGTTTGAATATCTTTTAGTATTAAATAAATATAAATTAAATATAAATTTTTGAAATATTACTTAACACTATTTGAAAAGTGATAGTTGTTAAGAATTAATGTGTTTTAAATGTTGAGATCAATAGAAACTTAAAATGCATGTGGATGAAATTGATTTAGAATTTTGGCCTCCTTCCTATTTACTATCCTAATAAAAACTATTCTCAAAATATTAACAAAAATATCAAACAAAAATATCAAACACGGACTAAAACACCGTAAAACTTCTGAAAAATAAAATAAAATAAAAAATCTAAACACTACGTGTAATGTTAGTATCAGTCAGTCTTCAATAGGTATAGTGAGTAAAAGTATTGAAGGATGAATCGGTTTGTTTCTTGAACTCACCTTATATTCATACACTTTTATGAGTTTTTAGTGTAAGATGTCAAGCCAACGTCAGAATGAAATCACACTAAAACATACAAAACATCACAAACAAACTCATGTGCCTTTAAGTTAGTAATAATCTCTTTATTCCCTAATTAATGCTCAAATCAAGCAAAGCCAATAGCTAGACTTCAAAAAGCATCAAATTTGAATTTCACATCCAAAGCCATTAAAAGCGGCTAAGGACCTGGCAAATAAACATCTGATATAATTTTCCATTGTTGTGAAAATGACAGTTACATGTGATTCTTTGTTTTAACCAATTAAAGAAAACCGTTAAAATCAGTTGACACCACCTTATTTTATGCCTTCGCTTCTGGAATTAGCTACAAAAATTATTAGGATTTTAGATAGAGTCAACCCTACTAATTTTAGATGTACTTGTAAATATTACCACTTGATTAGGTCTTAGTTTTTACTATATTTTCTTCCATTTATTATTGATAAGTTGATCATGTTTTTGGTATTTTAATGTTGATAGGTTGATAATTATGTCTTTGGTACTTTAGTGTTGAAGTTTAGATCTATCTATGGGATTTCTTTTATGTTGAATGGTAATTTGGATAATAGTGTCATTGGCAATGTAATGGACCAAAATCGAGCTCTTGATTATATAAAAACTAGCTTTATACAAGCCTTGGAGATCTATTGATTGGGCTGATGCATGGTAACATAATAATTTGTAATCATTTTGTCCCTTTATTTTTGAAATTATTTTTTCTTCTCATAGAATAATTTACCATCAATAAATAAATAAATAAATGTATATATTAATTATGATAAGAGTTTAAATAATTATTTTATTATATATATTTTAAATTGTTTTCAACTTCTTTAATAATTTAAAAATAATAATTAAGATTTTCTTTTAGTATATATATATTTTTAATAAATTTATAAATCCAATTCATTGAATGAAAATTGTAAAATATAAGGAGGGTGAATATTTTTTATTACTAAAAAAAAGTTATGATTTTTAAAATTAGTGGTAAAATGATTATTTTTATAATTTATGTTTGTATTTTTAATTAAATTTTAATAATATAAAAATTACTTTAATTTTTTAATTCAATTCACCTATGTAATCGGGACAGTAATTGTATAAATTTTATTTAATTTTCTATTAAATTTGAGTTAAATATTTTTTAAAAATTTTATATTTCAACAAATAAAATTACAGTGAATCAATAAAAACTCACATATTAATATTCAAATAATTTTTCAGCCTTACTTCTCATATTGAAAATAAAAAGTAAAACAAATTATATATAAGTCAAAATCCTCAAAAATTAAGATAAATTTATATTATTGAATTATTTTTTTAAAAACCCTAATCTTTACGTAATACTTCCGCATATAGTATGTCATTATTCAAATTAGACATCACATTGCTTACATATAGTAGCCACACGGTGATCACAATGGACATAAGTGAATAAACAAATGAAAACAAATTTAAAAGATGGCTCAATTGAAATTATTTAATTTTTCAAGAGCCGAAATCTTTGATTAGAAGATGCAATAATTACGGGATCATCCCATGTTCTTTAACAGTTATAAATCTCACACTTATTGGGATTATGATCATATGCCTAGCTAGTTAATTTATAGCTAAAATTATGACTAAATCTGTTAATTTCGTATCAATTTTTGGTCACGCAACCGTATTCAATGTATTGAATGTGATGAATCTGTGTTGTTACTATTAGTCTTGTGAGTTTGAAACTCCAGCACAACATAGACTTATGGATTAATCATATTAACGAAAATTATCTAACTTGTTTTGCCAAATCAAAACGTTATAGCAGGTCAACATGGAGTTAAGAAAAAACAACACTAACTATTGTGATTGAACATCTAACTAGTGTGATTGAATGAATGGTGTAAATCGCATTTTCATGACCATGGTTATAACATCTCACATGAATGACATTTAATAAAAAATCAATATTAAATTTTTATTCAACAAATGTAATTTATATATTTATTATTATTATATTTTTTTTTATATATTATTAAGCGTTAAATTTTAATTTAAGTGAGAATTGTTAAATTAATCCACCAAATAATATTTTTGCATTTTTTATATTTTACCATTGAAAGGTTTGCATATTATATATATATATATATATATATATATATATATATTCAAATCCCTCTATAACGTCACCATTTGTCTGACAATTTTTTTGACTATTATAGTGAATGGCTGCTAGTCGCATATAACGGTCATATGAACGTCATATATCTCATTTGGCTGTTATAAATTTATAATTTTTAAAAGAAATAATAAAATTTAAATAAAATATGTATAATTTAGAACATTTTTAAAGTTAAATTTATTCAAATATGATGGGAAAAAGTCTACAATGATAGTTTGTTTAGAAGATTCTAATCTCTTACTAGTAATATAATACTTAATTAACAAAGATTTTGGTCCAAACTTCAACAAAAGATAGTCAATTGTCTTTCTTTGAAGGCAATCCAATGCGAAGAGACTATGTAGAGTATCTTTTGTCAGGTGAGAGACCCCCCTCAGATACCAACGTTTTAGATGATCGAAATTTTAATGTTTCAAATTATTTTCATTAATTATTTATAATTATGGAACCTTTCAAATTCAATCATATTCGTTGTCATTGATTAGGCAATCTTTTTCTTCATATTTTTAGTTATTAAACATTAAAAAGTTCTATTATTCAGTTAAATTAATTATCACAGTTATTTAAATTTTTAATTTTTAGATTATTTTATTTAAAGAAATAATGTATTATATTTAACTAGACTATTATAGAGGATGAGTTTTATACAGGATGTGCTATTCAAATTATGTTTGTTGCTATTATGAGTGCAGTTATAGACGATAAAATAACATTGAAAAAATCGGTTCCGAAAGAAATCCTGCTATTATAGTGAATTGCTGCTACAAAGAGTGACACTTATAAAGGGGTTTGATTATATATTAAGTATTAAAAAAAATTTGTGTTAATTACTAGTATTATTTTTCTCAAATATACCATTCAAATTGCTATTTTAAAATTATTCAAATATGGTTAATTTTAATAAATACAATTTAAATATTTATTTTTTATTTTTTATTTTTTTATTTTTTTACAATTTAATATGTCAACTATCATGTAAACCCTATTCTGTAAATTCGATATTCTCTGTTTTCAATAACCATTCAAAATTTCATTTCAAATTACTAATTTTCACCAAAAATAGTATAAATGAAGCTAGAATAAACTAAAACATATATAACTACGCTCTCCCAATCTCCGATATATGGTGGTGATACCAAGCACGATCCAGATCTATTCAGATCTTCATAATTGGTGCATGATTTTGAATATCGTAGATACGATTCCACAGGAGATCACAAGTCATAACTGAAAGGACACGTACTTGTTTGGCTTTAAAAGAAATGTGACGTGATTGTGGAAGGTTGTCTTCTTCTTGTTTCCTTTCCATATACTCTTGTATTACATATACTCTAATACACGAGTCGATTAAACGGTACGGGTAATGATGCGGGTGTCTATTTACTGTACCGTATAGTTATATCATACGAAAAATACCGATGTACGATGTACAATTTAATTTTTAGAAAAATAATTTTATAAATAAAATTTAAATACAATTAATGATAAAAATATTAATTGATATTTAGTAACAAAATATATCTACTAAATAAAATAGAATCTAAAAATATTTCAATATTAAATGATTTTATATCTCTAATTTAGAAAAATAGACTTGTTTATATTTATTTGATGGAATTCTGGATTCCAATTTGGTGGTGCATCATCATTGATAGTAGGAGTATCTTCTTATGTTTCATAACCGTCTAGTTCTCTCCTCTCCAAGATATCATCATTTTTTGTATCATCTTGAGTTTGTATATCCTTTTCTTTTCCTTATATATTAATTATATTACTCTAACTCTATTAGACTTCGAAGTAATAGTTGTTAACGTACGAGTATATTGAATCATTCTATTTCTTCTTTGTTGTTGGCTTGAATTTGGTATGCTTGAGTCTTTGGTTTGTGCTATTTCTTCCCCAACCACCCATTCATCATCTGAAGGTACTTCAGAACTAATTATTGTGTCAGCATATTCAGATAAGCTTTGGAACCTAAGATGCCTATGCTGCAAATTTCTATTATACATAACATACACCAAATCATTTAATTGTTGAGCAACCAACTTATTTCTTCTCTTGGCGTGAATCTATAATTATTTTTCGAGAAATAGTTAGTAAAAATAAAAAATAAAAAATTCTTAAGTGAAGAACTCTTATACCATATTGAATGCACTCCAGTTCCTTTCACAACCAGAAGAAGAACAAGTAAGACTTAAAATCTTAAGAGCGAAGGACATTAATTCCGGAGTAACTTGTCCAAATGCAATCCACCAATCAGCTGTAATATCAATGTCAACACTTTACTTGGGTAATATAAAAAATTGTAAATCAAGGTTCTAAACTCAAATAAAGGCTTACTTATCCAGACTACGCTTGTTCATAGTTCTTTTTGTTGACTCAAAAGCAAACAACCATTTTTGTTTGACAAAAGTATCATATTGTAAATTAACCTTGTCATGTTCTAATGGGTTTGATACCCTTTTTTTCTAGACACCTATATAGCCCAAACTTGATCTCTCCATGTGAGGACTTATTAGATGAATATTGGAATCAAGGATTCAAATCATAAGCAGCTGCATGCAAATCACGATAAGTTGAAACTCCCATTTATCATCAATTATTTTCCAAATTTCACTATAAGCTCCATACTCATTTCCTAAGTTTGTAGCTATCTCCTTTTTTGCCTCATCCATGGCCCTATATAAAAATCCCATCCCAGGCATTTTTTTCTGAATCAGTCAACCTCAAAACACCCATTAGAGGTTTGGTAATATTAATTGCATAAGCTACTTGGGACTAAAAAGACCCATCCATCATTACAATCTTTCTTGCTTTTTTTCCTTCTTTTGAGTTTGCATAAGTAGAATTCAAAAACTCATTTGCAGTAAACACATGCCGCAATTCTTCACGCAACTCATGAATACTCTGCAATGTCAAGTATGCTGTAGCAAACCTCGTTGGAGCTGGTCGAACCAAATCTTTTTTTGCATGCAACCTAAACAGTGCTAATACCCATCCATGATTGTATATGAAGCTAGTAACCTATTATTGAAATTTAAAGTTAAGGAAAAAAATAGATGAATAAATAAAAAAATTATTAATTAATTGTAATTAACAATACCTTCTTTGTTTTTGATACCGCTTGTTGCGGGAGATTTCCGATTTTTTTAAGAATCAAATCAATGCAGTGTGCCGCACACGGTGTCCACCATAGCTTCTTTCTCTTCAACATTAACATTTGCCCAGCTTTCTTACAATTAGCAACATTATCAGTCACCACTTGAACAACTACATCTTCTCCAACTTCCTCAACAACTTCATCAAATAGGATAGCCAACATATTTGTATCTTTCACTACATCACTTGCATCAATTGACTTAAAAAACACCGTGCCATAAGGATTATTAATCATGAAGTTTATTAGTTGTCTACCCCTCATACAATCTGATAAAATCGAGACACCAGTTTGAATCCATGTCTTTTTCACATTCTCTACTATTTTTTCGGTGCTTTTTACTTCTTCCTGTAAAAGTGTCTTGCTCAAATCCTTCCTAGTGGATGGTTTCAAACCTCTCCCATAATTTCCAACTGCATGCAACATTGTAATAAATGACTCGCTATTTACAACTTTAAATGGAATTGCATTATCATAAAAGAATCGAACAACCTCCTGATAAACAAAGTCTAGTTGTTCATTAGGAACGTTTGATCCTCCTAACTCCCCAACTTCTTCAAGATCAACCAAATTATTTTCTACTTGTTTCACATACCTATCCGTAGGACCTCTTTTCCTTCTAGGGGTGAAAACATCGGTATCCAATATTCCACTTGGTCCACCATTTGAATTCACGCATTTACTCAATCGCTCGTCTCTAGCCAGTTGGTTTAATCTCTTATTATCCTCTATTTTCCCTAAATATTTGTTCATCTCTTTTTTCACTTAAATGGAACATCATGACAGGGCGCAATATTTCCTTGCTTACATGCTAGATTTTCTTTTTGTCTATGAACTCCCGTTGTACTTAATTTCGAGTAGAACTTACACTTAAACATTATTTTATCATCAACCTTAATTTCTTCAATATATTTCCAGACGGGATCTTTTTTTCGAGAAGCCATTACGATAAAAAAAATTATAATCAAAAGAAATATGTTAATTAAAATAATACTCAAAATCAAAATTAAAAAATATATGTAATACAATTATAGAAATACCAAATAATTAAATATATAGAATCATTAGTTATATATTTTTTCACATATAATATTATTAGTAATAAACAACATAGTTATATATTTTTTCACACATAATATTATTATTAATAAACACCATCCATCTTTTATCCGGAGTCTTTGACTTATGTTTCCACTAACAGATAACTCAACTTATGTTTCCACTAACAGATAACTCAATTGAAGCATAGACTTAAAGCACTACCTACAATTATTATTAATAAACAGGCAAAACATCTTTTATCCAGTGTGTTTGACTTTTATCTCCATTAACTAATTATGTCTCTACATATATATAATTCAGCCACTACACTATCAGCCACTACCGCCTATTTCTACATTCTTCTACATCCTGTTTTTACATTCTTTTACATTCAACATTCTCTCACTGCTTTTCTTTCTCACAGCTACTTTTCTTTTTTCTCTACTACTCGTGTTATCTATTTTTTCCTGTTACATCTTGCTACATATACACAGAATATAAATTACATGTAAACTAAAATAGAAGAATGAGGTAAACATGAAGGAAGAAGACTTACTTTTTAAGTAAACAGAATGAAGGATATTAACAGAAGAAACGATTCTGAAATTTGAGAAGTAATCAAGAGTCGAACGATAACAAAAGAAGAGAAAACGGGTTTCAAATCTTCTGTAAATTCTTTAGGTTGTAGCATTCTTTTATAGTAGTTTTTGCTTACATTTTTTCCATTTTCGATATTAAATCTTCTGTAAACGGATTTTCGAAGATACAGAACGGTAAAAATGGATTTTACTAAGATACGCTATTAATACGGTTGACCAATAAACTCTCATATTGATACGGTCGTATATATGTATATACGGTCGTTCCTCACCGTTTTTGCCAACAATACTCTCATAATCTCCTACTCTTAATCTCCATGACCAAAACCATGTGCCTAGTTTTTTTTTTTTTTGGTAATGATCTGTTCTACTTTGTAGTGTAAGATAAAAGTTTAATGTGATCGATCTTCTCTACGAAAAATAATTAATTTTAATATTATTTATTTTCTAAAAATATTTAAGATGGTTTAAATAATAATATTATTTTCAAAATAAATGGTAAATTAGGATTATTATTATTGAAAATAATAATAATAAATAAGCCGTATAGAAAAATTAATAATTTGATTAATAGGACTAACGACTTACCCTGTTCTCTGCATAGATGGTGTTATGTGTTTTGTTTGTTTATAATTTTACATATATATATATATACATATATATATATATATATTGGTCCTATATGTAATACTAACATAATCAACATACTTATATGCAACAGAAAATAATACGAGCAATTACTGTCAATTGGTCGGAGTTGATCTTTTGGAAACAATGCTCAGGCCACCAGTTAAGAACCCCAATAAGAACGAATGCGAAAACACTTAACCTTCACTTCTTGAAAACCTCTCGAAAGTCTCACTTCACAAACGTAGAATGTTTGTGTTTCTGGTTATGTGTTATGAGTGGAATGGAGGTCAATTTATAGTAGGCCAAGATCATCTCACTTCAACTCAAACTTATTTGAATTCAACAATTTGAATTTTTATCAGTTATCATATAATTATCCGTTACTTAATGGAAAAGTAAGGACTTGAGCTGGGCCTATCTTGGGTGGACCAATACCCAAGCCCAATGGCCCCAATCCCACTCAATATAAGACTTGGGCTGGACCATTCTAAGGTCCATAAACCTCAAGTCCAACATTCAACCACTCACACAGGAGAGGCTCAGCCCGCTAAGAACTGTTTAGACTCAAACAGAGAAAACTCGTCGTTCAATCAATTGGTTTTATTATACGGCAAATAACTGGTGTGATAAAATGAACCAGTTTCTTCTGTAAAAAATTAATCTCGAAATTCATTTCTTATCCCAGACTCCACGATTTGAATTCACTGCAGACATGTTCGGTCCCGACGAACCAATGTACTGACAACTTTGAAGTACTTTTAATCTCTATTGTGTTCATCAGAACCACAATTTACTAACGTGTGGTTTTTAAAAATTGGCCGCGATGACAATTTTATCATTTAGTAAAATTTTAATTTCAGTGTTGCCATTCTAACATGACTTCCCAAATTCTAAAATCTGGTCGGTCATATTTAAACCTAGATCAGAAATAAAATAACTATTAAATCACAAATTCTAATTTCATATCACAAATGTGTGATTGTGGATCACATAAGTGAGCGATTTTCGGGAAATTTTAATTCGAGGGTAAAATTGGAAGCACGACCTATAAGATGCGAACCAAACTTTACAAAATTTATATTCGAAAGAATTTGAAATTGAATTTATAAATAAAATTCAAACTTTAAAAAGTCTATATATAAAATTAAAAAAAAAAAAAAAAAAGACCCAAATCATTATATTTGTTTTAAAAACTATGGTTTAAATTCATCTAAAGATTTGATATTTTTATTTATTTATTTTTCTTTTCAATCCATCTAAAAGACATGATTAGATACCTCAAAACTTTTGAAGACTTTTTAAAAGTCTATAAAAGTCATGATTAGATACCTCATGACTTTTGAAGACATTTTAAAAATCTATAAAAGTCATAATTAGATATCCCATGACTTTTATAAAGTTTTCAAAAATCATGATTAGATACCTGCAGATTTTTAATGACATTTAAAATCTACGAAAGTCATTAAAAGTCATTAAAAATCATGATTAGACGCACCCATATAAATTTCAGTTAAATTCTCTTGGATTTATCTACGTTCTAATTTAAAAAGCAATGGGCTTCTATTTTGGGCTTTACCCATAGGCCAACTATTTAGTGGAGCCCATAACAATGGGCTTGTCTTATCAATATTTATTCAATACTCAAAATTGCAATAAGTATTGGCTAATACGGTCACGGGTCAAGAGTTCACACAATACAATGCTATGGTGACGATTTTGATAGAGTCCGTTAAAAGACTAGAATTTGAATGGGAAATTATATAGGGTATATGATTGGGCTATTTGTGACTGTGATCACTTATTTAGATGGTGAAATCTCAAATATAATCTTCATCCCTCCCAAATTTATATTTATGCATGATTGTTCTAGGTGTAAATTTAGCATGGAAGAGAGGTATATTTAGGATTTTACCACTTATAAATAATTATTTTATAATCACAAATAACCCATGTATATTGTGTGTTTGATGGAAGATTGCATTTTGATCTTATTGTATGGATTGATGGAGGGTTTCATGGTAAAATTAATATTGATAATGGTGTGGTTGTTTGGTTTGATATAATGAATTTGTCGAAGTTTTAAGGTAAAAATAAATGTTTTGAAGTAGTTTTTGAAATAATGGTGTGTATTTTAAAAATATGTTTTTAGCAAAAAGCTCTTAATTAAATCTTTGAAAAATTTTAAATTTTTTTATAATTTAATATTAATAAAAATATAAATTAGATAGTTATAATTTTTTTAAAAATAATATATTTAACACTTTGTTGGATTGTTATTACTATACCCAACAATTACTCTGAAAGCAATTAATTATTCAAACTATTCAAAGGACTATTTCAACCATTTTTTGAGCACGACCATTTTAAAAGATATTCAAATGACTATTTTAACAATTTTTTGAACACGACCATTTTAAAAGATATAAGGATCTGGACCCTTTAAATTAATTCAAAAATCATTCAATTTTTAAAATATTTTATTTCTAATATCTGATTTTATAAACTTCAATCAAATCACTCCAAAACTATACAAAATCAAAAATCAAAACTACTGGTAGGAGGTATGGATGGTTATTGTATTTTTAGTGGTTTGTTCATTATTTAATTTTAATAATTTTAAATAATTTTTTTAAATTTTTATTTAATAATTTTAGTAAATTTTAAATATTTTATTAAATAATATCTAATTTTTATTTTTAATTTTACCTTAATTAAACGTAAAGTTTTATAGTTTAAGAAAATTTTTAATTTCTAATTCATTAAATTTAGTAATTTATAGTTTTAATTTCTCACATTTATTTTTACTAAACTAAATACATTATGTTTCAAATATTTTTGAATTTTTATTTTATTACTTTTTAAAAAATTAATAACTTCTTAGTTTTATTTTTTAATTTTACTAAACTACAACTAGTATCAATAATTTTTAAAACTTTTAATTCTTTTATTTAATTATTTGAATAATTTGAATAATTTTTATTTTTAACCTTTAATTTTTAATTTTATACCTACAACAAAAAATTATGTTATTTAAATAGTTTTTAATAAAAAAATGAGTTTTATATTTATATTTATTTGTTCAAAAATTAAATAACTATTAACTATATAAAAAAAATTTATTTTTAATTTTAATCATTTTTATTTATTGATATTTATTTTTAAAAACCTATAATCTATAATACAATAATAATATAAAAATAAATTTTCAAATATACCTATTAAATAATCTCTTGATGTAGGTTTAGTAAATTAAAAAATATATATTCAAAATTATTTAACCAAACATTTAAAAATAATTAAATATAAACATTTTTTTAATTTATTATTTTTTAAAAATAAAAATTAAAACTAAAAGTTATTTAAAATTATTAAACTAAACATTTAAAAAATACTAAACTATATTGTAAAACCTCTATAAATTAATAATGTTGGACCGATATATTTCATTAATTTAGCGAGATATTATTATATCAATAAATTAATGATTTATTAATTTAATGATATTTTACGTATAAACTTTAAATTTCTAAGTCCAATATACATTCAGAGATTAATTGAATTTTTCAAGTTCATCATTTTTTAATAAGTAAAAAAATTAGTTCATGGTACCAAAATATATAATTTCATTGGGACCAATATATATACACTGGCATCAATATTTTTACTAGACAATTTTAAAATTTGGAATATTTTATTAATTATTAATTTATAGTTTCGTTAGAACCAATATATACACACTGTTATTTAAAAAAAGTTATTATCTTATTATTTTATCAATAGGGTCCAATTTTGTATTGGTCTCAAGTTAATAATTAATAAATTTATTAAAAGTTAGGGATTTCAAAAAAAAATTATTATCTTATTATTTTATCAATAGGGGTCCAATTTTGTATTGGTCTCAAGTTAATAATTAATAAATTTATTAAAAGTTATAGACAAATTATTAATTTTTTCGAGGTTTTACTATATAATAATTATTTTAGTTTAGTTGAAATTAATTTTTTAAAATATTTAAAATTTAACTAAATTATTATAAAATTTTAATAATTATTACAACTAAATAATTAGTAAAAAAACACTTAAAATAACAAAAACCACTCATATCTCATCAAAACCACTAATGATTTTGGTGTTAGGTGCTTTTTGAGGTGGTTTAGCATAAGTTTGTAAAACCATCTGCCAAAAATTAAAACATTTCAAGAATTGGGTGATTTTTGGAATTAATCCTATTTATATATTTCAATTTAGTCTTCAAATTTTATCATACATCAATTTAACTCCTTAATTTCTAAATTTTGCGTCAATTAAGTCATTTTTCGCGGATATAAAGAGTTTAATTGACCTTTTGAAATTAATATTTTTCGTGTTCAGTTTATAGCTTTCACTCACATTAACGAAAATGGTTTGGTTGACCTAATATTTGGAAGTTGAAGAACTAAATTTACCCTTCGTGATATTGGAAAAATAACTTAAAAAATACAGTCAAATCTAGAAACCCCTCGGACCCTTATATTATTTTAAATTTAATAAATTATTTTTATATTATATTTTTAACTCCCATTCAATTAAATAAATAAACATAATTCAATGATTAAAATATAATATTTCCATAATAACTCTAATATCTATCCATTATACTAATAACTCTCGTACACATTAAAATGAACAATATGATATTTCACTTCATATAGTTTGGTAGGGATGGGATGGGCTGGGTCAAACCGGGTTTTAAGTTAAATATAAGGAATTTTTGTTTTTGCACCTGTTTTTTAAAAATAATTTGAAAATCCTCCTACTTTTAAAAATAATTCGAAACAAACCCCACTTTCACATGAAAAGTGGTTTTTGATAATGGTTTTGTGGTTTTACTCAATTTCTACTTTATTTTCACTAATTACATTAAATATTTACCTTTATACCGTCATTATTAACGTGTCACTAAATTGTGTTATTTTTAATAAAAATAAATTTATTTTTATTTTTATTTTTAATTATATATATATATATTTAGTTATTTTCAATAAAAAATAAATAAAAAAAAATATGCATTTATTTCATTTTATTTTTTAAATTAAATAATATATTTCAATAATATTATTTTTAATAAAAAAATTCAAAAAACTTTTTAAAAAATAATATAAAACATAATTATGAAAACTAAATTTTTTTTGTTTTAATTAAAAAGAATATTTTTGAAATATATTATTTAATTTAAAAAATAAGATGAAATAAATTCATATTTATTTTTGATTTTTTATTAAAAATAATTAAAATTTTAAAATATATATTTAATTAAAAATTAAAAATAAAAATAAATTTATTTTTATTAAAAATAACACAATTTAATGACACGTTAATAATGACGATATAAATGTAAATATTTAATGTAATTAGTGAAAATAAGATAGAAATAGAGTAAAACCACACAACCATTATTCAAAACTACTTTTCATTTGAAAGTGGGGTTGTTTTAAATTATTTTTAAAAGTGGGAACTTTTTCGAATTTTTTTTTAAAGAAAGGGTGCGAAAACGACCCTTAAATATATCTAGCCTGTTTTAAAATATAATGCCAAAAACTTGGAATGTATATTTGTCATAAACATTTTTTTTTTAAGTATGGCCTAACCACTGGCATTTTTAAAAGTCTATTTCATAAATAATAATAATAATAATAAATTAGATAATAATTGTTTTAACATTTTTTTTAACCTAAATTCAATAATACAGGCTAATAAACAAAAGAAATACTCAATAGCATCATCATGTTATTTGATAAATTTGATGAGATGTTTCAGGTAATTGAATTGTATAGGTTAAGAACGATAATCAATATGATATGGGTATCATTTCCGCATTAGAGTTCGAACTTCAAGGTAAAGTGAGTCAAGTGAAGATCATTGAAGAGGTTTTTGAAGATAAAGAGTTGAAAGTCGGAGAAACAAAGTCGAACGAATAAGAAAGCGGGAGAACACAACACTGAGGTGTATGGCGACATAACTCTTATGTCGCCAGCAAACGACTCAAAATATGCAAAGGACACGACACTGTAGTTGATGGCGACATAGCTCTTATGGCGCTAGCAAACGTATCGAGCTATTCCAAGACCAAAGCACGGTAATATTTGGCGACATAGCCCTTATGTCGCCAGAGACCGATTAGGGCGAATTCCACCTGCTGTTCAAGGACGTTTTGGTCATTTCTCAGAGATGACTATAAATATTGAGTTTCAAGATGTTGAGAGAACTTTTGGCTGGATTCAGAACAAGAGACTACCGCGAGAAGCGGCACGGAAATTCAAGATCAACATCTAGAAGGCGAGATCAAGAACAGAAAATCGGTGAACTCTTTCTCACTCTTTAGGAATGATTATGTTAGGAAGAGTACCCAATTGCTATGTGTAACTAAACTCCCAGTTTAGGGCTACGAAGTAGTCGAACCATGTAACCCTAAGTCATTATACTTTTATGAATGAGACAGCTTTTATTATTTTTCTTGCATGTACTTAATTCTTGCTTTGTTTGATCACCAATTCTTGCTTTGTTAGATTAGGGCAAGAGAATGTGTATGTT
This sequence comes from Cardiospermum halicacabum, assembly GCA_031304145.1. Taxonomy (NCBI): domain Eukaryota; kingdom Viridiplantae; phylum Streptophyta; class Magnoliopsida; order Sapindales; family Sapindaceae; genus Cardiospermum; species Cardiospermum halicacabum. The sequence continues at coordinate 1,940,255 of CM062398.1, forward strand.
TATGTTGTTAGGAATAGAATATGAAATTCATATATACAGGGATATGTGTTTCTTAATGCATCTGCCTAAACTATTCACATAGGAATATGGAATCATGATAGGTAGATAGTCTCATGTGTGTTTGGAAGAAACTTTGGAATATTAGAACCTTGAGAATAAGAATAAAAGCTTGTTGATATTTTAGGCATGATGGGTAAATGGTAAGGTGAATTCGTAGACCTAGGTTTTAATCTCTATTGAATCATTTCCTTTAAATAATTATTTTTAATTAATTCTTCTCAATAACCACTACTATAAATGTGTGCTTAATAGAATTGATAATAAATTAGCAAGTCCATATGCATTCGACAGTCTGAATTTTATTCACTTTACTATTTGAACACATGCACCCACGTGTAGAAAGTCTTGGTAATTACAGTATTTTATATTATTAAAATTTTCGCCATTAAATATAAATATAAATATAAATATATTTAAGTAGAAATCATATAACATCATCACAATTCAACCAAATTTGATAAAATAATTTGTTTATAGTTTTAAATTCAAAATTTAACTATCAATTTAATTTTATATTCATTTATAATCGATTACATTAAAGGAGACGTAAATGGAATGACAATATCTATATAATTATCTATATAATGGATTCCACATCAAAGTATTATTATTTTATATCTATATTTAATAAATAAATTACTTTTATGAAAATATAAATTATTTTTTATTCTGTATAAAAAAGAAATATTATGAACTTTTATTTTCATACTAATTTTTTATCTCAAAACTAAGAGTGGGCGCGGTCCGAGTCGGTCCGGTTTTGAGTAAAACCGAACCAAAACCAAATGACTCGGTTTCGCTATGTTTAGGACTGGACCGACCCAAATAGATCCTAAAATCATTTGATTTGGTTTTTGTTGGGTCGGTCCGGGTTGGTCTGATTTTATTCGGTTTTGACTTTATTTATTTATTTATTATTACTGGATATGATATTTTGTAATTTAATTTAAATTATAATATTTTAATAAATTGAAACTAAATTAAAATACATGTATAAAATCAAATAACCATTCAAATATAATTTAATTGTAAACAAATAACTAATGACAATATTTTCAAGAAAAAATATAATAATAAAATTACACAATGTTTAAGGCATTATATAAATTTACGATATGAAATTTCTCTAGATTTGAGATATCAACATGTATATATATTAAAATTCTCCTAGAATTTAGTAATGCACTCTACCTTTTCAATTGCACTACTGCTAGTAATATAATTATTTAATTAGAATAAGTCATATGAACTTTAATTTGGTATTCATCAATCAAAAGCATCAATCAAAAGTGTTGAGTAATATTAGGCGTATTGGGTGAGAACAAATTATAGTCTTCAACTTCTGTGACACATATGTGATATTTAGAAATTGATAACAACTACATTTCTCAACAGATATTAATTCAATAAAACAATCTTTGTTACCTTAAACTAATACAACTACTGATATGTAATCAATGGACTTTTGCAACAAAGATGTTTGTTACCTCATAGATGTTTGTTACCTCATAGTAATACACCTATTGACAAGTAATTCATATGATCACTTACCGTATGTTGATTATTCTAGTATCCGAAGATGATGTTTTTTTTTTGGCTGTATATTTGTTTGAAACTAAATTAGGGTAAGGTTTTGTTACGTTTAATACTTCTTTTAATTTTTTTTAAATTAGAACCGGTTTTTTGGGTCGGTTCAGTTTTTGAAGAATGAAACCGAATTGAAACCAAATTACTTGGTTTTGTTTCAATTGAAACCGAACCGACCCAAATAAGACCAAAAACCGATTAATTTGGTCTGGGTCGGTTAAAAACCGGAAACCATGTCCACCCCTACTCATAACCTTCCATATTACGTATTAATATTCATATAAATTAAATATTTTAAAATTAATATATTCTCAAATCATATAATATCATTTTAATTCAAACAATTATATATATTTATAAAATATGGATATTTTTGAAGAATATGACAATCAATATTTCAATCAATCACTATTTTTTTTTTTATCGTAATTGGATTTTTCTTATATTTTATTTTGCTATCAGGTTAACATTTAACCATCATAACATATATATATATATATATATTTGACATAAGAATTTTAAAAGTTCATGAATTTGACTATATTTTTCAAATTATCTTTCAAATTTTGTATTAAATAAGTCATTTTCGTTGATATGAAAGGCTTAATTAATATTTTGAAGTTAATATTTTTTGTTGTCAAATCAACCTCCACATCACTGAAAGGGTTTAATTGACCCATCATTTAATAGTTGAAGGGTTAAATTGACCCTCCATAAAATTTAAGAGTTAGAGCATCCATAATAGCAAGAAACACTTTGTGTCCCAATTCTGTTGTGTGGGTCGTACAAACTATAATAAAATATATTTAGTTATTAAATAATCCAAATATTAATAAAGTTGGAGAGAGAGAAAGAAATAAAAGTGAAGCATAACTGGTTGATTGGTGAATGAGAGTTGTCTCTCGTCCCAACTTAGAGTGATTCAAGAGAGAGAAAACATGCTATTATTATTTAATTTGACTTTAGTTAATATTTTTTTTATTTAAATTTTCTGAACTGGACTTCAAGTGTTCCTCTATTGTAGATGCTCTTAACTTGAACAATATAATTAAGTTTAAGAGCTTTATTTTTTTTTCACCACTAATCTCTAGTTACTATAAAATTTTTATTTTTATTTTTTATTTTTTTGTCATGTTTACATTTAGCTATTATGAAAATTTGACACGTATTTGTATTTACATTTATACTTCTATTTCTATCCTCATTGCCAATTTAACTATTATCATAATCCAGAGGCGTATTCATGTATTAGCAGTGGAAGTCAACTAATTATATTTTGTAAACACGTGTATATATATATATATATATCTATTGCATAAATATTTATATATTAAAAAAATAAATGGGATTTTACCATTCAATTTTTAATTAATTAAGTTTATAAAATTTTAAAAAATAAAATAAAATCATTAATATATCTCCTTTTGTGGATTTTTCTTTTTTTTATAATTACATCTTTATATTATAAAATTATATTTTATTCTAGATTATTAATGTGTAGTTATTAAATTTGTCCAATATAATCGTATTTTCGTGATAACATCTTAAATATGGTCAGACAAACCCCCTAGTTATAGAGCCTCTTTTGTTTTATAAAGCCTCTTTGTTAAACAACGTTTTCAATTAGAGATGTTAGTGTTTTTAGGAGTTTCAGATATTTTTAAGTTTTGAAAATAGTTAGTTTGGTTAATAGCAACTTAATCAGCTGATTTGATACAAAACGCTAATTTTTAAAACGCTGATAGTAGGAGCGTTTAAGATGCTTTAAAATTAGAGGTTCGGTAAAAAGACCAAATTACCTCAATTTTAATAAGAATTATATTAATTATATGTTAATAAAATAAATGAAACATATTACAATAATATTTAATACTTTGAATATTATTTTTTATTATAATATTTTAGAATCCAAAATTTTTATAACTTTTTTTTTTTTACTATTATAGCAAGTATATTATTTTTTTAGTATATTATTTTAAATAATAATTGATATAAAAATAATAAATATTATTAAATTATTTTTTATCATTATTATTAATAAATATAAAAATATTTAAGCTATTATATTAACTATTTGAAGGTAGTAGTGTAAGATATATATTGTGAAAAATAAAAATAAAATTTTAAAAAATAATATTTTACGTCATTTAATAATTGAATCCGCTAATAGTGCTATTATTAAACAACTAATTACAAAACATTGTATCATCAATCCGCTAACTACTAATAGTTGGTCAAACCGCTAATTGAATCCGCTAACCGCTATTGAATCCGTCAATCGCTATCCGCTAACAGCTAATTGTCAAACAGACCCCGAGTAAAGACTCATAGTATACGTTTTTAAATATTATTAAAGCCTTTAAAAAAATTATTAATTTAAAAAAAAAATCATTAATTTTTTTTTAAAAAAAAATTATTAAAAATATAACGTAAGGATTATGTGGTTTTTTTTTGTTGTTTTTTTTAATTTAACTTTTAAACGTTTAAATTTAAGATAAAATTTAATAAAATATTAATTTAATTCAAAATTTAAAAATTTATTTCTTATAAATGTGTGTTTGGCAGATAGATTTTTAAATAGCGATTAGATTTTTCATTAGTGATTTAACTTTTAACCGTTTGAGAGAATTTTTTTTATTAGCAATTAGATTTTTAATTAATGATTTATAATTCACTACTTCAAGCAGCGGTTCACGAATCGCTAATAAAAAAAACTCCTATTTTACCTTATTAATTTATGAGTATTACAAAAATACCCTTAATAATATTAAAAGTTTCCATGTGTACTAAATTAGGTTAATTTTAATAATTTTTTATTTATTAAATATGATTAAAAATATTAAATAATTTTTTTTAGTTAATCTATATTTTATTTATTTTTAATTAGTTGATAATTAAAATATTTTGTAGGTTTTAAATTAAAAATCTTAAAAGAAAATTTATTTAAAAATAAATATTAACACTAAAAAAATAAATAAATTACATTGTAAGGTAAAAAAATAATTTTATTTTTTTTTACGTAATTTTACATCTAACAACTATTTCGACATCTAATTGTTATTACCAAATATTAACAAATCACTACTTCAACATCTAATTGAACAAGTAAAAACTAATCACTACTTCAACAACTAACTCAACATGTAATGTAACATTTAGTGTCAAACATACGCTAAAATAAAATACTAATAAATATAATTAATAAGTATTAATACAAACAATTAATAAAAATTAATATAATCAATTAATAAAAATAAATTTCTTTAAAATAGTCTTTTAAATTCCAAATTACAATTATAAATATATTTTAAGAAATTATATAAAATATTTTTTTAAAATTAATTTATTTATAAGACGAAGTTTTTAAAATATTCCTCAATAAATTCTATAAATTATTTATAAAGTATAAAGTTAGTAACAAAAATTGTAAATTTTTAAAAATAAATTTATAATTATATATTTAATTTTTTTATATTTAAAACATTTTCTTAATAAAATACAATAAATATATTATATTTAAATAATTGAATTGGAGATGCTCCTAGAATCCCACTTCTCCAACTCCGTTATTGTTTATTTGTTTTTGTCTTAGTGCACACAAAAGGAGAGTAAAGTCCCAGAGTAAAGTCATAAATATCTAACTCACAAAAACATTACATTTACATTTTTACCCTTGAGTGTTTTAGCAATTCAAGGCAACTCATTAACTCACTCTCTCATTCACTTAAATGACTAAGGCTATGTTTGGTGACAGCGACAATTTTCTCGACAACTCACCACCACATTCATTTATCAAATTTTACTTCTCCACTACTTGCCTAGAGTACACAATTCATGTTACTCTCCCTTTATCTCCATCTCCAACACCATCATCATAATCATTTTATTCTAAACATTTTATTCTAAACAGATGAGATAATTTTCCACCTGCTAGAACCTTTATAAAATTAAAATATAAATTATATAAATCATATTTATATAATTAAAATGATTTAAAACTAAAATGATAATATTTAATTATTATGTTTTAGGAATATTTATAATTGAATATAATATTAACAACAAATAGAAAATTAGCACTCCAAATGCTAAACAAAGGCAACAAATAATCAAAACGAAGAGCCCGCGCGCGCGAGTAGAATTACAAGTGCGGAAATGCGTGTGTTCTTCGTCGTTCGTTGTTAATTTTGATCTGTTTTTTCTATTTTTTCTTTAAAAATAAAAATAAAAATTAAACGGTTTCCTTTATAAACCCAGATTCCATACCATACCAAACAAACAGGTCTTCTATACAGTCTCACGTCTCAAAACGTCTCTCTTACTACTCTCACTCTCTCAAATCTGTTTTCAATTCTACTCAGGTGAGTGTTTTCGTTTTCCTCTCTGTTTCTCTTGCTTTTGCTGCGTCTTGTTCTTCTGGTGAAACTGTAAAGATCAATTTTTTTTGATGAATTTTTGGAGAGATGAGGTACATTTTTGTCGATATTTGCACTGATTGTTCTTGTTTTTCTGTGTTCATTTCGGGTTCTGTGGAGTTTTAGTTTTTGTTGTTTTGAGTGTTTGAAGAGGTAAAACTTTTTTATTTTGTTTTTTATTTTATTTTATTTTTAATTGTTGTGTTGTTGATTTTATGCGGTTTGTTGTGAATGCATATTTCGGTTTGGTTTCTGAGAATTATGGTAGAGGAATCTGAGTACTGTGTTTTGGTTTGAGAAAAAGTTTCAAGTTTGGGAGTTGTGTTGAAGCTGATAATTTGATGTGGTTTTGAGAATTACGTGTAGATTTTGTTTGTTTGTATTGTGTAGTTTAGTCTGACGAATTGCTTTGTTAGTTGAAAATCTTAGGTCTGGAACTCATGATCAAGAGCAGATCATTATCTGTTTCGAAGAAAAAGATTTATCATTTGGATATGTGTTTGTTTGCTAATGTTTAGGTTTAGAATTTAGGGATTTCTGAAAGTGGAAATCTTTATGATTTTGGGGAAATTTGCTGCTTTAAATAACATCGTGGATTGTGTGGTCCAGGGGTACTCTTGAAATCAGGAGATGATCACACCTTCAAGAATACCTTGTCATTTTCAGAACAAGGGCGGGACTTGAATGTTTGATCTTGTGATTAAAGGATGATAATTTTTATGATATTTTGATCTGGTATGAATTACTACTATTCTGATATGAAAGGCTGAACTAACTTGATATATATTCTTTTCCATGTGATTGAAAGTAGTGTTTGTAAAGCCTACAATTGTTTTAGCCAATGTTTATGGTTGTTTTAGTTAGTATAAAGATGAATGCTTTGGAATTATTTGATGGATGTTGATTTAAGTTAGGAATAATAAAAATCATTTAAGTAAATTTGTTTCTTGATAAGGCCTCAATCTCAAATTGATTGTAGTTAGGCTGCTTGCATTATTCACTGATCTATCTGTAAATAAATATTCCTTCTAGTCCTACCTTTAGATAGGTCAAGCTTTACTACATCGACCCTAGTCATTTTTTATCTATGTAAATGGTTCATGTACTTATGTGATTCTCTTTGCTTTCAATTTGCCCTATTTGTCAATACTTTCTGGTGTTAGGTGCTAATGGAGCAAGTTACAATGTGAAGATGTTTCACTGGAATCATCTAATACAACAATAGATACAAACCATCAATAGTCTCAATTCAATTGGGGTTGACGTAAAGAATTCTTCACTTGCACGTGTTCTAGATCTAAAGAAGTCTAGCTCAAGTCTTTGATCCCTAAAATCATGCCTATAGATCCTACCCAAATCAATCTTGACATACTTTTCCATCATTCTATCATTTGGTATACGCGTATCCTCCCATGCATGAACTAGTCTCTTAAGATCTTCATTGAATATGTTCATACCATCTCAATTGTCCTTCATACACCTCTTGACCTATCAAATTACTAGTAGTGTTATTTTGTATATGATCCATTCCTGTTTGATACTCGTCCTTCCCAACATTCAAACTTCAGTAAATTCTTGAGAAAAAAAGAGAAAATCTATACCTGGAGTTTTTCGAAGTACTCACATAAATGATTACATTACTTGATTACATTACTTGAAATAGGAATAGTTTGTATTGAGAAAGTGTTAGCTCTATTACTGTCTAGTGAGAAAGCAAGGGAAAGTAGGGATTGCCCATTGAAAAAGGTTTTACCATCCAAGATTTGATATTTTTATATTCGGTAAAAATTAGCTGTTGATGTGTGAGGATCCATTTACTATGATTAATGAATTAAATAGAATTCACTTTACTTGATTGGGATTTTATTTCCTTGCATTCATCTTTTGAACAGTCGGAAAACTTTACATTGGCTGCAGTTGAGGGTACTAAGGCATGGTATGTTTCTCCTTTTTATCTGTTTGTTTATACTTGTACCTTATTGTTCATTACTTATCGCAGCACATGAATCGACTGCATTTGGCTTGTATCACTCCCTTTCATATTTTAGAAGTGTGTAGATAAAGGCTAATTTTTTAGACAAATCTATGTAGGATGCTAGCTTATCTTGTGGGGAGGGCATTGATATTGACTGGAATACTGATGATGAGCTTGAAATTGAAAACTGTGGGCTACCACCTTCAAGAGCGGGTCTTCACTGTGGACAAGTTAATGAAGGTCACGTTGAGGTACATGTTGAAAAATACTTTGTGGTATCTGGATTGAATACGTAAACTAGTGGGGAAAATGTTTTGTAGGAAGTAATTTATGGTACTGACAATGTCCCATTGCTAGGGTTGATTGCTTCTGAATATTTGTTTATGCTGTTCTTTTTGTTCTGTGATTGCCCATGAACTGTGTATGCAGTTTGGTGATCACTGACATGCTGCAAAGTTATGTGCATGATGGTAATTACACAGTTTTAAATGGGTCTCAAGCACAAAACTCTCTATGGTAAAGCTGCGTTTTACTGTAATATCCTCTTGGGAAAAGATTGTAGCAGTTGCGAGGGTATTTTTAAATAGCCTGCGTATGACTTTTTGGCATGATTAGTACTGTTGCTAGCTCTCTCACAATATAGATAGGAGCGCTTTAGTAATCAGTTTCTAAATATCACTCATCGATTTCTAAATAACACCATAAATTGCATATAACGTGCGATTTTATAGGAGGTGTATATGAGGCCACGTGGTGCTTATTTTGAGATATCTGAAATATACCTTGTAGGGATTTGCATTTTTATTAGATCAATTCTAGATTTTGAAATGAAACCTTATACTGTAATTCCCTCTGCCAATATCAAGGCAAGCACCGAAGCAGGCTGTTCCAACTCCAAGATGATTAATCATTTTGTGGAAATGGGCTTTCCGGAAGAGATGGTCGCCAAAGCTATTCGGGAAACTGGTATGAATTGTTTTAATTTATTTATGATGGTGAAATGATCCAGATCCAATTTGAAAGTTAATATGTGACTGCTTTGATCATTATCCAGGGGAAGATAATTCTAATTTGATACTTGAAACTCTCACCAAATACACAGTGAGTTGATTACAACTCTATATACTTAGATCTCGATAGCACATCTTCAATATTCATCTGGAAATTATGTAATTGATACTTCTGTTTATTAGGTTGATGTGTTTCTATATATATTTTTAATTTTTTGTATTTCTAGGAAGGCTCTCCTTCAGGCGCTTCAGACTCCAAGTTGGTTGATCATTTTGTAGCAATGGGGTTTTCTCAGGAAATGGTTCTTAAAGCGATTAAAGAAAACGGTAAAGCCCATTTATTCATCATTGTGTGCATTAATTTGCCCTCAAAGCTTGGTAACAAATTTTCCTTTATATGTAGGTGAGGAAAATTCAGAATCAATATTGGAAACTCTCCTCACATTAAAGGTGAGTTGATTCTTGCCTCCATGTTTTTATTTTTTAATTTTTAAAGTTTTGTCTTTTAATGTTGATGGTTGATGGCATAACTTCCGAGTAATTTTTTAATTTTTTTTTCTTTTCAACTGTCAAATTATATTTGGATATGTTGAGTGGTTATGGTTCCTATTAAATAAGGAGAATGTCTGATTTACTGACCTGATTTGGTACAATTGTAAGGTACTTGCATTTTTTCTGATAATCAAGTGGTTTACTTACTAGTTATGGTCCATGATCAAAAAGTGAAGTCTTATTACAAACACTTAGGTTTAATTCTGGTCCTGAAAATGGTTTGTAAATTTGAAGACGAACTATTTGATAGCTGGATTTGGGTTTTGAGAGTATCTTTGAATTGATCGGAAATATTACTTGTACTTCTAGCTCCTGTTGATTGTTCAAGTCAATATCTTTTGTGTTCATAGGCTGTGATCTACCATTAAATAGTTCTAGCCTATCTTTCTATGTTAGTTGTGTTCCTTTGTATGGAAAGAGTGGCTTGAATACCGCTAAATGATTTTTATTTATTTATTGTCTCCTTCCGTATGGGAATAATGTGTTTGAATTATCTTTCTGTTTTTGAAGTATTTTTCTTCTTTGAGTACAGACTCTTGAAAATTCAGAACAAGCAGAAGAACAAGCACAGAATCAAGCTGGTTCTGACCTCTCTTCGGAGGTTGAAGGCAGCATCAATGATTTGTCAGATATTGATGGCTTTTCTGATGACGAGGTAGTTAGATTTTTATAGAAAACTTAACCAGTATTTAGTATGCGTTTCTATAGATTGGCAACTACTAAATTTTTACTTTCAACTAATATTCCTGGCTACTCAATAAACTGTCATGTTTTGTGTGGGCACTGGATTCATCCATTTGTTTGTAATTGCTATTGTAGATAAAAATGGTCATATATTTGTCCGATGAACCACATATATTTTTCAGCAGATCACAGGCAATGTCTGTATTTTTTGTTTTTCAGGAAACTACACTGTCGTCTTTAGTAAGGATGGGGTACTCTGCTGATGAGGTTACAATTGCCATGGAGAGATGTGGTGAGGATTCAAGTTTTATCTTGTATTAATCATGTTTTTGTTAGATGTCCTAGGCAGTTGTTTTGGTTTTGACCTCCTTTGCTTGCAAACTTGAATGTTTTCAGTGAAGAGTTAACTTTCTGGTTATATGTAAATAGCTTTTTGGCTTCTCCCTCTTTTCTACTATGAAACTATTTGGTAAGTGTTTGGGGTTTGTATCAGAACTACTTTTATCTTATTATGCACGGAAGTGATTATTTTGATGTTTACAAAACATAAGGAGCCAGTGTGCTTAAGCAATAATGAGGTAGGCAGGAATGTACTCTGTTCAAATTACTTGAGCAATTTGAGATGGAAACAGAGAGTATATTTTCATGTATCTGTTTCTAACCCTTGATTATAAATGATGTGTTGACTCATGGTTGATTCTTCGAATCACATATGTTTTTGTTTGCTTCTTTTTCTCTGTTAATGTAGTTCTTTCTTGGAATAAATCTTTGTATAACACCTTGTTTTGTACTCATAAGTGGAGATTTTTTCTAGTTATACTTGATTACTTGCTGCGTGTGTTCACCGAAAGTGGTCAAGCAGTATATAATAGTATTTTATTCTAACATACTTCATTGCAATTGCTGTTGTCATTTCTGTCTACCATTGTGTTTACTTTTTCTTTGTTACAGAGGAGCATCTGGAAATGCCTTGTTCCTTTTATTGTCTCTCTTTGCTTCTTTCAATCTACTATCTTAATGATTACATTAAAGAGTTCATGATAAGACCGAGTGACAGTTGAATCAGTTGGTTGAATTGGGACTAAGGCATTCTGACTTTTTGTTTGTTTGTCGTGAATGGCGATTCTATTCTTTTCTATCTTGTTTTGCAGAGTTATTAGCAAGTGTTAAATGTTTTTCAACTGATTGTTATAGAGTTTGGCTCCTGTCAAAATACAATGTGTTGATCAATCATGTGAAAATAATTGCAGGGCCGGATGCCACTATTTGTGAGTTGACTGATTTCATTGGTGCTGCTCAAATATCAAAGGCAGATGATGCCATGTTTGCTGAAATGGAAGAAAAGGTATGCATTTCTCTAAGTTTCTTATTGCTGATGAATCTTTGCTGTACTCTGTTACCTAATGATTGTACTATTTTTTGTGGTTGTTATAGTTAAGAGCTAAGCGACTATGCAATGGGAGTGCTCACAAGAAGAGGAAAACGCTGGACCCTGGGAGGTATGACAAGAAGTTATTGAACGGAGAGGATGATGCTATCATCCGTCTCCCAAATCCTATGATCGGGTTTGGTGTCCCTAGTGATCCTGAGTGTGTACCTTACCGGAGGATTCCAGAGGCAGCTGTTGGACCTCCATACTTTTATTATGAGAATGTGGCTCTTGCTCCTAAAGGTGTCTGGGACACTATTTCAAGGTTTTTGCATGATGTGGAGCCAGAATTTGTTGACTCCAAGTATTTTTGTGCTGCTGCAAGGAAAAGGGGATATGTCCACAATTTGCCAATCAATAACAGGTTCCCTCTTCTTCCGCTTCCTCCTAGCACCATTCATGAAGCATTGCCTTTGACGCGAAGATGGTGGCCGAAATGGGACACCAGGACCAAGTTGAATTGCTTACAAACTTGTGTTGCTAGTGCAAGGTGTACAGATAGGGTGCGAAAGGCCCTGGAGCAGTATGGTGAAGAGCCACCACCCCACATTCAGAAGTATGTCCTGGAAGAGTGTCGAAAGTGGAACCTTGTTTGGGTTGGACGGAACAAGTTAGCTCCGCTTGAACCAGATGAAGTGGAAATGCTTTTAGGGTTCCCAAAGAACCATACTAGGGGAGGAGGGATTAGCAGGACTGATCGATACAAGTCACTTGGAAACTCCTTCCAAGTCGACACAGTGGCTTATCATTTGTCTGTCTTGAAAGACATGTTTCCCCAAGGCCTCAATGTCCTCTCTCTTTTCTCAGGAATTGGTGGCGCTGAAGTTGCTCTTCACCGACTGGGTATCCCATTGAAGAATGTTGTCTCAGTTGAGCTCTCTGAAGTGAATAGGAACATTGTTCGATGCTGGTGGGAGCAAACCAACCAGAAGGGTACTTTGATTGACTTGGCTGATATCCAAGAGCTTGATGCTGACCGTCTGGAGCAACTAATGGATAGATTTGGTGGATTCGATCTTGTGGTTGGAGGAAGTCCTTGTAACAATCTTGCTGGCAGCAACCGTCACAGCCGACATGGCCTTGAGGGTGAGCAATCTGTTCTTTTCTTTGATTATTTTCGTATATTAGACATTGTGAAGAATTGGACGAGTTTACAAGGATAGAAGAAAGGAGAAGAGTTTTCAATCCTAATTCTTCCTGAAATTCCAACTACATACATGTAAGACTTGTAGCCTCATTTTTATACTGTGAAAAGCTACTCAGCTTTTGGATATTACATTTTGGGCTATGTCTTAACTTTAGGCAAATAATTTTGAAGGAACATGAAACTAAAACTTCTTCAAATTTTTACTGTCTTGAGTGCTTTAATTGTTTGCCTACATGTGGATGCTTCTGTTTATAGTACATTATTAAGCCTCTTAAACTTTGAGATTAAAGCAATAGTTAAGAGGTTTAATAATGCTTTCTAGCATAACACTTCTATTTGTTTATTTATTTATATATATATATTTTTTATTTTATGAGTGGTGCTGGGAAAATTTCAAGATGTTACTTTTTCATTTTAAATTTATATTTATAAATTATTTTTTAAATATAAATTTAAAATAGAAAAAGATATATTTGAGATTTCATGCATCACAAATTTTCTTAATTTATATTATTATTATTTATGAATGAATGAAATTTTAAGCATATTCTTATTATTATTATTTTAAATTTACATATCAAATAATTTACAATTAATATATTTTTAGGCATGTATATACTTTTTTGGAATAAGTTTTTATTTATTATTATTATTATTATTATTATTATTATTATTATTATTATTATTATTATTATTATTATTATTTAAACTTATCAGTGATTGCTCCTATTAGTTTCCATTATTTCAATATCACATAATAATAAGCTTTCCATAAGTTATGTGTCAAACTCTTATTTCTATTTTTAATTTTATTTTGGGTGATTTGCACTTTTAAACTTTTTTATTAAAAAAATTATATTTTTAAACTTTTTAAAATTTTTTCTGAAAAAAATAGACCAAAATGACCATTTTACCCTTCAATACCGAAAAAAAAAATATATCCAGTAGTTTTCCGGTGTTACACACAAGGAAGCTGGCAAAATTCAAGTTAGCTTCCTGATGTGTAGTACCGGGAAGCGAATGGTGTGTAGTACCGGGAAGCGAATTTCGCTTCCCGGTACTACACACCGGAAAGCTAGCTTGAATTTCGCCAGCTTCCCTGTTTGCTTCCCTGTATTACATACCGGGAAACTGATTGAAATTTGCTTGCTTCCCGATAGTAATACTGGGAAGCTCATTTTCTGTTTTTTAAAGTTTAGTTTTGCAATTTCCTTATAAAAAAATTTAAAGTATAAAAAATTTAGAGATAGTATAAAACTAAAAAAAGAAAATTGAAAAAGTCTAATTTTACTTATTATCGCTTTTATTTTATTTCCTGTGCACGAGATGTTGATATGCAGTCATTTTGTATGGCATACTTTAAAATTCAATGTAAATTAGATATTGAAAAGGGCAGAGAGATTAAATGAGTACATCTTCACCCAATTCTATTTTATATATTAAAGTAAACTTAAGATGAATAATTATTATGAGAAAGAATCACAACAAGAATTAAATGATTATTTATTTTTCATTTATTTTGATTTTTTTAAATTTAAAATATTTTATATACGAATTTGACCAATTATATATCTCAATGTTTTAGACTAATTGAATTGTTAAAAAAAAAATATGTAGTTTATATGTATAACCCTTGATAAATACAATAAGTACAAACACTCTCTCCAATTTTGAAAGTGATGAAATGATTGACTTTTTTATTTATTTATTGATTTATAGGAAAATATTTTATTTTGTATATATACATAAATTATTGTCATTTACTTGACACTTACTGGTTACAGCACTCCCCCTTAAATTCTATCATTTTCGATTTTTTGACTGTTTTGTTAAAATTTTACCAGAAAATCCAGTGGGATAAACACATAGACGAAGGAAAAAGAGTACAATTGAATCTGGACATTTTATACTTCCCCTTGTTGAGAATATTCGTAATTTCGATTTCCAAATTTTGGGGTTTAACATTTCAATTTTGTAAAATGACTTGAAATCGATAATATCATTATCGGTAAATCTTCTGGATTTATTGGCAAGATATCTTGAAAATCATAGCCAATTTGTCTAAATTCCAGAAACTATTGGGGGTGATGAACAAGACATTTGGTTCGCATATTTAGATATGGTTATATAAGGATCAGACATATTTTATCGCCTTCCTTGGTTGGGATGGATCTCTCCAGGGATCAAATCAAGTGTTTCAACAACCATTGACGTACTTCATGGATGAGCATTATTCATATTGAACATTTTCAGAAGTTTTCAATATATGATAGTTAATAACCAAAATATTATTGGGTTTATGCTCAATTTCCAGGCCAAGTTAATATTTTGATTTCAAACTCATTTTCTTAGTGAGAGCAGTTTGTTTGACTTCTTCTAGAATTCAAATTTTATTAACATGAACTGCTGCAATGGCAAATTCAGATCTCAACTTATTACGAAAATACTTAGACAATGGTATTACTAAAATATTCGTCTTCTATTGGATATCACTAAAATAACTACACCATACTTGCCCGGATTATTTAATCCATATAGGGATTTATGTAACTTTCTGAGTCTCGATATTTTAATTGAAGTGATTCTAGTAATTTTAATCATTTTGAGATTCCAAAAATCCAGAGGACCATATAGATATGCAGTAATAAAATCCATCAGATACACTTCCGATTTTTCAGAAACAATACTAATCCGAACTTAAAATCAGAAATTGGAATATAATAGTATTCACAACTAAGAAATAAAGTTTCATCATAATGATCATTTATTTCTAATTCCACCTCTTTCTAAAAGTTTATCATATTATCTCTCAATATTTTCTCCTTCAGGTTGATTATTCTAAAATATTTATAAATTTTGAACTTGTTCATCAAATATGGTTTTAGAATCCAAACCATTTTTCTATTAAATTAGGTGAAGTGGGATTGGAGTTTCATTGTTATGACCTTTTTTATTGTTCTACTGGAATAGTTACCCTTGCTGGTATTTAGCAACTTATATTATGACATGGTTATTTTAAAAGTATCACTTGAATGCTTCTAACATTCAAATGCTTCTGGCATTTGATTAACTATTATTTGTAAATGTATGATCTTTTAAACCTCTAGTTCACATTGTGGAGTACATGGATCCTTATGTACTAAAGTGGGAACTTTCCTTACTAATTGAAGTTTCTCTTCTGGAGAAATCTTTTCTTTTCCAAGTGATGAAAAATTACTTTTATCAAATTGACAATTAGCCAAATCTAAATGTAAACAAATCTCTTGTCAATGGTTTCATATATCTAATAATTGATGGAGAATCAAAACCAACATATGTTCCTAAACATCTCTAGGGTTCCATTTTTGTTCTCTAAGTTAGAGTGATGGTACATGTACAACACACCTAAATGCTCGCAAATGCGAGATATTAGGTAATGCCCAAATACTAATTGTAATGGGGAATATTGGTTATAAGCTATTGGGTGAATACGAATCAGTACATCATCATGCAATATAGCATGTCCCCTAATAGTTACTGGTAATTCTGAGCGCATTAATATATTTCGTGCAATTATCTGAAGGCGCTTAATTAATGATTCAGCTAATCTATTTTGGGTATAAACATGCAGCACTGGATGTTCAATATCAATCCTAGTACTTAACAATATTCATCAAATGCTTTCGATGTAAATTCACCAGCATTATCAAGTCTTATACTCTTAATAGGGTAATCTGGAAAATGAGCTCGTAATCTGCGTTAGTAATTTCAAAAATAACTTTGAGTTAACAATAAGCACATATAGGCTATCTCATAAATGCGACAATTAAAATAACATAGTAAAAAGGGCATATTTAGTGGATATCCACATATATCCACTGAGTTCTCTATATAAAAATCATGGAGATTGAAATCCTATTTTTGTAAACAATATATTTATTATTAATATCCCTTAGGGGGAATATGAGATACAAATATTTGTGGTAAAGCTTCTGGCTCATTACATATATTTCCATTTTTAGTAGGATTTTATGATTCCTTAATAGATTCCTCTTTAAATTTGCAAATGTTTCTATGCATATTTTGGATTTTAGATGGACAAATAATCATGCTAAAATCAAAATATTTTGGGATGAGAACTTCTTGTTCTCGATAATGAATGTTTAGTTTTTCAATCTCAAGCTTCTGGCTTATTTTATTTAAAGTAAACACAGATGTTCAACACATTTTTCATCCATTATATTTTTAATAATAAGTAAAGTTGTTCTGGACTTGCTATAGTACAAAACATTTTTTGTATTCAATTTATGATTATTAAGTAACAAAATCATTGCTATTCTGGAGTCTTTTACCATATTAATGTTGCTCTGTTAGAGCTTTCTATCAGATCACAACTCTTCCAGAGCAATATATCAAATTATCATGACTCTTCTAGAGTTTTCTTATCACGATTCTTCTGGAGCAATTTCTCAGGTCTACTGGATCTAATATAACGTCTACTTTCACTTGAATCAAAATCAATTCCAATAAATATCCTCATGTTCATATTATAGGATGTGGCGTAAAAACCAAAAGAAAGGTAGAAGCGAGAGATAAATAAAATACAAAATTAAGAAAAAAGATAGGAAATATAGAACCCGGTAGTCTTGATCTTTGGTATATAATTTAGATTTTGATCTTGTAATATATGACTAGATTTCCACATATAAAGGAAAGAATGAACATAACCTTAACATGACCATAATTCATATATGGATAGCTTGAGTTAATAGATTTTCACTCCCAAAAGACATTGAATTCAATTCTCATAAGTCCTAATTATTATTTTAATTCTTCGGGAATTCAATTTATGATTTCGTTATAAACGTTCTACTCATAAGAACAATTTGAATCACTATAGGGATGTCCATAATTTCTACTAGAATTACGACCTCATCCTTGACCACTTTCAGATCATCTTCATGTTCATTTCTATATCCAAAACCACGACCATGATTATAACCACAGTAACCACGACTGTTTCCACAATTTGGATTTTCATTATAATGCACATTCACCTCTAGCAATGATTGAGTACAAAAAAAGCATCATTCACTATTTTTCAGCAACATCCAAAACGTTAACAAATCATCATATTTATAGCATGTTCTTTTCCAATATTGATGTTGTAAAACCGTCTAAAAATGATAGAAAGGGTAAATATTTTTCACTAACATTTCATAATTAGTTTTCATTTTTCCATACATTTTCAATTTGTTTACAATTAAATACGTTGCAGAGTTACATTCACTCCCGCTTTTAAATCTTAGAATCTCAAATTGTTTCATTCATCACAAGCTTCAGGCAAGATGATTTCAGTTTAGCAATTATATCTGGAGTTTAGAACTTAATATAGATATGTAGGATCTATGATAATCATTTGCAAATTATCTCTGTGATGATTTTTTATTATAATCCACTTTATCGAAAATAAATTTAACATTCGAAATCACTTCCGGTGAGTTAAAGTTAATAATTCATAGAGTCTCAAGACATTATTTTAACTCTTTCAGAGTATCATTTCAATTCACTTTTGGAAATTATCTTAACCACTCTAGTTTGATTATCTCCACTCTTGGATATTAATTTACCACTTTGGAGGCATTTTCTTAACTAATCCACTTTTCCGGAATCTTATGTAATGTTTACTTTCAATTCGAATTTCATTCCAAAAACATTTTGGTTTACAAAGATCGTATGGACTGTAGCAATATTAGCTAACAAATATCTTCAGGTATTTTATACAAATCCACAATCTTTGGATAGATGAAAAATATAACACTAATTAAACATAAATGTATTATGTTTTTATAACATTTACTATTTACAATTCAAAAATTAAAATTACATTATGTTCTATATCACATATCTATTTTGATAATCTTGACTCATCTAATCTGGGAGTGTGACAAATTTTAAAATAACATGTAGTGGAACCACACCTATACCAGGTATCTGCTTGCTCTAGAATCATCTTATCTTCCCAACGGATATTCTCCAAATCGATATTCCTTTTCTGGGAAATATTTGAAATTTGACTGAATATTGGATTTTGTTGCATATTAAATCTAAATTTTAATCCTCCCATAGATTTTCTGAATTCGTCATATTTGCATATTGTTCTTGTAATTCTTCACACAGATGAGTTATGAGAATCAGAGATTTATTTCTTTGTTGTTTATTTTCTTCATTTCCTTTATGCATTGTTTTAAGTAGATTGCTACTAGTTTTTTCTCACATTCAATCATCCATCTCAAATACTTTTCTTCGGAAACTATTAGTGGTTGAAATTCCATACCATCCATATCTGGCAATAAAAATCTTAAATTTTTTGATAATATACTCATTCAACTTCAGGTGAATAGTATAATGATTATTTTTTAGGTCATAAAAAGTTTAAGTATACAATTATAGGCATGTTTTGAAAAGTTTGCAAAACTAAACTTTGGTTTTCACTCCATAGGTCATTCATAGACTATGCCCGTAGTTCACAGACTGTGAACGTAGGTTACAGAATCTGTGAATTGTAAAAATTAGGGATATTTTGGGAAACTTAGCCTATGGAGTGAAAATCAAACTTTTAAAAACTTATTTTTGTATATTTTTTAAAACATGCTTATAATTATATTTTGAAGTTTAAAAGACCCATTTAAAAGAATTTTCACAATAATATAATTTCAAATCTTTCAGATAATGCATTCGGAATCAAGAACATCATTACCAGACACTTTCTAATATGAAATATCAGACTCAGAGAGAGCATACAATAAATTGATGAATATAAACTACATATAACATACCAAAATTAACTAAATATGATATATGGAAGATGAAACTTCTAATTGATGCATGCAGTAAAACTCTTCCCAATGTATGTGTAACACTTGAATAAATATAAGACCATCTCCAACCGGTAAGTGGAATTGGCTTTTGGCGTAGGAGCGCGTTCCAATCGAGACGCTATGGCTCGTTGTCCAAGAAAATTTTAGTGTGGTTGTGAATCTTGTGAGTTGATGACGGTAAAATCAACGTAGCAACTATTCATTGACTTTTCTGTCTTGTCAATGTTTTAGTAATTATAATTTGGCCTCTAAATTTTTTAAATTTAATTTTTTACACAAAAAAAACACCATGCATACCATGCATACTATAGATCCACATATATATTGCACCATACATGTACTGCACTATATATGGAAATTTAATAAAATTATTTCTAAAATAAAATATTATAATATATAATTGAATAATATTTTATATTAAATTAAAAATTGAATATAGTTTTATTAGTTAATTTTTAATTATTTGTAATATTTATTAGATTTTTTTATATATTATTAGTTAATTAATAGATATCGATGGTTTCAAAATCTTAAAGAAAAAAATTAAATTTTATAAATAGGTTGGTTAGATTTGTAATTACAAAATTAAAAAAGAAATACTTAAATATAAACTTAAAGATCTAATATAAATAGAAATGATAACATTAGAATTTCACAATAATACCCAAATAAATTACATGGTAAAATAAAAAAGAAAACCCTAATAGATGTTGCATAATAAAATTTAAAAATTGGAAAAGTTATTTCCATCATTTCCGAGACCGAAAAATTGTGGTTCAAATGGATTTGAGGATCTCCTTCCCACATGAAATTGTTGCTCTTGTGCTCTTTTGTCACCAATCCTCGCCCGTTTCCTTCTCATTAACTTATGTGAAGTTGGATTGGTAATGGAATCTATGTTCATTGCTAAAATTTTATTCTCTTCACGTCGCATTTGGTTCCATTCACGTTGTTGCTTGACATCTATTTTTCTTGCTTCATTTTTTGCTCGCAATAGTTGAAGCTCATAGTTTTGTTGTGCTTGAAGTTGATTTTGTTGCATATCGTTTTGACTTGCTTTGAACATCTCTACTATTTTTTTATTTTCTTCTTTCAAATAATTAAAGTGTTCATCCATATCATTTTTTTGGTTTTTTTTCATCTTTCCTTTATTTCTTCCAATAGGTCTTTCTAATTTTTTACCAGTAGAATGAACTTGTTCATCATTTTCAAATTCACTATTTAAATCAAGAGAGAATGATGACATACCCTCATAATTTGGTATGGCTGAACTGGATTGTTGTAACTCGTCTCGAGCAGACCGCTTCCTACAACTAGGGCTTTAACCACTTCCTACATTAGAGTATTTCTCCATGTCCTTAAGTTTTGACCACACATGATCAAATTTAAATCCTTTCTTATATTTAGGGCATTTAATAAATAATTTTTTGGCTTGATTTAACTGCATAAAAGTTGACAAATAAATACACAATGAGAAATATAAAAAATTATAAAATTAAGAAACACAAAATAGGTATAATATTTAATTTAAGTACTCACAATATTTTGTTCAGAAGCTCCGCTTGGTCTTAAAAATTCAACTTGTCTAACGCAACCTCTCAATTTTGAAACGGCTATGTTGATTACTGACCATCGAGATTGCAAAGATCGTTTCGGGAGAACGGTAGTTATATGAATCGGTAAAGCTTTATGGTCAGTTTCGATGCAAGTGATTGATTCTTACCCACAATTGGATCTTGAGATATATCAAGATATATATGACATAAAAGTTGATCTTCCTCAATTGAATAGGAAAAACTTCGAACATTTTGAATTGGTGAAGCCATTTTTTTTCTTAGAGAGATATATTTAGTGAGTTTATGGTATACATGCTTTGTCAAAGAATGTCCCCCTATTTATAGACTTGAGTTATACAATTATTTTCAATAAAAATAAAAATGTGATAAAAATAATTGACGGTTGGATGATGATAATATCTAATCTAAGGGTTGGGGAGAAGTTTTGGAAATTGTTTGATTCCAATAGTAAAAGTAAAAAGTAATGAATACCAAACAACGGTACAGATTAAAACGAAATCTCATCCAATGGTTGTGGTAAAGATAATGTTGGTAAAAGTAGATATGGTTGGTAAAAGTAGATAATGTTAGTAAAAGAGTTAAAAGTAAAGAATACCAAAAAAGGTCCAGATTAAAATGAAATCTCATCCAACGGTTGTAGTAAAGATAATGTTGGAGTAAAACATGCATTTGGAGTTCTTCAAGCACGATTTGCTATAGTTAAGGGACCAGCTCGTTTTTTTGGAATAAACGAGTTTTGCAAGATATTATGACAACATGCATTATAATGCATAACATGATAATTGAAAATAAACGTGATCTTGAAGTGAATATCAACATTTGGGGAGAACCACAAATAGCAAACATAGAGAAATATCCAATAGAAAATGTTGATTTCGAACAATTTCTTATTCGATATAGGCAATCAGAGAGCGAGAAGTACATTTTGACCTCCGCAATGCTTTGATCGAATATTTATAGAAGGGATAAGAAAACTCTGAAAATTGATGAATTTAGTTATTGAGTTGTAGTACTAATTGTTTATCTAATTATTTTTCATTTTTAATGTATTTTTTTAGTGAAAATATGTTTGTATTATCATATTTATATAATTAATGAATTAAACTTTATCTAATAAATAAAATAAAAATTATATTTATAATAATTTTAAATTAAAGTTTTAAGTCAATTTAATTTATTAATAAATAATTATTAAAATAATTTAATTTATTAATAAATAATTATTAAAATTATTTAATTTTAAATCAAATTATTTTTATTTGCATATAACTCCCTACTTAATAGAGTAGTGTGTGGTTGGAGATGGATAATATAATGAGTGAGAAAGTATGAAAGAATATTCTTTTTGGAACTTTAAAATAGAGTGGAGTTTCATGTGTGGTTGGAGATGGCTTAAGAAGAGGTAATAACTAAAAGTAAAATGGTTGACTTCTATTTGGTGATCCGTAGAAAGAAATTCTATTTTGTATATATACATAAAATTATTGTCATTTGGCCTCACAACATATATAAATGTGTGCCGATTGACATGTGTTTTTAAGCTATCTCCAACCAAGTTTCCATATGCCATGTTAGAGTTCAAACCATCCT
Organism: Cardiospermum halicacabum; assembly: GCA_031304145.1. Lineage (NCBI taxonomy): Eukaryota > Viridiplantae > Streptophyta > Magnoliopsida > Sapindales > Sapindaceae > Cardiospermum > Cardiospermum halicacabum. The sequence continues at coordinate 1,963,141 of CM062398.1, forward strand.
CAACCAAACCTCCATTTTTCAACTTCCAATAAAGTATTTGGAGTTTTAATATATTTTAAAATAATGGAACTCCACTATGGCATTCACTTTATGCAACTCCAAATACACTATTTCAAATCATATTATAATAATTATACTATATTTTAACTTTACTTTTAATTATTGATAAATTATTTTATTTTATTTTATTTTTTGATAATAAAAAACATATTATTATAAAGGATTTAAAATATCCTTCTATTTGAGTTCCATATTGATATTTCTTATATTAATATAATATATTCAATTATAATGATTATTTAATTTAATTACCATAATATATATTTTTACTCTATAATAGAGTTAAGAGCAACTCCAACCGAGTAGCTAAAATGAGATTTGATGCACAATCTCTCTCCAACCACACACCAGGTAACGTTGTCTAAGAAAAAAGGAATAAGAAAAAAGGAATAGTAAATAGCGTGCATCGAGAATGGAGGCCATTGCATTTGGCGTGGAGCTGTTCATCCAATCAAAGTTACTTTTCTATTTTATTAATTTATAATTAATTTATTTTTGTATTTTTTTAATCTTTGTCCGGTTGAATTCATTTATCATTTTCATTCAAATACTACATTAATATGTTTATTTTTATTTTAATATTCAATCAAATACTAATTTATTTTTTTAACTTAATATTTATGTTTATGTAGAAATAATAATAAAAAATAATTTGATAGTTATACAGTTTAATTATTACTTAATTTTTAATTTAACAAATAGTTTTTATGATTTATATATTTATAATAATTAGATTATGTAAATATAATAATTAGTAAAGGTTAATTAATTTTTTATTTTGATATTTTAATAAAATAAATATAAGTTTAATAACAATTAAATTATGAAAATAAATATTAATATAATTATTTAATTAAATTATTTAATAGTAATATTTAAATTATTAACTTATAATAAAATATTAATTAAACTTTAAAATAGAATTGTTAAGAAATATAATATAAATTAACATTAAATATAACATAAGGTACATATATAATTAAAATAAAAAGGATAACAATAAATTCATGATACTTAAACAAAATACAATATAAAAATTTAGGATATAAATCTAAAAATTCCAAGAGTCATTTCCATCATCTCCCAAATTAGTAAATTGTGATTCAAAAGCATTTGATGATCCACTACCTCCTTGAACTTGTATTTCTTGGACCTTTTTTTCACAAATTCTAGATCGTTCTAATCTCATAAATTCACGTGCAGTTGGATTACTAATGGACTCTATATCCATTGATAAAATCTTGTTCTCTTCATGCCGCATATGATTCCGTTCATGTTGTTCCTTCATCTCAATTTTTCTTGATTCATTTTTTGCACGCAATAATTAGAGCTCATAATTTTGTTGTGCTAGAAAACGACCTTGTTCCATATCAATTTGACTAGATTTGAACATCTCTTCAATTTTTTTATTTCCTTCTTTTATGTAATTAAATTGTTGAGACATCTCATCATTTTGTTGTTTTTTTTAATCTTTTCTTTGCTTCTTCCCATAGGTCTTTCGAAACTCTTACTAGATGAATGGATGTGTTCTTTTTCATTTTCAAGGAAAAGAGTACAACACTGGATATTATTTAGCCGATGGAATTTATCCGAAATGGTCTACTCTTGTTCAAACTATTCATGATCCTCGTGGGCATAAGAAGAAGTTATTTGTAAAGATGCAAGAAGCTTGTAGAAAGTATGTAGAACGTGCATTTGACATTCTCCAATCACGCTTTGTTATAATAAAAGGGCCAACTTGTTTTTGGAATAAACGAGTTTTGCATGATATTATGGCTTCATGCATTATAATGCATAATATGATAATTGAATATGAACGTGACATTGAATAAAATATCAATATTTAGAGAGAAATACCAATACCGAATTTGAAGAGGAATCCCACAGAAAATGTTGATTTTCAATAATTTCTTGATCGTTATAGTAGAGAAGCTCATACTGATCTTCGTAATGCCTTAATCAAACATTTATGGGAACGCTATGTAAATGCGGAAAATTGATATGTTTTAATTATTATACTGTAGTAGTTTTTATTTACAAATTATCATTAAGTCTCTTGTATTTTCTCAATATTATGTTATTTAGTTTAATTTGATCTATTCTCTTTTATTAAATTAAATTTTATAATATAGTATGTATTTAAAAATTATAAATACTATATTAATAAATTTATCAAATTAAATAAATTGATCATTATAATAAATTGAAATATATAATTAATATATTATAATATAATATAATAATAATATATAAATAAATTATTAATAATGATATTATTTAATATTATTTAAATATAATATGTGTATCATAAATTTAAAATTATATTGATTTTAAAATAGTGTTTAAGCGTAGTTGGAGATAGATAGAGTTTGAAGTGAAAAAGTTAAAAGGGATATTTTTTTTTGCAACAAAATAGTGTGTAATTTAAAGAGTGGTTGGAGTTGCTCTAATGGCTGGAGATGAATAAATTTTGGAATTTTGAAAAGTGAAAAAGATTCTATTTGAAACTCTAATATAGATGTTCATAGCATAATAGAGTGTGATTGGAGATAGTCTTATATTAACGAGAGTGAAAGCTAGTTGCTGAACACTCACTGTTGGAAAGTTTTAATATTAAATGTAAATTTTAATTTTAGTATAATATTTATAATATTATTATAATATATTTTATTATAGTTTTATAAAATAATATAAATATTAAAAAAATACATTTATATATTCCATCCATCCTATTTATAATTTTGGATGAAAAAAAAAATTACTTTCTAATATTACTCTTTATTAATTCATTATTGATAAATTATAATATAATTGTATAATAATAAAAAAAATAAAGTCAAATAAATATATATTAAATATATTTTTTTAAAGAAATTTTTTATATAAATAAAACATTTTAAAAAAATTCCCCCATTATAAATAGAAGAGAATATAGTATTCTAACAGGTTATTGTGTATGCTCATATTAAAATCTATCACGATATACATTTGGTTTTGTATAAGGAATTTTTATAATTTATATATTACAAATTAATTAAAAAAATAGTAATGTTTCATAGTTTTCTTGTTTAAACATATAGATTACTCAATCTTAATTAGTATTTTCTCTAATTTTTTTTACTCACTATACTTTGTGTTTATACGCACTCCTATATTCAATTTTAACCGTAAATATTTTTAATTATATAATTAAAATTTTTAATAATTTTAAATTTAAAAAATAGAACGGATAGAATAAGATTTCACTCAACTATATATATATTTTTTATATATAAATAACAACATGCGAAATAAAATAGGTGGATGTAAAAAAACGGAAGAAATATTTGATGACAGGAAAAACATAAATGAAATAACTCATTTCCGACCTATGTGATGACACATTCTCGTGGTGGAGTGATATATAAATGAAATATATATATATAAATAAAAGTAATTAATTTCTTTAATGCCTCTAATTTTTTATTAATAATTAAAAAAGTCATTATCTTTATTACAACCAAGATAAGTAATGCACATGCTTTTAATTCACTTTAATCTCACCTAAATACCTTTCATATTTATTTTCTTTCTTTTTGAAAATATAGAATTTTGAATCAAATAAAATACTATTGTTTTAGAAAATTAAATTGAAATTATCATTAAATTAGTTAAGTTAAATAATAAATATCATGATTTTTTAAAATATAATTTAACATTCAACCTAAAGCGGTGTAGGTGAATGAAGTGACCATCCCAGTCGGTCCAATTTACCAACCACCCACACACACCTTCATCAAATTATTATTTTAATTTATTATTAGAAATAATAAATAAATAAATTTCATACTATAAATATCCATTCGTCTCCCCACATTACTCTTCTCTCTCCACACTTCTCTCTCTACGTAGAAGCATATTTCGCATCTATATTTAGAGAGAGAGAGAAGCTGAAGAGAGAGATACAACAAAGCGTGTCTCCGAGTTCGTGCCTATCTTCTCCGGAATCGAGAAGCATTTCGTCTCTCTCATTCTACTCGTAGTGACGATAACAGCGACGAGCATCAGGTATGGTCTTCGCGCTCTTAGATCTGATTTTTTGGAGCGCGATTTTAGAAAGTTATTGCAAATTGCTAGGGTTTTTGTTTCGTGTTGTTTGTTGTTTTGTAATGAGTTTTTGTTAGGTTGATTAGATAATTTTGTGTTGAATTGCATTCATGTTAGCTTATGACGCAAGTTGAGAGTTGTTAATTGATCTACTTGTCTTGTTTCTGTTAGGATCTGGATTTGTTTCGTGCTTGATTGTAGCTAATGATTGTGTTTTTTATTTCCTGAAGTTGAAGTTGTTAGGGCTTTGATTAGGTAAGTTTTTGGTGGTGATGTGGCGAGAAGAGTTGAAGTATCGTGAATGTGGTTATTTGTTTTATAGAAGAAGTGGAAGAAAGTAGCTGTAATTGAGTATGAGCGTTTTTTGTTCCTAGGAAATGCTAATGTTGGAGTATCATATGTAATTGATAGTAATATTTTTGTGAATGGTTGGTGTGGTCTTGGATTTCTGTATGTACAGTGGAGTGTTGTTAGACATACGTTGATGGTTTGAGCCTGATTCCTTATTTTCTCTTTTGCATGGTTGAAGGATTTCGGTTGACATGGCTGCAACAGCAACGGCATCTTCTCCCGGTGTAAGATATGCACCAGAGGATCCCTCTCTCCCAAAACCATGGAGAGGTCTAGTTGATGGTAGAACTGGGTATCTTTACTTTTGGAATCCAGAGACAAATGTCACTCAGTATGAAAGGCCTAAGATCTCAGCTCCGCCAACTAAATCACCTTCTGTTCCTATAAGCTCGTCATTTCAAGCTCAAGAATCCTCTCAGGGCCAGCGTCGTGGATATAGTCCAGACAGGGAAGATCAGGGATATGCCAAAGGCTCCAATAATGGATCTAAACCTGAAGTTGGATCAAGAGGCAATCAGGTAAACTAAACAAATTGACTCGTTTCTGGAATGTCTTTGTATAAGATTATTTGGTTCATTGGGGTGATTTTGCTTGTGGTGAGAGGTTTAGTGTTTAGTAGGTTTATCTTTGTAATTCACAATAATCTCATCACTTTTGCATGTGCTTATAGAATGTTACTCATAATGGCTTATGGGGTTGGATTTGTCTAGTGGCAGTTAAAGCTATGAAGGATTCTGTTTTTACAGTTAACAAATGTGTCCGACTAACACTTGGCGAGAGGTTTAGTGTTTGTAGATTTCTCTTTGTAATCCACAATAATCTCAGCATTTTGCATGTGCATTTAGATTGTTACTCATAATGGCTTATGGCGTTGATTTGGCTTGTGGCGGTTAAAGCTAAAACAGATTCTGTTTTTACCGTTACAAATGTGTCCGGCTAATACATGTCATCAAGAGCTTTCGCATTTTAAATTATATAACTTTGGTGTTGTAAATAATTGACTAAAATTTATAAACATCCATAATTGAAAATATTAGGCGTCATTTTCTTCCAATTTAGGCAAATTGATATTTGTGGTATTGAAATTCAAAGATTTGCATTTTTTGTTTTTTCAAAACTATGCTTTTCTTCTGGCTCAAAGTACTGATTTGATGCACTTGATTTGAATTAGAGTGCTAAACCTGGACCTGTTCAATCTTATAATGGTCCAACTGCTGTGACTGTTGGAGCTGGAGGACCAGCCACTAGAGGCCATGGACCGTCAGATGCAGGAGCTGGTTTGTCTGCTGATGCGTATCGTAGGAAGCACGAAATAACTGTCATTGTGAGTTTTTAAAATTGTTGTAATGTTAGTTTAATTTTGTATCCCGTTGCATGCTATTATATTTTGTAAAATTATGTGTTGTTGATCATTTCTCCCTAATACATGTGGCTTAGGTACATGTACACACACATGGATTTGTGTGTATATGCAGACACACCATTTAAGTGTGTATAGGGTTAGCATCTTCTCATGATATGTTTTCTGTAGTTTAGTACGATTATTAGTGCAACTATATGATTTCTTGGATCATATACATATATATATATATATATATATATATATATATATATTTCCCCCCTTCTCAATGAACTGTTATTTGCTATCCAATGACCCCTTTATACTTGCTTCTTTATAGGGTGATGGAGTGCCCCAGCCTTTTATGTCATTTGAAGCTACTGGATTCCCTTCTGAGCTTCTTAGGGAGGTATGAACATCTGATTTTCTTCATTGTGTTTGTCTTTATGCTGTCCTCATGGCAGATATTTCCTTTAAATTTGCTGAACCATGCGAGTGTTTCTTGTACAATATTTAATAACTCTTGGAGGTCCAATATAAGTTTTGGACTCATGTTGATTTTTTGCCATCTGTACTTTGTCGCAGGTGCGATATTTGCTCCTGGGAGGAGCTAATGTCGTACGCTGTGCTGTCCTCTATGTGGGGGCCTTGCATTAATTTTGGCGCGCCCTTGTATGGTGGACCAATTTTTTGGAAGGTCTTTCTGAATCATCCAAGTTCATGGCCGGGACTGCTGTTGGTGATGATTCTGTCTGCCACTGGGTCCATATGGAAGAAGAAGTCTCCTCCTGCTCAAGCTTGCGTCAGCAAGCATTTGCCGGTTTCTTGTGGAGGATGATGCTTCTTCTGGAGTTAGCCACTCCACTCTTAAATAAAAAAGAAAACCAATCAGAAATCTTCATGACAGTACCTCCGCTCATAAGAGGTTATCAAATTTGTGCCTTTTCCAGGTGTACAGTGCAGGGTTCTCTGCTCCAACTCCAATTCAGGCACAGTCATGGCCGATTGCTATGCAGAGCAAAGACATAGTTGCTGTTGCTAAAACAGGATCTGGAAAGACATTGGGCTATCTTATACCAGGTTTTATGCATCTCAAGCGGTGTCATAATGACCCTAAAATGGGTCCAACTGTGTTGGTATTGTCCCCAACTAGGGAGTTGGCAACTCAGATTCAAGATGAAGCAGTGAAGTTTGGAAAATCTTCGAGAATTTCATGCACAGTATGTTTTTTTTTGCCAGAATGCAAATATGTATATATTTTGTTATTTGCAAATCTGTGTATTTTTACAAGTTTGCATAGGCAATGTGTTATTTCTGCTTTGTCTGATCGAGGGTACATGTTTTTTTGGTTGTACACATGATTGCATGCACCCAAGCAAATGCATCTACACTTCAAGAAATTCATCTGTCTATTTTCCTAACATGTTATGCCTAATGTATGCTTGGTTTATGTTGATAAGATGATATATTTTTTTTTTTGTGCACATCTTTATTTTTTTTATTTTTGTTTATTTGTATGTCTAACTCCTGTTACTGTGATTGTTTCATGAAAATATGATGTTTAGTTGGTATATAGTGCGGATATTTTTTTTTAGGTAGTTTTGTAGTGATATATGTACTTGTATTACATGGATTCTTGCTGATGTTGGTTACTGTCTGCTAAATGAAGTGTTTGTACGGAGGAGCGCCGAAAGGACCTCAGTTGAGAGATATTGATAGAGGAGTGGATATTGTGGTTGCTACTCCTGGTCGCTTGAATGATATTCTCGAAATGAGGAGGATTACCCTCCATCAAGTTTCATACCTTGTGCTAGATGAGGCTGATCGCATGTTAGATATGGGTTTTGAACCTCAGATACGAAAGATTGTTAAGGAGGTTCCTACACGACGCCAGACCCTTATGTACACAGCAACCTGGCCCAAAGATGTTCGTAAAATTGCAGCGGATCTGTTGGTGAATCCTGTCCAGGTTAATATTGGCAATGTTGATGAGCTGGCTGCAAATAAGGCCATTACACAGGTTTGAGTTTTACATTTGCTGAATTTCTATGTATATTGAAGTCCTCTGCTCAGCTATCTTTTTGATTGTCTATTGTATTGAGTTGATATTATGGTATAGTTTATGAATTTTCTCCATCATTTTATAGCACATTGAAGTTTTGGCACCCATGGAAAAACACAGAAGGCTGGAGCAGATATTGCGTTCTCAAGAACCGGGATCAAAGATAATTATTTTTTGTTCAACCAAAAAGATGTGTGATCAACTTGCCCGAAATCTTACTCGCCAATTTGGTGCTGCTGCCATCCATGGGGACAAATCCCAAGGTGAAAGAGATCACGTACTGAATGAGTTCCGCACAGGTAGATCTCCTGTGCTTGTAGCCACTGATGTTGCTGCTCGTGGATTGGACATCAAAGACATAAGGTTGGGAAACTTGCTGTTCAAAACCACTTACATGTTATGTCAGAGCTGTAGTCTACAAATGATACAAATATGTCATTTCATTAAGATTGCTTTCTTTGTTCTAATATTCATATAAATACTGTTGATATGATTTGTGCTCGTTTGTTATTCTCCTAATGTCACCTGATCAAATGTTTAAATTAAGTTGCATTAAGTGTTAAAATTGAAAAAAACAAACATGCACTTAGTTAAGATTGTATTATTAGTAAAAATTGCAGTGGACTTCTTACATTTGAACTTATGTCTCAGGGTGGTTGTTAACTATGATTTTCCAACTGGAGTTGAGGATTATGTTCATAGGATTGGAAGGACTGGCAGAGCTGGCGCCAGTGGATTGGCTTATACTTTCCTTGGCGATCAAGATTCAAAGTATGCTTCTGAACTCATTAAAGTTCTTGAAGGGGCTAACCAGCGAGTTCCACCTGAACTTCGTGATATGGCTTCCCGTGGTGCTGGTATGACCAGGCCTAGACGCTGGGCTCCTCCTAGTTCTGGTGGCCGTGATGGTGGGTATGGGGGTCGAGGTGATGGGGGTTATGGGGGTCGAGGTGGACGCAATGAATCAAGCTATGGTGGTAGGGACGGTGGGAGGAGTAGTTGGAGCAGTTCTTATTCTGCTGCTTCAAGAGGTGGAGGCCGTGGAGATTATAGTGATAGGTAAATTATCCATTCTTATTGAATGTACATTTCACTTTAAATGTGTGTTTCAGAATTAGGTAGGCTGTTTAAGAATGGGAAGCATTTAATGTAGGCTTGTTTTTGTCATGCTTAGCTGTGTATCATAAATTGCGGTGCATATATTATTCTTATTCTAAATTTAAGTACTGAGGGATTTGTTTGTTGTCTTGTAGGGGTAGCTACAATGATGGGCATGATAGCCCTGATAGAGGTTCAGGTTTTGGCAACCGGGGCAACACAAGCTGGGGCCGAGACCGCAGCCCTGCACGTGCACACTCTCCACCTCGCAGCTTTCATCAGGCAATGATGGACCGTGGCAGATCTTCACCACAGCGGAAAAGTCCTCGCCGTGAGAGGTCTCGCTCCCCTGCCAGAAACACATATGGTGAGGAAGAAGAGGAAGGTATGATTCATCCAGAATGATTATGTTGTGGTTGGTGCATGTTTTTGTTCGGTAAAGGTTTCGTTCGCAGTAGCTGGTGGGTCAAAAGAGAGGTACATTGTAGGAGCAAGCAACATAGGCTCAAAATTTTTCTTAGGTGGGTGGTGTGTGCTAATTAAATTTTTGGGTGATGGTTTCCCTAAATACAGACTCAACCAGGACATCCATAGCCCATAGATTCATCATGGGTATAACAGCTTTTGTTTTTTCCGCATAATGTTATAAGTTGTTATAGGCAAATATGAAAAAGGTGTAGTGTTAATGTAGGTTTCAGCATAGCGGACTTTCTAATGTATCAGAGACTGTGACCTCAAAAATATATATAGTTGTTTGATGACATCCTTGATCATTTGTGGTTTGTAGAATCAGATCATGATTGGATGTGGTTTGATTGTATGCCTTGGATTGAATGAGTTTTCAAGTACTTTCTATGGTATATTGGATTTAGAATCTGATTGAAGAATGCCTTGGATGGGGTTTAAGTGTTAATATACTCTTGTTTTTTAAAGTACATCTGCGGGTCGAATCACGTCTACCCGAAAGGAAGAATTTGAAAACCAAATTAGGGATTTCTAAGCACACCCCGTCTACATTCTAAGTAGGCCCTGACTAAATTACAAGCCGCATTGACAAGTTCTAAATACAACACGTCCGTCAATTTCTTAGAGTCTGTTTGGTATGACTTGTATAAGTACTTTTACAACTTTCTGAATTAAAAAGCATATTTCAGTAATGTTTGGTTAGAAATTTAGAAGTGCTTATAGCCTGGGAAATTGTTTTTAGTGAAAGCACTTCAGTTGATGCTTCTATTAAAGTGCTTCAAGCACCTCAATTGGTACTTCTGTCAAAGTGTTTCTACTTCTCTTCTTCTGTCAGAAGCCAAAAATATAAACTATTCCAAACAGTCCCTTGGTAGCCCTGCACAAGATCTCTAAATGGCATTATACTCTAAATACACCCCGCCGAAATTCGAAAACTTTTATATATACCCTAAAAATTTCTAAGCTCCCGAGCAAGATTTCAAAATGCACTTTGCACCTAATTTTAACATTTTCTCAATACACCCCTTAAATTGCTTAGTAGCCCGGCATAAGATTTCTAAATCCACTCTGGCTGTGCTCAAAGTGTGCTCAAAGTACACGGGCATCCAATTCTGGGAAGTTCTAAATACACCCCGTCAATTTTTAAATAGGCCCCGCACAAGATTTCTAAATGCACCCTGTCTGTGCTCTAAGTGCACCCCGCACCTGAGTTTGAAAAATTTTCAGATACACGCCATGATTTTCTAAGTAGGCTCGGAAACCCGACTGTTTTCTTAGTAGAACCCATATCCATTTTTTTTGCAAATTTCTAAATGGCCCCCGGAAAACAATTTCAGGGGGCGCGCTTCACTGTTTACAAAGCAGACCCCGCATTCAATCTGGTTGGTTTCTAAATGCGCCCCATAGTGAGTGGCTCCGGAAGATTTCTAAACGCATCTCGGGAAGTGATTTCTAAAAACACCCCGTTAATTTCTTATATTGGTGAGTGGAAACCAGGGTTAACATTCCGAAACCTTTGCCCGAATAGTAGTGGCCCATTGAAGATATTAACTCAGAGTACCCATGGAAGATATTAACTCAGAGTAGCTATATTGCCACCCAGCCATTTGTATATGCACCCCAATTTCCATTTAAATTTCAAAGTTCCATAACCTCACCATATTTTATTTATGGGAAAAAATAGAACAACACCATATTAGTTAATATAAATAGTTTTAATTATATCAATATAATTTATAATAAATATATAATTATTTTTCAGTTTGTTAATTATTTTTTATTTTCAATCTTTTCTATTAATTAATTATTTTTATTTATTTATTTATAATAATAAAAGTTTAAATTGTAAAAATAAAAAATAAAAAAAATATAATAAATTTGATAATAAAATATAATATTACAAATATTTATATAAATAAATTAATTTAATTTAAAATTTATAAATTATTTATTAAATATATTAATCAATTTAATTAATTTTTAAAATACAAAAAATAATAAAATACGATGAATTTTTATTTTAATAGTTGTTGACTTATTAAAGAATACTAAAGAGGGATAATATTGCCAATATTTCATTAAAGGGGTGTATAAACAGTTTATTTGGGGTGGCAATATCACCCCTCTATTAACTCCTCTAAATTCACTAATTAGAGCCCCCCACCTGTGGGCCGCGGCACACTTATAAGCCCAATATATGTGGCCCAACAGTTTCTTCTGACGCCAAATGTCAGTTTTACCCATCGGGGTGAACAGAAACAATGATCTAAAACTAAAATTACTATTTATACTATACACAGTACATGTAAAAATGTAATTTTCCCAGATAAATTTACGCCAATTACAATTCTACAAACAAATTTTCTTTCCTTCTACCAACTAGAAACTATCAAATTCAACAAGCTGTATAGCAGCAGAATCTTCAACTGTGTCGTCTTTGGCCCTGATAGCTATTTAAAACAGGCACTGCAGTGTCACAAACTTAACCAAGTAAAAACATGGAATTCATAACGAATATTCACTATCACTGCTACAACCATATTTGTATTTAAACAAACCTAGAGAGTTTATTATTATTGTTATTATTATTATTATTATTATTATTATTATTATTATTTAATAATAAATAAATAAATACAATTGGTTTAGAACATTATTAAAAATATACACTTACTTGAGAATGCACATTTTGATGTGCAAACAGATCTGAATACAGAACTTTGTTTTGATCCCTGATACAAAAAGGTAAAATGATTTAGTAGCTACAAGATAGAAATGGGAGAGAACTTCTATTGTGCTGAGACCACCATTTCATTCTCAATAACTCACTTTCAAATGGAAATAGAACATATACGGATGGGATGAAAATATATTCTTGGAAATTTACAATTATATTGCAAGGGTATGTGTATATATATTGTATGAGCATGACTTCAACCGGAATTGATGAATATAGATAGATGCATAATAGGAAGATTGACAAATGCAATACCAAAGGAAAAAAAATATAAAAACAAGGACCTCAGAAAATTACAGCTGTAGCCTGTGATAGAAAGCAAATCCACTAGTAGATTGGGAAATTCGCTAAATTAGAATTGTTTATATAGTTACCTATATAAGTTTATTAAACAACATTCTAGCAAGTTCCTAGATTTTTATGGAATTTGAGACGAGGAAACCCAAAAAAGTAAACATTGCAAAATAATGGTGGATAGATAATGAGATACGACCATCAAAAGAAATTTCAAAACCATAAGCCAACCCAATAACCAAAACTCTAAAAGCCACGAATATCCTCCCTAAAGCTGAGACAACACGTACTAGCCACTTCCGAATTCTTTCAATCCCCTTTTGTCTATTTTCAATCTACTTGTCACTGTGACAACAGACTAAAAATCCATTTAAAATACAAACTTCCAACACCAATAAATTTATTTAGATATTAGATAGTATATTGTGCAGAATGTTAGGCTTTTCTATGTTCAGCACATATTCGTTTGCATGATTCATATAACAGCATACTGTTCTCTATAGTCTATCCATTTTTTTACAACTTCGGAATCAATAAGTTGTTTCCTTAGGGTGTACATCAGTTAAGGTTTCTACTCAGATGAACTCAGGCAATTTGGCGAGTCTATATATCTGCTAGAATCCCAATCAATAGAGACAGCCAAAAGAGGAATAGGGCAGCAGAGCAGACAATCTTAAGCATTACCAAGGACTGCTGTAAGGAATGTTAGCTAGCAAGGTAGCTGGAGCTGAGAGAGTGAAGTTTGCAAGAATGTCAGAGGTGTGGTGGGTAAACATTTAAGTCAGGATTGGCCAAGGACGTGAAGATAGAAATTGATCTTCTAAACTCAAGAAGCCTGGAAATGATGATGATAATGGCTCGACAGATTGAGGTGAGGGAGGAGATTTGGATGGTAAAAGGGAGTAAGTATGGGCAAGGGTACAAGAATAGACACTGTGGAAGAGCTGTTATGAGAAGAGAGGTACAAGTGGTGAGATGGAGAGCACAGAAAAGAGTGAGAGGATGCTTCTTGGGGTAGATTTTATGGTTAACATCAAGTGAAATTCAGGATATAAGTAGGGGATTGTGCTTTAGATGAGATGAAAGTTTTCTCCTGGGTATAGGAGTCAAGTAGCAGAGCCTAAAACCATTGCTTCACCAAGGAAAGGGGAGAAGTGGAAGTAATTGATGAGCTAGAAGAAATGGGATCATAAAGACAGAAGTTAATAAAATTGGCATTGAAGTGTTTGGCTGGTATAATGACACATAAGACAATGAGGTTATTGAAGACATCAAATGAGAGAAGGCCGTAATCCTAATAGACAAAGAGGGCACTCAGAATTTCACTGATGAAACACTGGTGAAGTGATGGGAACTTAGAAAGAGATCACTGACAATATGTGATCATCGCAGGCAATAAGAGCCAGGTGGAGGGAGAAAGTGTGGGAATAACCATCTTGGCGCAAGGATTGGAGATTTGAGAAGAATTTCATCCCAGAAAGTTGGAGAAAACATGGATATCATCCTCGGAGTTCAGTGGTTGGAGACTATAGGGGACATTGTAATCAATTGGAATGAGTCGATCATGAAGATTGAAAGGGAAGTCAGCAGAGGAAGAGGGGATCCAAATTCAGACAGAACCCTTAAAAATTTGCAGTCACTGTGCAAAACTACCACTGGAGTAGATGAAATATACCTACTGAAGGGTTCCATGCAGAACCTGAAGTCAGGAGAAGAGCATCCACTGGATGATGAACTACAGGAGGTGAAGATAGAAATGGATTTAGCTAACCTGGATCATTACAAGGAGCATGGCATCCAGCTCAAACCAGCTGATTGCGAAAACCCAGCAATCGTAGAAGAAGTACATCCAGAAGCTGTGAAGGCAACCACACCACGGAAAGGAAAGAAAGGGCTGAAAGTTTTGACCATGTGAATGGATTTAGCCAAAACCGAAGCTACAGGGAAGGGTTTGATTACATCAATCAGCAATTTTCTGAGTTTCACCTTGAGGGCAAGGTGGAAGTGAAGGAGGGGAGTGTTGTTAGAACTTCATTCACAAGAGTCTCTCATAGGAGGAATAGGACAACAAAGCAGACAATGTCAAGCATTAGTGAGGACTGTGGTCAGGAATGTTAACTGCCCAGCCAGCTGGAGGTGTGAGTAGGTTAGTTAGAATGTCAGAGGTGAGATGAGCAAGGCCCAAGTATTTGCTAGCTGTGTGGTTTGTTAGCTCTAGTATATAAATAATCTAAGGTTAGTAGACGAGGGCATCATCTAAATTATGCCAGGAACTAGAGTGAGCCAAAGGCTAGGAGGTTGAGATCCTCCACAATCTCGATTGTATTGTTACTTGAAATGCAAGCAATATACAATATTTCCTGTTAGTTACTGCTTAATCTATCACAATATCAACATTACTCTGTATCCATATATTGACTCAAAATTAAGGTTCTGCAAAAACAAATAATTGCACCTATGAATAACCAAGGACTAATTTACCATGTCACACTAGTATTGAAATGTTTTATACACGTCCTATGTCAGCTACTAATTTCAGGTATTCGAATAAGATATGCTACGTATCCGATACTATCATTCATTACATAACACACAACCACATAATCTATGCTCCACCACCACAATATGCAAACCAAAAGATATTCTCTAAAAACTGAATAACCAATACATCAAGTACGTATTTCATCCAAACTTATGAATAGGATAAGTATTAAAAAAAGGTTATGCTAGATAATAAATTAGTTGGACCATACCGAAATCAGACATTACCTAGTATGTCTACACTTACATTGAAATATTTTATACATGATCTATGTCTACTAATTCGGGTATATTAGTCTACTAATTTCAGGTATTTAGACTGATATGATGTGTATCAGATATTGTAGTTACTTAACACAAAGCCACATAGTCTAAGATGAGTAAGCACTACTTCTATAGTATAGGTGGATCAAAGTATTCTACCTCTAAATGGCATAAAAATTCAATAACAAATAGTATTGGTTAACCCAATTCCTCAAAAGACTAGACGGGACAGAATTTAGCAAGCTTATTCAGCATCACAATCTAGTCAATAAGCTGAAATCACAGTACACATACACAAACACTACAAACAATGATGTGAGCTCTGGATAAAAGATGGAGATTCGAGAAGCATACTGATGTCACAATCACAGAAACAATATCCTAGCTTTTTGTCATATCAAAACAAAACGTCCAGCACCTGAAACAAGACCCGAATCCAAACAAGAAAAAAAAAAAATGTTAGTCAAATGAATTGGATTTAAAATAAAACCGAAAAGAAGAAAAGGTAGTAATTAGAAAAGATATTGATCAAAACAAAGAGAGATGTCAATTACCTCAGCGGCTGGCCGATCACTAAATCTATGTATGATTTTCTCTCATCCGAGATGAACTCAGGCAACTTGATCAGTCTATATATTCAATATCCATACATTGACCCGAACCAGGATCAGTTCTGTAGAAGGTTCTGCCAAAAATAAAATAATTGCACCTTAAAGTGATCAGTCACTGGTATATCATGTTACTCTTGTATTGAAATGTTTTTGGTATGCCCTATGTATCTACAAATTCGGGTATTTAAATAAGATATGATAGGGTGTACCTATCTGATCCTATTTTTATATAACAAACGTATCATCTAATCTACGCTACCACAATATGCAGATAAAACATATTCTCTCTCTAAAGTGCATACAAACTTAATAACCAATATACATAACTTATTTATTCCCTCCAATCATACAAATAGGATAAGTATTAAAAAAGGCTGTGCCAAATAATAAAAGTTGCACCATACCAAAATCAATCATTAATTATGTCTACACGCACATGCTCTACTGCTGATTCAGGTATTTTAGTCTAAAACTCTAATACAAAGCCTAACACAAAGACAATGGTTAGATAACACAAAGCCACAATATCTAAGCTCAGTAAGCTCCACTCCCATAATTAGCAGTGGATCGATATATTAACCTGTGTAAGTTGCATAAAAACTGAATAATTGATACTTCCTCCAAAAAAAATAGACAGTAAACATAATTCAACAACACAATATATTATACAACAAACTGAAATCACAGTACACATACAACCATATGTACTTCGAATGAAAAAACGGAGATTAAAAAGCATAAACTGCCGGCATAATCGATAGAACCAGAACGATATCCTTGCTTTCTGCCATATCAAAACAAACCGGCCAGTACCTCAACCAAAACTTAAATCAGAACAAGGAAAGGAAAAATGTTAGTCAAATTAATCGAAATTGAATTAAAAACATTAGCATGAAAAGGCTGTAGATAGAGAATAAATTGATCGAAGTGAAGAAGAGATACGTCCATTACCTCACCGTAGCGTACACCGATTGCTTGGTTTCAGCCACATCAAATCTAACCGCCAGAACCTGAACCAAAACCTGAATCCGATAAATGAAACAGAAATGTTATTCGAATCGAAATTAAACTAGAAAAAGAAAAGGAAGAAAAGGATGTAGGCAGAGAATAACTTGATCGAAATGAAGAGTAACGTCAATTACCTCACCAGAGACGATCGTCGTCGTCGATTGCGCACTGATAATCGCCGGAGTTGGGAGGTTTGTTCAAACATCAAAGAGGAGGGTTTTAAGGTTTGGGCTTAATTGAAATCACGCGGGAAAGTATTTATATACATGGGCCGGCTTATTCCAAATGACCCATTTTATATCTCCGGTCGGGTCTTATTAGGAGTGAGTTATCTTCTAATGGGTTTCAAACGCACAGATGAAGTAAGAGGGCTGATTTTGCCACCTCTAAAAATCAATAAGTGCACCCCCAAAAATCGAATTTGACAGGACCTGACGATCGTTTAATTAAGTTTACTTTATTATCCTCACTAGAAATTTAAGTTTATTAAATATTTAGTAATTACTGAAATATATAATTAGGGAAGAAAAAAAATCAATCCTCTTTATAAATATTATTCAAATCGTTATTTTAATAAAAAATATTTAAATTTATTATTATATTTAATATTAAAATAATAAAATTAAAATTAATTTAATAAACTCATATAAGATATTTTTAATATTATATATTTTCTTAAATTTTTCTATTTTTATTAAAAAAATAAAAAATAAAATTAGATATCATTAAATTAATATTAATCTAAAAATTAAGCAAAACAACATATAAATTATTAAATTTAACTTTAAAAAAAATATTATATTAATATAAAAATAAAATACATTAATTTATATTTGCCTTTTAAATAAATATTTTTTTTTTAAATTTTAACTATTATAAACTATACATCCAGTTATGGGTATTGTTGAAATTTTTACTTTATAATATAAGAATGGGTGTGCAAATTAATATTTGGGGTGGCAATATTATTATTCATGAAGTAATTTATGGTTGAAATAAGTAGTTCTTAGTAAAAGAAATATATAGTTGAAATAAGTGTTTAATCAATTTTAATAATGTAAATGAGATGACATAAATCTGGTTAACTCGATAACTCGATTTGGATTTGAATAGTGATTCGAGTTTTTAATTCAATTTTCGAATTTTATAATACATGGATTTTTTTTTAGAATTATAATGCCGAATTTAAAGTGGTGGAATTTTTATTAATAAGTTAAAGTCAAGTTAAATATGAACTTTAAAGTGGTTTAGTAGTATTTTGTTCACAATTATTAAATTCAATTGATATGAAATTCGTTTCATTAGTTTTGTCAGGTTACTAAACTTTTTTTTTATTAATATTTGCAAATTATTATGAAAATAAATTTGAATAAATTACACAAACTATTTGAAATTTAAATTTAATTATTAATTTAAACTTAAATTTTAGTTATTTTTTTATTCAATTTACATAAATTGAGTGGTCAATTTCTATTAGTCGTTATTAAAAATGAATTCCAATATTATTAATATTCCAATTCTGTACTTAGCCAAAACTATCAGTTAGCCCCTGAACTTATGATTGTATCACTTAACCCATTATATTATATTTCTGTATCAATCCGCCCCTTAAATATGACATGTAAAGGAACGTGATATTGATTGTTGTGTTGAGCGCGTCCTTAAATATGACATGTAAAGGAACGTGATATTGATTCTTGTGTTGAGCGCGTGAGTGATCAAGTAGCGGAGAAATTTTGCCCCGTAGACTATGACCTGGCACTGTTTAACCTTAATTCCAATTGTCATTCAAGTTAAGATTTTTTATTTCTATAATTTTATCGATGGAAGTCGACGCTAGACCTATATGGTGTGGTTGTGGAATGAAGGCCGTCATTAGAACGTCGTGAACACAAGCAAATTTTGGAAGGAGGTTCTTCAGTTGTGTGCAGGTAAGTGATATTTGTTGGTGGTTAAAGTTTTATTTTGTGTTTTTATTTTCATGAGATCTCGTCTCTATTGAGTGACGGGACAGGATTTTAAGGCAGCTGTTCATGTTGTTGTTTTGTCATTATTCGGCTGTTGAATGTCATGAGATCTTACTTTCTGTAGGTTTTTAATTTTTATATTTGTAATATTGATTTGATGTTTTATGTTAACTAACATCAACAAGATGAAACTATTTGGAAAATTTTGTGTAGGTCAAGAGGGGTGCGATTTCTTTAGATGAAAAGATGATGTTTTTCCTAATCAAGCAAAGAAAGTAATCAGGGAGTTGCTGAATAAAGTAAAGTGGTTAGAAGAAGATAAGACTAGAGATCAAAGAAGATGGAAGATTTTCACTATTTTATTATTGTTATTTGTAATGTGGTTTTTGTTACGGTAGGAAGTATGTAATATCTTGTATTGGGTTTGAATTTGGATAATAGTCTACTATTATAAAAATCTAATGTGATGAGTTTCTTAAAAGTTTTTCTGATGTTAATTTATGTTTATGGTCTACTACAAGTGTGAAAATGACTATTAATTTATGTTAGTGAACATAAAAATACAAGTTTGATAGAATTAAGGGGAAATTACACAGAGGGTCTGTGAGTTTTGGCATAAATACACCTATGCCGAGTTTTACAATTTTTTTACAATAAAAATGCATGAGTTTTCCATAATGTTACCGAGTGGTCTAACGGCGTCAAATCAAACCTTTAGCCCAGTTAAGTGCCACGTCACTGCTTACATGTCACTTATATATCAGAATAAAGGTGTCCGAGCATATTAGTCATTTTACATTTTATATATTTAAAAATTATAAAAACAATCCATACCTTCCCTCCCCTCTCACTTCTCTCCACCACCAACCATCTCTCTCTCCTCTCACTTCTTCAGCCAGCCACCACCAGCCCCTCTCTCCTCTTAGGCGATCTCCAACCACGCGCGGAGATGGCGTTTGAAGGCTGATTTCTTCTCCAACCGAGACACCAAAGCTTGTTGTCCAAAAAACAATTAGCATGTTGACTTTGCTTTGTAATTCGAGCCCACTATACAACGCGTAACAATTGTTCAACCGATTATATGTCTTATAAATTTATTTTAATTATAAACTGACCCCATATTTTTAAAAAATTAACTTTTATCCTTTTATTTTTAAGATCAATACAGCATGTACTATAAACACAATGCCCTTCTTCTTAACTATATTTTTTTTTGTGTGTATATTTATATATAATAAAAATGAAAAAAATAATTATAATAAATAATTTACTATAATTATTTAATTGAAATATATATATAATTTTTAATTTATTATTTATATTATTAATATTTTTTTACAATTTATAAAAAATATTAATTGAATATAAATATAGTTAAAAATATAATGAATTATTTAATGTTATTGTAATTTAAATTTATTTTTTCAATTAATTATTAAATTATTTCATTATATTGGTACAAATAATTATCAATTGAATTTAATATATATATATATATTATTAATAGGTTATTTATAATTAATTTTTAAAATAAAAAGAATACTTAAATATAAAACAAGATAAAGATCTTACATAAATAGAAATGATATTTTTAAATATTACAACTAACACCACCATAAAATGCATGAAAGAAACATGTAATATGAAAACATAAAGTAGTACAAACACATAAAATTAAAGTCCAAAAAAGTCATTTTCGTCATTTTCAAAGCCAAAAAATGGTGGTTCAAAAAGATTTGAGGATCTGCTACCTCCTTGAGATTGTTGCTCTTCTGCTCTTTTTTGACAGATTCTCGATCGTTCCATTCTCATTAACTCACGTGATGTCGGATCGATAATTGAATCTATGTCCATGGATAAAATTTTGTTCTCTTCATGTCGCATTTTGTTCCATTCACGTTGTTGTTTAACCTCTATTTTTCTCGCTTCATTTTTTGCTCGCAATAACTGAAGTTCATAGTTTTGTTGCACTTGGAAATGACATTGTTCCATACTAGTTTGACTTGCTTTGAACATCTCTATTATTTTCTTATTTTCTTCTTTTAAGTAATTAAAATGTTCATTCATCTCATCACTTTATTTTTTTTCATCTTTTCTTTATTTCTTCCAGTGGGCCTTTTTACGTGTTTACTAGTGGAACGAATTTGTTCTTCATTTTCAAATTCTTCATTTAAATCAATAAAGAACGATGGCATACCTTCATAATTTGGAATGCTTGAACTAGATTGTTGTGTCTCATCTCGATCAGAACGCTTCCTACAACTAGGATTTTGACCACTTCCCACATTAGAGTACTTCTCTATATCTTTAAGTTTTTACCATACATGATCAAATTTAAAACCTTTTTTTATATTTAGGGTCTTCAATGAATAATTTTTTGGCTTGATTTAACTGCATAAAGTGGACAAATAATTTCAAAATATAAAATATATAGTGAGTTGATAAGTAAAATAGTCATAAAAAAATTAATATAAAGATATAAAATAATATTATAACCAAACAGTTTGAATATTCACAATGTCTTGTTCGGAAGCTCCACTCGGTCTCAAATTTTCCACTTATCGAATACATCCTCTCAATTTTGCAACTGCTGTGTTAATTACCGACCGAGATTGCAAGGATCGTTTTGGACAAACAGTGGTTATATGACTAGGTAAGGCTTTATGGTAGTCGACTTTGATGTGAGACCAAAAACTCTCAAATGTTTGATTCTTACCCATTATTGGATCTTGAGATATGTCAAGATATATATGACATAAAAGTTGGTCTTCCTCAATAGAATAGGAAGAACTTCGAACATTTTGGTGAAGCCATTTTTTTTAGGATGAGTTTTTTCTTTTGTTATGAATTTTATATGTCTTGCTTTGTAAAAGAATGCATTCTATTTATAGACTTCATTTGTGCACATATTTTTTTTAAACAATCAAAATTTTAAAAAAAATTCAACGGTCCAGATGTCTAGATGAAGATAATATCTAATCTAATGGCTAGGGATAAGCTTTGGAAGTTGTGTTATTCCATTAGTAAAAGAGAAAAAGTAAGGTATACCAATCTATAGTTTCGATTAAAATCTAATGTCATCCAATGGTTGGGATGAAGATAAGATTGAGAGTTGTAAGATTTCATTGGTAAAAGTGTGATTTTGTTGGTAAAAGGTAAGGAATACCAATTGACTGTTCAGATTAAAACGAAATCTCATCCTACGGTTAGGATTAAGATAAGGTTGGTAAGTGTGAATTTTTTTAATAAAGTAGCGTTGATGGTACAAAATAAAAAGTAAGGAATACCAATTGACGGTTGAGATTAAACTGTAATCTCATCCTACGGTTAGGATTAAGATAAGATTGGTAAATGTGAATTTTTTTTAATAAAGTAGTGTTGATGGTACAAAATAAAAAGTAAGGAATACCAATTCACGGTTGAGATTAAACCGTAATCTCATCCTACGGTCAGGATTAAGATAAGATTGGTAAATGTGAATTTTTTTAATAAAGTAGTGTTGATGGTACAAAATAAAAAATAAGGAATACCAATTGACGGTTGAGATTAAACCGTAATCTCATCCTACGGTTAGGATTAAGATAAGATTAGTAAATGTGAATTTTTTTAATAAAGTAGTGTTGATGGTACAAAATAAAAAAATAAGGAATACCAATTGACGGTTGAGATTAAACCGTAATCTCATCCTACGTTAGGATTAAGATAAGATTGGTAAATGTGAATTTTTTTAATAAAGTAGTGTTGATGGTACAAAATAAAAAATAAGGAATACAATTGACGGTTGAGATTAAACCGTAATCTCATCCTACAGTTAGGGTTAAGATAAGATTGGTAAATGTGAATTTTTTTTAATAAAGTAGTGTTGGTGGTACAAAATAAAAAATAAGGAATACCAATTGACGGTTGAGATTAAACCGTAATCTCATCCTACGGTTAGGATTAAGATAAGATAAAACATAAAAATAAGTAAATAATACCATTTATAGTCTATAAAAGAGCGATCATTGAAGCAAAGATCATAAATCTAGTTCAGTTGTAAATTTCTCAAACTCATCAAAATATTGTTATGTCTTCTTCTTCTCATCCAACTTCATCATCAAGTACCGAAGATGACACTAATCTTGATCTTAATGCATATATTGAGGCAAGTAATTTCATTTTTACAACCAACGGGGAGCACTACTACAAATGCATCAAAATAATAATCTCTTCATGTCCTACTGGTCAAACAAGCAAATAACCAACCAGTGCATGGAGGTTCTATTCCAGGCCATCGAGTGATTAATCGTGGACGAGCAGAAGCTGAACGAAATTTATGGAATGACTAGTTTTTAGAAAATCCATTATATGGTGATGAAATATTTCGTCGGCGATTTCGTATGAGTCGGCCTTTATATATTCGTATAGTTAATGCTATAACAAACCACGATAAATACTTTTTGCAACGACCCATGGAATCGGTAGACTTGGATTGTCAAGTTTATAGAAGATAACAGCTGTTTTTCGAATGTTGGCATATGGTGTACCAGCAGATTATACGGACAAATATATTAAAATTGGAGAATCTACTGCTGTTGAAAGTTTGAAACGCTTTTGTCGAGCCATGGTGGAAGTTTTTGGAGATCAATACTTGAAAATACCTAATGCAAACGATGTTGCAAGATTGTTATACATAGGTGAGCAACGTGGTTTTCCTGGAATGTTAGGAAGTCTCGACTGTATGCATTGAAAGTGGAAGAATTGTCCATCAGCTTGGGCTGGACAGTATAGTGGTCGTAGTGGTTCTCCAACAATTATTTTAGAGGCCGTTGCTGATTATGATCTCTGGATATGACATGCATATTTTGGTTTGCCAGGCTCCAACAATGATATTAACGTGTTAGAGTCATCTCATTTGTTTGCTAACCTTGCTGCAGGTCTCCTAAAGCTCATTATATAATTTAAGGAAACGAGTATGACACGGGGTATTATCTAGCTGATGGAATTTACCCTAAATGGTCTACTCTCGTTTAAACTATTCATGACCCTCGAGGTCCAAAAAAAAATTCTTCGCAAAAATGCGAGAGGCATGTAGAAAGGACGTAGAACATGCATTTGGAGTTCTTCAGACACGATTTGCTATAGTTAAAGGACCAGATCGTATTTGGAATAAACAAGTTTTGCAAGATATTATAAGGACATGCATTATAAGGGTTATTTCCAAAAACACCACATTTTTTCAAACGTTTCATTTTGAGCACTCGGTTTTGAAAATTTTGGAAAACCACCCCCAAAATCAAAACCACTAGTGGTTTTTCGTATTTTTGTGAGTGGTTTTGGTGTTGTATGAGTGGTTTTGAAATTCTATATGTTTAATTTAGAGATTCGGAAATTTTCTAAAATCAAAATTACTCATACAACACCAAAACCACTCACAAAAATACAAAAAACCACTAGTGGTTTTGATTTTTGAGGTGGTTTTCCAAAACTTTCAAAATCGAATGCTCAAAGTAAAACGTTTGAAAAAATGGGGTGTTTTTGAAAATAACCATGCATTATAATATTGAAAATGAACGTGATCTTGAAGCAGATATCGATATTTGGGGAGAACCACCACTAGCAAACATAGAGAGAAATCCAATGGAAAATGTGGAATTCGAACAATTTATTACTCGATATAGGCAAATTAGAGACCGAGAAGCACATTTTGACATTCGCAATGCTTTAATTGAACATTTATGGAAGCGGTATGGAAACTCAAAAAATTGAATGAATTTAGTATCTTAATTGTAGTAGTATTTGTTTACGTAATTATTTTTTGTTTTTAATGTATTATAAAAAATGATGTATTTTTAAATTTTTTTAATTGAAAATTTGTTTCGATTAATTGACTTTATCATATCTATATAATCAATAAATTTACACTCATATAATATAATTAATAAATTAATTGAATTTATAATTATATTTTTATTTTATAATAATTTAAATAAAATTTTAAATTAATTTAATTTAACAATAAGTATATAGATAATTTTTAAATTTTGATATCTACCACTCAATTTTATCTTAATTGCAAATAAGTCCCTACTTTAAAATAGAATAGTGTGTGGTTGGAAGGGATGATTTATAAAGTGAAAAAATGTGAAAGAATATTTCTTTTGAAACTTCAAAATAGAGTGGAGTTTAGTGTGTGGTTGGAGATGACCTGAGCCTTCTCCACCAGGTTCGCCAAATCTTCATTTCCCTCCCCTACCCTAGTTACATCAAGGTGGACCCAGTGCACAATCCACGAGAGAGAAGACGAATAGTGAGCTTCAATTGTGAAGACTTCCTGAAGCAGCTTCATTTCCACCTTGTGCATTATTTAATTGATTTTTAAATTTTTATTATTTTTTAATATATAATAAAAAAACACCACCATTACAAATTCTATGTTTATATTTTTATTTATTTAATGAAACTTATTTATTAATTTATAAAATATAATTTTATATATAAAATTAAAAACATTTTAAATATTAGTTAATAATTTGTATATAAAAAATAATATTTAAATATTTCATTTGTAATTATATATATAAGTTTATATTTTTTTAATTTAGTTTTATAATTAAATATTTTAATCATTATAATTTTTTAAAATATTTTTTATAATAAGTATTTTGATAAATTACTTTTAAGATTATAATAAATAATTTTTTAAAACGAATTTAAAATTGATTCGAGTATGTTGATAAATTAAAAACAATATTGAAATTAACTATTACTCACCCCAAAAATAGATAGTACAAACACATACATAAATAAAAACCATAATAAAAAGTTTACATGACATAATAGAAATAAAATTCAAATAAGAAAAACGGCACTATTTAAAACTCGCTAGAATTACTCCCATTTCCTCCCAAATGATCAGAATCTTGAAAAAATTGTGAACCACTATCACCTTGTTGTCTCTTTGCAATGATTTTGTATTGTTCATTTCGATAATATTGTCGTAAAATCAGATCAGAAATTGCTTCCACATTTTTTTCCAAAATTCTATTCTCTTTACGCTCTTTCTTAAGTTTAATCTTTTTTCTTTCATTTTCTACTTTTAACTTCCGAAGTTCAACATCTTGTTGGTATATACGCTAATTTTTTTGTATGGTAGAGAAATTTGTTTCAAACATGCCTAACATGCGTTCACTATTTTTTCTCATATAATCAAAATATTCTTACATATCATCAGTTTGCTTTTTTTTTTTTTTCATTTTTTCTTTATTCCTCCCAGCAGGTCGTTTAAATGTTGCATTATTGTAATGCATGTCCTCATCTTGACTTTCTAAGTTATCATTTAAATCAATAGGAAATGATGACATACCTGGAGAATATGCATTACTAGAACCATATTATGATGCATCAACTTGCATATTTCGCTTTCCGGAAGCTGGATATTGCATAGAATCGGAAATTTTTTTTCCATATCCTTGATAATAGGCCATATATGATCAAATTTGAAACCATTCTTATATTTTTTTATCCTCCGTCATTAATGCTTTTGCCCGAAATAACTACATATTATATATAAAAAAATTAATTAATTTTTTAATTGTCATTAATAATTTATAGAGAAATGTATAAATAAAAATAAAATAATACTTACAATATTCTGCTCAGAAGCTCCACTTGGATGTAAAACCTCAATTTGTCGAATGCACCATTTGAACTTTGAAATAGCTGAACTAATTATTTGCCATCTACATTGAAGAGATTTTTTGGATCTAGCATTCATGCAAGAGACTGGTATTATTTTCTGGTACTTAGTCTCAATGCGTGACCAAAACGAGTCGCCCAATTGATTAATACCAACAATTAGATTCTGAGAAAGATCTAAATATGCATGACATAAAGCTATGTCTTTTTGTACGGTGTAGCCTGCACTTCTTATGGAATTTTGGAAAGAGTTTACAGGTGAAAATGAAGACATCTTTTTGTGATATAAAGACTTAAAAATAAGAATAAGAATAATAGGTTATTGCACTTATGTATAAGACTTCTTGCTATCCTATTGCTATATATACTCCCATTTCCTCTAATTAGTTTGCTGAAGCACATCAGCCATTGGTCGATCACATTTCAATCACTTTCAACCACCTTTACTACACATGTATGCACTAGTCCATTTATAATTGAACAAATTGTCAAGTTGTCTACACATGCATGCACATGACACATCAAGCCACCATTACACATGCTACTTATATGGATTAGTCAAATCAAATATTTGTAAACAGAAAATTTCCTACACACACTCACACTTACCAACATATCTTATATGGTCTAGTCAAATCATATCTTTTCTTATGTCCGATAACTTGTTTCTTACACACACTCGAACTCACCAACTTGTCTTATATGGTCTAGTCAAATCATATATTTTCTTATGTGAAACAACTTGTTTCTTACACACACTCAAACTCACCAACATGTCTTATATGGCCTAGTCAATTCATATCTTGAATATGGCAGACAACTTGTTTCTTACACATACTCACACTCAGCAACATATCTTGTATATTACATATTGTATATAAGTTATCTGCACTTATATTAGGAAGATCTCGTCACGTGCATGTAATAATTACATACATAATCTTTTCACGTAATCATTACACACTATTTTGTATCAACTCATAATCATACTCATGATAACTTGTTGAGATTATACACATGCATGCATTGTCTCTGAACAAGTATAAATTCCTTTATAAGTTTTCATTGCACCGAAAATTAATAATGATGACAATATTGGAATACGGAAATAAATAATAAACATATGTATTATTAGTGGTTTATAAACAATACACACTTTCATTTAATTATTTCATATTGTAGTTAGCCAAAAAAAAAAAAACTACTTACATTATAATGAATTTCTCTTCATCTTCTTCTTCATCTTCATCCTCAAATGATGATAACGAATTATCTTCCATTATATTGGAGCAGGATCAACAACTTCTTGCACAACAAGCCAATCTATTCCAAATGTACGTCAACAACAATAGTGCCATGACTTATTATTTCAATCAAGTACAGAATAGTCAATCAACACATGTAGGTTCAATTCCTGGCCATCGAGTGATTAACCGTGACCAAGAAGCAGCTGATCGTAATTTATGAAATGATTATTTCGTAGAGAACCCTCGATACAATGATGATCAGTTTCGTAGGCGATACCGTATGAGTCGAGATTTATTTTTGCGTATTGTCAATGCAGTGAAAAACCATGATAATTATTTTCAGCAACGTACTGATGCCCTTGGTAGAATTGGATTATCTGCTCTACAAAAAATTACTGCTGTTTTTCAAATGTTAGCATAGGGTGTCCCGGCTAATTCGACTGATGAATACATAAAAATTGGAGAAAACTGCAATATGAAAAGATTTTGTCGAGTTGTTGTTGAAGTATTTGGAGAAAATTATTTGAGATCACCAAATGCTAATGATGTTGCAAGATTGCTTCAAATAGGTGAAAAACGTGGTTTTCTAGGCATGTTAGGAAGTCTCGATTGTATGCTAGCAATGGAAAAATTGTCCAACAGCTTGGGCTGGACAATACACCGGTCACAGTGGATCTCCAACAATTATTTTCGAGGCTGTTGCTGATTACGATTTATGGATATGGCATGCATATTTTGGTTTGCTAGGCTAAAAAAACGACATTAATGTATTGGAATCATCTAAGTTATTTGCTGACCTTACTGCAGGCAATGCACTAGAAGCTCATTATGTAATTCAAGGAAAAGAGTATAACATTGGTTATTATTAGTCGATGGCATATATCCTAAATGGTCAACTCTTGTTCAATCTATTCATGATCCTCAGGGTCCAAAGAAAAAATTATTTGCATTGAAGCAAGAGGCTTGTCAGAAGGATGTTGAGCATGCATCTGACGTTCTCAAGTCACGGTTTGCCATAGTCAAAGGACTGGCATGTATGTGGAACAAACAAGTTTTACATGATATAATGACAACATGCATCATAATGCATAATATGATAACCCCTTGGTGAACGTGATTTGGAAGCAGATATCATTGACAGGCAAGAACTATTGATCCTAGATGTTCAAATGGTTAATAATTCCACGGACCAATTTCAATGATTTCTAAATAGGTATAGACAAATTAGAAATAGAGAATGTTACTTTGAACTTCACAATGCTTTAATTGAACATTTGTGGGAGAAATATACTAATTCTACGGAATAAATTATTGTAATAGAAAATCCTTTTATTTTTATTTTAAAATATATTATTTTTATTTAATTATACAATAATATAACTTCATTTTAATTTTAATATATTAAAATAATAATTATATATAATTTAATTATTTTTGTATAAATTATATATATGATTGAATTAATAATAATTTATTAATTTAATAATATGAAATAATAATATTTTATATTAATCACTAATATTAAAAAATTAATTTATTTTTTATATAATAATATATAAATTTGAAAATAAATACTTTTTATGGTAGTGAAAAGTAATTAGTTTATTTGCAAAATAGTTGTTGGATTTAATTAGTATTTTGGGTGGGCCACCCTAATGGCCCAGCCCACCTTAATAAAGCCCACCAGTTAAGTGGTGGGTTGAAGATAAGTATGAGGGAAGTTGATTGGTACTCAACTTCCACCTTATTATTGAAATCACGTACATGTGATTTGGTGGGGATGACTCCCAGAAAGAAACATCATGTGATTTGGTGGGGATGACTCCTAGAAAGAAACATCAGAAAGTTTCATACGGAAGAAAATCCAAGTTCTTTCTTCTCTACTGTCTCCTTTTACTTCTATTGATGGTCGCTTTTATCCGGTGAATTGAGGATTCCGGTTCGTGCCAATTGACTAGTAACGTATCTTTTTCCTAATTTACGGATTATGTTACTGTGTGTTGGCGCCATAAAGATATTCTGTGAGAATCAAACCTGAGACCTCAGGTTCAGGTAAGGTACTATCCGCTATGCCATACATGTTACGTGGTATATGTTTCACATAGATTATTATATTACATGTGTATGCTTCTTTAATTTTGTATAAAGTAATTAATTATATGATAATTAATTTTGGTGACTTTAAATTAATAATAGAATTATTAATTTAATGTCATATGCTTACACATGTCATCCTTTGTACATTTGTGTTGGGTTTTGCACAGGATAGATCCATATTGGCTCGGGTTCTATTTTAAAGGTTATTGGATCTCCCATGAACAAACATGGTATTATTTCACTGATTCATTGCTAATGACATTAATGTTTGAAGCTCTAGAGGAGATGATTCACCTTTTAATTCCTCAGTAGTCGGAGCTTCAACCTCATTTGGCAACACTTACCATATTAGACTATCCACATTGGTCTCCAATGCCATAACCTCCAGAAGACGACGATGAGGTCGTTGAGATTCTTCCTGTTTTTAATTCCAGAGATAATTTTAATCTCGGATGATGAGGTTGAGGATGAGTACGTGGAAAAACCTAAGCATGTAGAGGTGATAGATATTGGTATTGATATTAAGAAAGATGACGATCCAAGAGATGTCAACTGCTTAATTGGTAGCTCTCCAATGTTGGCAGTCTAAGATTCTTCCATATACTCTCCTAGTCGTGGTAGAGAGTGGAGTAGGAGAATCTAGATGCACAAATGGATAGAAGCTGATGATGCTGGCCCTAGCGGAAATAATTGGAAGGATTTAAGGAAGAATCCCGAAGTAGATCCTGAGGAGGACCTTGAGACAAGGGAAAAATCAGACCTTGGAGATCATGGAGCAAATGCATTTTTTTTTATGATCATTTTCATGATAGACATCATTTCAATGGAATATTATTATATGATTATGGTTGTTTCATATGTTTTTCCATGATTATTTTTTAACTAGTTATTATTATATTCTTATCTTCTTTGTGAAATGATCTGAATGCATGAAATGTTGATTGTTGGTCATTTTTGCATAGTCGCTCTGATCTTGTTGTATGATGTGGGAGTCCTAAATATGATGTATTTTTAGGGCTATATATTGCTCCCTAACATGATTGGGTATGATCACTACGACCGGAGGATGTGGAGGGTGATTAGGTAGTCAAACTATCTTTTTCGAATCCCCCCTCTTGGTTAAGTCCTTGTATCTATGATTGCTTAGGTCGGAGAAATAGTATTATCGGATGAAATTCTGCTAGATTAAGAACATAGATGGGTCTCAACGTTATTTGTGTTTAACAGTACTAGCATCTGCTTCAAAATCCATAGTTGATGAGTTAAACAAGTGCGAGAAAATAAATGGTGACGATTATGATTTTTGGCACCTAAGATTTAGTATATTCTCGAGGAATAGTAGACACCTTAAAATCTTGAGAAACACCATGGTTCAACCTGAGCGAGGGTAAATTGCACAAAATAGGAATAATATTATGGAAGCCTATATATGTCCTAGAAGTGCAATAATAGCAATGTGAGGACCTTAATCCTCTCTAGCGTAGCCGATGACCTCATATGTGATATGAGGGTCGTGAGACGGCATAGGACATTTGAGTTGCTATAAAGGACAAATTCGGTGATACTTCTACCACGAAACTGTGACGATTACAAGTTAATTTTGACGTTGACAAGGATCATCGGGATCACCGTTTATGTCAGCATCTCTGGGAGTTAGCTAACATGATCCGAGAGCTTTTGGTCAGCCAGTCATGTCCTCATAGATGAGCAGCAAGTGCAAGTAGGGATCCGGTTTTTTTTCCTAACGGTTAGAAACATATGAAGATAAACATGATGCGTAACGATAATATCAAGGGAGTTGATGATATTTCTCGTCATGTTGAGCTTGAGGATAAACATTTGGTGTAGCTAAATCCTCGAAGCAGCTTTATATGGCTAAGACCAGTGAGCGCATGAATAACAAGCGCAAGAGGGGCCAAAGGAGCCCAAAGAAAGGAAAGGGTTTTGTAAACCTTAATTATACCGGATCCGGAACCCAAGGAATAAGCTCTAGTATGGTGTAGGTGAAAGGAAGGACAAGAGTAAGACTAAGTGTTTTAAACGTGAAAAGATGGGACAATTTGCTCGTGAGTGCACTGAGCAAAACATATAAATACCTTTTCAAAAGTTAGCCTATTGTGATATTTTAATTTCCAACTTTGTTTTTGTTTGCTGAGGCTAATCCAATATGGATTATAGACTCAGGCATAATAAGCCACGAAGTTGGAGATAGAGTAGTGTTCGTGAGTATCGTCAGATTCCATGAGATACTAACTGAATAAATGTAGGGAATAACTGGTATGTTCTCATGTTGAGTACAGGCTCCTGTATATTGATGATGTGAGGAGGCCAAAATTATTCCTACATGTTGTCACTACGCTCCGAACATAAGGCACAATCTTGTCTCTGTTCCTGTTTTTCTCTCTTATGGATATAAGTTTGTATTTTTAATTTTAGGATGATAGCTTGACTTTGTCATTTTGTGATGTTTCTGTTGGTTTTTTGGACAAATACAAGATGGTTTTATGGTACTGGATATTGAAAGTTATGCATATCCTTCATTAGTTGATGATAGTAGTGATTCCTTTGTTTCCTCTCCTGATTGCGATGTGAGTACATGGCACGCTAGACTTGGTCATATTGGACAATAATGAATGAACAGGTTGGCCAAAGAGGGGATTTTAGGATCTTATGACAAGATCGAATGGCAACCTGTGGTCATTGTCTAGTCGAGATAGCTACTAGAAAACTTTTTGGTAAGGTTACTAGAGCTAATAATCCACTAGAGCCAATTCATTTTGATATCAGTGGACCAATGAATATTAAGAGTAGGAAGGATGCATCATATTTTTATGCCTTTATAAGATGAATTTATCTGTCTCGGTCAAGTTTATCTAATCTCCCATAAGTTTGAAGCTTTTTGTTGCTTCATGAATTTTATTGCCTTGGTGGAGAATCAATTAGATAAGACATTGAAAAGTACCATGTACTGACTGAGGACAAGAGTATCTATCTGAACAATTTGAGCAATTGTGTCAGGAAAAAGGTATACCGATATACAGTTGACTATTCCTAGGACTCTAAAGCAAAACTGATTTGCTGAGCAAAGGAATAGACTGGAAATAGTTGGATTTATGATGGCACAAGCTAATATCCAAATCTCGGATTGGAGAAATACATTCCTAATTGTGACTTGAATTCTTAATTGGGTCCCTACAAATCAGTGACTTCAACTCCGTACGAGTATTTGAATAGGTCAGAAAACTGATCGCTCCTATGTACGACCCTAGGGGTGCGTTTACGATGTACATGATCTTTCTAGTAAATATGAAAAGTTGGACGTTAGGGGAAGGAAATATTTTTTCATATGTTTCCCTGAGCAGTCCAAAGGATATGTACTAATAGGAGAAAGTTAAGAGGTGTATATCTCTGAAATAGAGTCATGTGATGAGGTTTGAAAAGAATGAATTTGTGAGATGAGGTGATGTTAAAAGAGAGGCTTCTTTATTTGAGTAAGATGAATCAAAGGACTTGATACCACTGAAAATGTAAAGGAACATAATAGAGATAAAACGGACTCTGTTCCTAGTGGGAGCAATCAAGTGCCAATCGAATCAGCTCCACAACTTAATCGCAGTGGGAGCAAGTATGAATCATCAATTTGAATATGAAGAAGATTTTAGTTCCCCAACGATATTTTTTAGATCGAAGGGGAGACTTTCATGTTGACTTCACATGACGGTGATGCACCGAAGAATGTGAAAGAAACTTTTAAATCACTGACAAAATATTTATGGATTAAAGCCATGGAAGAGGATATGGAATCAATGAAAAGTAACTATGTCTGGGACTTGGTCGATTCACTGCCAAATAGAAAAGCCAATGGAAATTAGTGGATCCTTCGCGTTAAAACGGAAGGCATATAGCTTGGTTAAAGATATAATGCGAGATTGACAGCGAAATGTTATACCTAGTAAGAGGGTATAGACTATAGAGAGATGTTTTTCTCTTATGGTGAGATTTACATCCATTCGTCTAATCTTTGCACTTGTCGAACATATGGACTTTGAATTACATCAAACGGATGTAAAAGACCACATTCCTCAATGGAGGACTGGACGAGGAGACTTACATGTAGATGCCTAAAAGTTGTATAACTGAAGGCCAAGAAAGTAAAGTCTGTAAGCTCTTGAGGTCCACTATGGACTCAAGCAATACTCTAAAATGGTACCTTTGTTGTATCGAATCTGTCATTATCATATGGATTTCAAATGACAGAAAAGGACCATTGTGTATATGTGGAAAGGTCAAAAGACAATTTTGCAACATTGTTGATACATGTTGACATTATCTTAATGGCGTGTAATGACAATAAGCTTTTACTTGAGGTAAAAGAAATTGGTTATTTGTTACTTTCAAAATCGAGGACATGGGTGAGACTGCCTATTTTTTAGGAGTCAAAATCTCAAGGGATTGAAAGAGAAGGATCTTGACATTAACGCAAGAACCTTATATATGAAAGATCCTTGAGCGTTTTCTTATGGCTGGCTATAAGCCAATGGATACACCCAGGTAGACTCTAAGTCTTGATATATGTCTTAAGACTCCGCAAGGGTGTGAGAAAATGAATATGTACCAGATGTGAATGCCATCAAAAAGCCTGATGTATGCAATTATGTGTACGAGGCCATATATCTATTATGCAGTTGGACTGGTAAACAGATATTAGACAAACCAGTGAAAGAAACATTGTATAGTTATTGAAAAGGAATACTTACTTGAAAGGAACCGCAAATTACTCTCTGTGACATTAAGGCAGCGTTACGCGCCTAGTTGGATACACAGATGGAGACTGGGGCAGTGACCTAGTTGAAAGAAAGTCCAATTTTAGGTATGTATTCATACTTAGCCATGGGGCTATTTTCTAAAGTGGCAAGAAGTAGACTTGCATAGCATTATCAACTATGGAAGCAGAGTTTGTAGTCTGCTTAGTGGCTTTGCAAGATGTGTTTTGCCTCTGATGATTCTTGGAGGATCTATTTTTGGAAAGTGATGAGCCTAAGCTAGTTACTGTTTGTTGTGATAACCAGATGACCATAGCATATAGAAAGGATGCTAAGTATCACAACAAGTCTAAACACATAGAGACCAAGTCAAATTTTGCCAACTATATTGTGACTAAGAGAATTATAACGATCAGATACATATTTACACCTGGTGTAGTGGCAGACTCTCTTACCAAAGTTGTGCCAGAGATGTGTTTGATGTGCACGCTTGATGGTTAGGTCTGCATAGATTGTAGTATCTTTGATTGTTTTATCTATGTTCATATGTTTATTATTTTATTGATGTGCCTAGGAGTCTAGCATATTTGGGAATTTCTTATCCGAGAGTATGTCATCAGGTATTGGAGACTGGTGCACTTGCACGCACAGTCGCCTTGATTATCTTGGGGATAATGCAAGATGAGACTTGTATACTTATGCTCTATTGAATGTGATTCCAGAGTGCTTGGGAAGAAGCATACATTAATAGTCGCCTTGATTGGTAGTCAAGATGAGATTCTCTCTATAATGATTGAGGATCGCTCATGATTTTACCCCACTATCATGAGACCTGATTAGCCGGACTGGATTCTTCAGTCGCTATACTAGGGATCGTATTAGCGATAGAATCTATGGGATAGTCGAACTATCGTCCGCACGGTGAATTAATACAATCTTGAAACATACGCGCCCTTAATTGTGGCAAGATTCACTGTGACGCATGTGTTATACCGTGCGTGCTCATTTGTTGACCGCTGTGGAGAATAAGTCGAGAAGGTCCCTCGCTCCTTGTTGTGCAAGATCCACTTATTTTGTGTATCCTCAGAACAGTCATCTCTTCTATTTGGGGCTGTGAGGGTGATGTCTGTATCATTAGCATGTCTTTCTATGGTCATGATAATGCGACCTATGTGGCATGTCTGTGGTGTCGGTTACTTTTCATTGACTTTTGGAGGAAGAGCGATTGGAAGGTTTAGACTAATTTCACAAAAACTAATCACATGCGCGCATGTTGTGGTTCATAGGAACACACTCGTGATTTAGGAGTACTCCAGGATATCAGACTGCTTTATAGGGACTAAACGCGTCTGATGTGAAATCATGTCAAACCTAGGATGTACCCGAAATGAATTTCGAGTACTCTCTCCCAATGGTATGGGATGGAGAATCTGGTTCATTGGTCACACCGGTTATTTGCGTGTATAACCATCCAATGATGAATAGTTGAAGACAGTCGCATATTAATTGCCAGTCGTGGGGGCTGGGCACATGTAGTGTGAGTGGGAGAATGTTGGATTTAATTAGTATTTTGGGTGGGCCACCCTAATGGCCCAGCCCACCTTAATAAAGCCCACCAGTTAAGTGGTGGGTTGAAGATAAGGATGAGGGAAGTTGATTGGTACTCAACTTCCACCTTATTATCGAAATCACGTACATGTGATTTGGTGGGGATGATTCAAGTGAGAGAATCAGACAACAAATGCTCTGAAATACTCTCAGAAAGAAACATCAGAAAGTTTCATACAGAAGAAAATCCAAGTTCTTTCTTCTCTGCTGTCTCCTTTTACTTCTATTGATGGTCGCTTTTATCCGGTGAATTGAGGATTCCAGTTCGTGCTGTACTACAGTTTAGTGACGGAATCCCGACCAATTGACTAGTAACGTATCTCTTTCCTAATTTACGTTTCCGCTGTAGTATGTATGTTTGGAACTACATACCCGTATATATTTTGCATCAATAGTCATTACTTCAAAATTTGGAATTAATCCGTTGGAGTTTAAAAAAAAATTGAAGAATGAATATTTTATTAAAAAGATTTTTGAGAATTGGAATCGAAGCGAAATTTGAAAAAAATGGAGGAGTTTGAGAAAGAGAATGCCTTAAGACTCTCAACGTCACCATCACCCAGCATCTTCTCTCTTCTCTCTCACACCCACCCCTACCCCTCTCATTCCTTCTTCTTATATGTTATTTTTCTTTTTCTTAAATTAATTATTATTTTTTAAAATTTATAAAAAATATTAAAATATTACAAATTTAAATTAAATAATTCAATGATAATGATATTTGATAGTCTTCTTATATTTTTACTCTTTAATTATAGTATATATTTTATTAATTTATTTAATATTAATTAGAATATAATTGATTAAATTTTTAATAAGAATATATTTTTTATGAACATAATATTTAAATGAATTATTATTGTATTAATTTTAAATTTTAAATTAATTTTAGTTTATAAAAAATTAAATATATCATAAATGTTTAAAATATATTTTATTTTAAAAGTGAATATTAAAATGGGTTTTAAAAGCTATTGATAAATATGTATTTTTTTTAAAAAAAATTAAAATTAATTGTTTATATTTCAAACTTTAAATATAGAAAGATTATTGTTTTAATATATTAAAGATTATCAAAATCTTATTATAAATAACATTAAAGTATTTTTTAGGATTTTTAATTTTATTTATATAAACATATAATTATACATCTCCATTTTATTATGTAGTAAAATTTTTCTGTTTTATTTCAAAAAAATTATTTATTTTTTATTAATATAAAAATTTTATTGATAAATTAAAATATTATAAAAATTAAATTATATTATAATTTTTTTATTCATAAAAATTTAAATAATAATTAAAATATAAAAGTTATAATTTAATTGCTTCATATCTAAATAAATAAAATTAAATTTTTATAAATTAATTTGAGATATATAAAATAAATATATATGGTTAATAATAATAATAATAATAATAATAAATGAATATAGAATTATATAATAATAAAATAAAATAACATAAAAAAAATCAAATTGTGTGAGTTCAATAGATTTTTTATTTTTTTAATTAAATAATAATTATTATATTATAAAAAGAACAAATAATGATGGGATAATCAATAACATTTATTGTCCACCGTTTATAATGGGATAACAAACCAACGGTTAAAAGGATATGACACATAGAGGAAGGGCAAAATTGTATTTCCACATGATGACTTGGCACTTTACTTGGGTGAAAGGTTTGACCTCACGCCGTTAGACCTCTCAGCAACATTATGTAAAATTCATACATGTTCATTGTAAAAAAGCTACAAAACTCGGCATAGGCGTAATTATGCCAAGGCTCACCAACCCTCTGTGTAATTTCCCCTAGAATTAATTAACAAGATTCCATGTAATAAGAGCAAATCAATTCTTGAAACATTTGCAAATGCCTATAATTTTGTACAATAGCCATTCAATGTGCTTCATGTAAGTAATGAGAAAGTCTTGACCAAAAAATAGTTCACATATAATTCTCAACTTTAAATTCTTTTTGACTTGAATCTGTATACTTGCTACCAATTTACTTGCACTGCATGAACACACCATAATTATATATCATTCATATCCACATCCCATAAAAATCATTCATAGTAAACATCATATTACAACTCCATCCACCTGAAAGCCTATCACTATTACTGCATTTGAATAACAACATTAATATCATATCATCTTGATTTGTTCAAGAAAAAAAAAACACATAACTTGCATAATAATATCATCCTGATTTGTCCAGCATCAAACTTAACTTGTACTAATGAGTTCATAGTTTATAACCTGATATAAAATTTAAAGCAATGCAGTCTGTTCTGCCCAAAATTTAAAGCATTGCAGTTTGTACTGCCTAGTTAAATCTAGCTGATGTTCACTTCAGCATTTGTTCTTCTGGTGCTTCTCATTGCCTGTTGGTTGAGCTGTGAGGCAGTAACTGTATCCTTTCCTTTCCATATCAAACCCCTAGGTTTGAAGCCTAAGTCAATTCAAGTTTAAGAAGTATCAACATACTCTCCTTTATCTATAATCCTTTCAGTAGAAGTCCCTGGCTGAAACATTATATTATAAGGTTATAATATAAGTTCCTTATAATAACATACTAATACATGTAATAGAGTAATGAGTTATTATGTGAAGGAATTGGTTATGCTTACATTTAATATCGTCCTGCTTGTTGACAAGTTTACTAAGGTCCCATATCTAAGTTATCTTCCTTTTTTGCCTCCATGTCCTTTGCCCCTCGTTATACTTGATGGAGTAGTTGTAGATGAGTTTGTAAATGCAATCGAGGCATATGATGTACCATTTTTTCCCGATCCTCTTCCTCTGCCTCGAGTTATACCCAAAGGAGTTGTTACAGTAGTTTTAGTTTAGACTTGACTTGTTTGTTAGTTGCACTAGAAGCATCCTGTGTTTGACAAGACCCAACAACCTCACTAGGACCTATTTTTTCTGTTCTACTCTTCTTGACATTTATCTTCCTTTTCTTCCTTTTGTCATTTGCTTCCTCTACTAGGTAGATCTTGGTTGTATCTGCGCAGATAGTAGTGGATTGAATTTGAAATAAGTGTGTTTGGACTGGCTCTGTTGTTGCATGATGAGTTTCATTATTATTGGATCCTGATTCTGCTATGGACTGTATAAAAAACGCATATGATTATCTTTAGCATATACAACAGAATATTGCAAAAACAAAAATTGTATTACAAACAAGCAATTCAAGTTTTTCATTTAATACCTTTTGTTTGTATTCTTTAGCATTGTGACATTCTATTCCACACAATTTACAATGCATCTTCCTACCATTTCTAGACATGTGGCCAGATTTTGGGGTAGCCTAATCCTTGTCCTTCCTTCTATAGCATTTGGGACTTCCAGGCATTGATTTAACCTGCGGAGGTTCTATATGCAAACCTATGGATTTTCTCCACATGTTCATGCTGGTAATAGGCTTAATGGATTTCTTGTAAGCTTTCAAGAATGTTACCTTCGAGTACCAATGGGCTACATAATCTTCTGGATTTTTATTCAAATGGTACAATGATGCAACAAAGTGTGCACGAGAGATGCCCTTCAACTGCCAAAGTCTACATGTGTAGGGTTCTAGTTCTAAATTTACCACATGACAGTACTTTCCAT
This sequence comes from Cardiospermum halicacabum, assembly GCA_031304145.1. Lineage (NCBI taxonomy): Eukaryota > Viridiplantae > Streptophyta > Magnoliopsida > Sapindales > Sapindaceae > Cardiospermum > Cardiospermum halicacabum. Next base: position 2,003,042 of record CM062398.1, read on the forward strand.
CCAGGACTTCACTACCACTCTCCCCAACCCAGATTAGTGAGCATTTTTTAGCATGCTCAGTGTTTTTCTCTAAAATCTTAATAGCCATTAGAGATATGTTACCAACCCACCTATCAATGAATGCTCTCATTTCACCATGCCTATTCATTAACTTATGTCTAATATTTTCATTCATTTTAATAACCGCTTTGTGTCTAGGTCCTAAAATCCATGTATTGAAGGACTCACACATGTTATTATCAATGGAATCACACTTAACTATCTCACTAAAAAAAAAGACTTACATCATATCTCATTGTTGTAAACAAGCAAATTTTCCACTATCTCACTTCTAAGATTGTTAAGATGGTGAAGTTCATGTTTTAGCTGTGCCTCAAAAGATGATTTTGCACACCTCCAGAATTGTCTCTTTCTCTCCATTCCTCTCCATTTCTTATCCCAGTTTGCCCAGATGTGGCGTGCACACATTCTGTGCTCACTCTCAGGGAAGAATGATGCCACAGATTCTACAAGTCTTTGTTTAAAAAAAAATGTGTCAAGTATAAATAGTATAACAAACATGGTTTCTTTTTGTCTACAGAAACTTGACAGCTACCATTGTAATAAGTAATAATATATTCAAATAATAGGCAAAGAATAATGAACAAGTAGTAAGCATATGAACAGGTATACACAAACATTTCCTTAAAGTTGATTCTATTTGCATACAAACTAAGGTATTTAAATACTGAAAATTGGTAACACAAACTAGGAACATATGTATGTATAACCCAGACTACATATATACAGCTGATGATTGGTTTCTTTTTGCCTACAATCCACAGTCTACAACCCTTGAAAGATTCTGTTGCCTTTCTACAGAGCGGACAAATCTCCTGTAATTCAACCAACATAGTTTAGAATTACTTCAGGATTAATGAAATACCACACTATATTTTGAAATTCATTTCAATTTAGCAGCACACTATATTTCAAAGTGAGTACAAGTTTCTAATTTTAACTAAATCAGACAAAGAAAACTATTCTAAACTAAATCAGCAAGAACATTTCAATGTTTGACCTTCTACTCCATATCTCCAACACACCATACCAAATCTCAAAAATAAACTTACAAATAGATTATACATATCAAGAGAACAACAATCACCTAAAACACAACAAAACACAAAAAGCAGCATCCAGACAGTTCACTTCAAACCAAACCCACTAGATTCACCAATCACTTCAGCTCTCGGACCACAGAGTTGGATGTGACTAGGTGTGATTATAACATATTCATTTGTGATGTTTCTTTTGCTTTTGGGGATCATTACAATATTTTATGTATACCCAGTTGAGTACAAAGGTATTGAAGTTTATCAATGTTCCTATAATTGTTTGTGGGATATGCTTCTTGTGTGTTTTTGTAGGTTTTCAGTGTTGGTTTTCTTTGGAAGAAGAGAGAAATGGATGTCCTGGAAGGAAACCAAGTTTAAAATACAGTTGATACCGAGGTTAAGACTGAAAGAGAACTTGAAAGTCTACCTCATTAGTCTCTAGTTGAAGTTACCACTATCCATTTCGGCGAAAGACTTAATCTCAAGATTTAGTGTTCTTTCAACTATTCAATACCAATATCGGTAAGATGTCTTGGAAATCCAAATCTAAAGTCCTAAATCCCACTAGAAATAAATAGACAAAAACCCCATTAGAAGATTTGTGCATCAGAATTGGCAAGCAATTTACACTTTGAATCCATCAACTTTAACTGGTGAAGAAGTGAAATCTTCTTATGTGTGTCGTTTGTAAAAACATTATATGAAATGCAATGCAAGCCCAAATCATTCTTGATTCTATTATATGACTGTTCAAGCTTAAACACCATCATTCAAGGACCGAATCAAAACTTCAACACCACAAATGCATACTAAGGGAATTTAAGTACATTGCAAATCCTACTCATAATTCACAAGAAAATCAACACAATTAGATCATAATAATGTATTGCTCAATCAGGGAACTCAGTGAATTAATCAACAAATTGGGCCAAACAAGTTCCAATAACTTGAAACAAACAAATCAGATTCCACAAAATCAGATAAACATAACACAAAACAATCAATCCATATAATATTAGTAAACCACTAGCATAGAATGGCAAAATTGATTGATTCAAAATCATATGACATTAACATAGTTCTATAGATAAAGAACAATATACTCAAATAATATGACATTAAAAACGGATATGTTATTTCAGTCATTTAAACTTGGAAAAAAAATCATGGTACACAGGATCGAAAGACCAAGCATGCATACCTGCCACAGTAATAGTGATAAAAACATCCCAAATCGTTTCACTCTCAGCACTCTTTTTAGTTGACCTGTCAAATACATAAAAATAGACAATAGAAATTGAGAATAGTTAGAGGAGCACAACTAATTGATCATAACACATAGAACAAATGTAAATATGAAATATTTTGATTATTACAAAAAGCAATCACCTAAGTATGACTAGTAAATGATTGAAGATGGATATAAGCTTATTCCTGGAAACACAATGTAATGGTGTTAGGGATTGAGAAAGTCATTTTGTTGGAAAAATTGAAGGCAATGAAGTGAGAATTAATACCTGTGCTACCCTTATAAACTGAATGCCCAATTCCTTCCTTTTAGACATCATGTCATGTATTGCGATCATATCTTCACTGCTACTCTCACTTGACCAGTTTCATAGTTTTGTAAATGCATATATACACCCCAGATATTTATATATATATATATAAATTATATACAATATTACATTCATAAATATCAGGCTAACGAGAAAATAAAAATTAAAATATATATTTCTATTAGCTACAATCTTTTCATACATAAAAAGGCCAAATCTAAGAAACACTTCATATCTACGCACTTAAATAACCCAAACAAACTAGAAGATAGACTTTCAAATCAACAATAGGCCACCAATCAAGCAACAGAAAAACATATATGTAATAGTAGATTATATTCTAGACAACACAGTCAATATTAACAATCTATAATCTTTGCTCTCAACCATATAACTTTATCAGATAACCAACAAATAAAATAATATGACAAGCAAAGTAATTATTATTTTGCACCTTTTGCATGTCTGACATAATGGTTAGTTCTTCCGCGTATCCTAACTCCTAATCATCTTTCAGATGTTGTAAAAACCATGTCTAAGAATGTTTGGTTTCCCTACCAACAATCGCCCATGCTATTGGGAACATTTGATGGTTCCCATTCTTTCCAACAGCAGATAACAATTCCCCCTTGAATGGTCCTCTTAAGAAACTTTCATCTAGTCCAATTAACCTCCTACATCCATCCTTCTACCTTTGCTTCAATGCTACATAGCAGACATAAAAATAGCCAAACACATATTTTCATGTTTGCACCTCTTTGTCCACTCTAATCCAACAACTACTACCTGGATTTGTTTTCTTTATCATCTCAGCATAGTCGGCCAGTCATGAGAACTCTTCCTTCCAGTCCCATATTTCCTTCTTTAACACATTCCTTTTAGCCCTACCACACTTGTCTTATGGACATAAAGCCCAAGTTCTTCTCTTACCAAGTCCTCCAGCTTCAATAATCGAATATCAGGCTGGGAAATGATTCGTTCCCTAAATCTCCTCTCAAGAAACTTCACATTGTATATGTTGTTTTTGTTCTTCTTAGAATAAAGGTGCCTAGGTTCGTGAGTTTTCACTTCAAACTGCCCACACATAATTTCCATCACATTTTCTTCAATTACCACATGTTCTATATAAATATCTAACTTATCTCCACATTTCAAATCCTTAGTGAAATCTAACAACTCTTTTTCATCAATAACATCAATATAACCCTCTCCATTTGGGTCCATGACAACCATATACTGAATCTCATTATATCCTAACTCTACAATATACCCAGTAATTTTAAAAAATATGATAGCTTATCTAAATCTACAATAAATTTGGCTACTTTTCTACCATAAGTTCACCTAAACCATTACAAAGTGACCCACCACGAAGCACTTGCAAGAAAAAAAGTTTCTAAGGACATCACTAACAAATGCAAAAAGAATAATTTTAGTCAAGAAGGAATCATTCATACGATAAACCCCAAAAATACCCTTAATGCATCCTCAAAATCACAAAAAACCCTAACTATGTTCATATAACCCTATTCGTTCTAAAAAAAATGTCTCACCTGACTTGTAAAGTGCCATCTCTCCAGCTATGCATCTTCATTTTGTTCTGATTCAGAAATCCTCAAACTAGTCTGACAGCAGCTGCACAAAAATATGAGACGATTTACTTCAATCATAATAGTCTAAAATCACTCTACTACACCTCATCGCATTAGATGAATATAACTTACAACGAATTTATAGTGAGTTAGTTCTTACCCTAAACACGATTCTGGAACAAGCTTCGCAATCGCAAAACCCTAATTTTCGAACTACTCAAATGGCTTCGACAACTGGGTCGTACAATACTCCACAATCAATCAACCGTCATACGACCACAAAGTAATCGGAGAATTAAATCCCAGCAAATTGTACCCAGTGACCGAATTTATGGTGAACACCTTAATGTCCGTCGTACCCAAAATTGCTTCTTCAAAGAATCAAAATTTCAATTTTGATTTTTGTTACGATTATGCTAGTGTGGCAAAGTATTATAGCATTACTAATTCTACATGTTTGCCACCTGGAAACCTTATTTCAAAAAATTGACACGCCAGGCATGTGTAGTGCACGCCAATATTCAATTATATTTAAGGGCCGGATTGATACAAAAATTGTAGTATAAAGGATTAAGTGATATGATCATCAGTTCAGGGGACTAACTGATACTTTTGGACAAGTACAAAGAGCGGGATATTATTTAACACTTTATAAATTATTATTAAAATAAATTTGAATAAATTACAAAAACTATTTGAATTATTAATTTAAACTTAAGTTTTATTTATTTTTATCCAATTTATATAAATTGAGTGGTCAATTTCTATTAGTTGTTATTAAAAATGAATTTCAATATTATTAACAATAAAATTAAATAGCAATATTAATTATATTAATAATAAATAAATCATGATAATTATGGTAGTATGAGTGATTAAACTTAAAGTAATGTCAATGGAGAGAACAAGTACTCCTATCTCCTTAATCTTCACATTGATTAACGGTTAACTAATCTCATGTATTATATAGAAGGATAGTATTATTTTTATAACAAAAGACAAAGATGACATCAACCATTAAATTTAAAATTGTGTCTTGTTGTCGTGCACATTATACATTCACACTTCCGTTAAAGGAAAGAATTAATACATGTGCATAACTTCCACCACACACAATCAAAATATCATCCCTATTGTTTTCACTTAGATACTATGTTATCATATCAAATCTTGTATGGACGAAAATCATTTAAATGTGACGAAAGCTAGGCTACCACTTTGTTTCCTGCATAGTAGGTTGTTTATTTCGGTTTTGGAGTATAAAAAAGAAAACTTTTGAATACTTGAGCATTTTTTTTAAAAATTCGGTATATTTTGTATTGAAATATAAATCCCAAAAATAATCTAAATATTTAGTTTAGTTTTGATTTGTGTTTGGTTAAATATTAGTATTTGTTCTAAATTTAAATCAATAACGTTATATATATATATATATATATTTATTTATGTGTATATATATAAATATTTATTTATTTATTTATTTATTTATAAGTGATTAAATGAAAGTTAGTATACGGGATGTTCGGTTCGGTTCACCATGAAATATTTGAATATTCAAAAATATCCATAACAAAGCATCCATTTTATATTGAGATCCATTCGAAATCGAACTCACTTTATGTTAAGATCCATTCGAATCGAATATATAATTGTTCAGTAAATCGAACCACCTTTATTTCAGGTAATAAATATATATTTTTGTATTACTATTTTTTAAAAGGTAATATTTTATTTTCTTTTGAAACTATTAATTCAATTATTAAATATAAAAGTTAAGTTTTTAATTCAGTAATTTCAAATTAAACTTCAATTTAATTTGAATAAAAATTAGATTAATTTGATTCCACCATTACATTTATAAAAATATGTTTAATTTGGTGTAGTATTATTTGGATTGGAGTTTAATTTAAATCAATTGTATTTTATTAAATAAAAATATATAAATTTGTAACAACTAATCTTTCAAACAGAAGAGGCTCCTTGAGCCAACACAAACTTAGATCCAAAACTAATCATAATTTAATATGATTTATTCTGTGATGCCTAAATTTTAACATACTCTACTTACTTTTAATCCAATCAATTGCATTAGTTTTTATTATTTATAATAAATGAAATGTGAAAATTTAAATAAACCATTTAAACTTTAAAATATAATTATATAACTGTTTTAAAAAAATATTGAAAAATAATTTTTATTATTTTTTAAAAATTTAGTTTTCATTTTATAAGTCGAGTTTTTTAAAAATATTTCTAAATTTTTATAATTTACAGAATCCGTGAATTTCGCTCCCCATAACTACAGCCTCCAAATAATGACCTACAAAGTGAAAATTAAAATTTAATTTTACAAATTTTCCAAAACATACCAATAATTATATAGTAACCTTGTTATGAACTTAAAAGAATTTTCCAAATTAAATTCTAAACTCTCATTCACTTATACTAAGATGAATTCCACTATAATTTAATAGGGTTTCTTGCTTTTCTAGTTCAATAAACTTGAGTAATGCATGCAAGTAAAGACGTTGAATTATCACATAGAGTACACAAATGCTCGAAAACGATATAAAACCGTTTTAAAATCCAAGTATTCCAAAAAACACTATACAACATGAGCATGTACAGTCACCTTATTCATTCACCTATATATACACTTACTTACATTGCACCATATTCAATTCAACAATCAATCTCCACTTAAGAGAAAAATGTCCATGTTGACCATTTATTGCATTCTCTTGCTTGTTTTGTCATCAACAAGTGCTAGAGAAGGTAGTGGTGACTTGAAAGTTGAAGGTGATAATAAGAAAAACAGTACTAGTTTCAATGTGGTGGACTTTGGAGCTAATGGTGATGGTCATGTTGATGACACGAAGGTGATAATTATAGGATCAATATAGGGCTTTAATGATTCTCATAATTATATTATGTTTTAATGAAGTTGATTGGTGGTCAAATGTGTTTTTTTATTTTTATTTTTATTTATTACAGGCTTTTGAAGCAGCATGGTCAGCAGCTTGTAAAGTGGAAGCAGCAACATTAGAGGTTCCATCAGGTTCTGTGTTCCTTGTTGGTCCCATTTCCTTCTCTGGTCTTACTTGCAAACCCAACATTGTTTTTAAGGTATCTGCGATTTTATTTATTTATTATTTCTAAAAAAAAGTATAGAATCACATATTTATCTATATAAAAAAATATATATTACGGTAAAACATAATTATAACAATATTTGTTGTGTAAAAAGATAGTTGTTCTTTCAAATTTTAATATGAAAAATATAATTATTAAAAAAATAGTATAGTGAACTGCTATTACGAAGAATAAATATTTATATATGAAAAATTTAATAAGAAAAATATTTTTAAAAAGTAAATTTTCTTAAAAAACTTCAATTTTAATTTTTAAAATATTATTAAAAAATTTAATTTTAAAATTATTATTAGTAACTCTATAGTGATTTTTAAATTGTTTTGATTAAAAAAATAGGATTATTACAAATATTTTTATAATATTTATAAATATATTTTTTTAAAAAAGTAAAAGGTCGAAAATTAAAAAATGGTTGAGAAAAATTTTAAAAATGAAAAAGAATTTCCAGTCAAATAATTCAAATAAAATTTGTTCCTCTCGAAATTAAATTTATTTAAAAATAGAATATTCTTTCACCTCTTTTTAAAATTTTTGATTTTTTACTTAAAAAATTTATTTAATTTCGAATTAAATATTAATATTATATTAAAATTTGTCATCCGCCTATAAATATTACGAAAGCGAGGGGAGGTAGTGATATTTGCTCAACCTAAATATCAAACATAAGACTTGATCTAAGTACTGCACTACATGTTATATTGTTTTAGAACAGTATTTACTCAAATGAATGATAAGCTAAACTGAGTTGAGTGACTCAAAAGTAATGTTGTATGGAACTGTGATTATAATATGTGCAGTTAGACGGGAAGATAATAGCTCCAACAAGCTCAGGAGCGTGGAGATCAGGTCGCTTAAATTGGATTGAGTTTACAAATCTAAAAGGGATTGTTGTTAACGGTAATGGAGTTATAGATGGACAAGGCTCCGTTTGGTGGAAACAATCTACAGAATATAAAGCCAAGATGCCTGCTACTCGACCAACGGTGGGCTATTCTAATCAAAATTACACCATAAAAATCTATGCTATTCTAATCAAAATTACACCATACATCTACATATATGGAGAAGTTTCGAAACACCTTTCAAATTTTTAAAAATAAATCAATTTTTTTTTATATTTAAAACAGTTAAAAAATATTTATTTTAGAAGAAATATAAAAAAAGTATTATATATTTTAAAAAAATAAATAGAATATACTTCGAATTTTTATATGAAATAATCTGTTAATTTAAGTGGGTATTTTCATCCTAGTTTGTAGTAAGTGAAATGTATTTAAAGTTAAGAGTTAATTAAAAAAATATTCTTTTTTTAACTTACAACATCAATTTGAAAAATAGTAGACTCCTTTCATTAATTGAAAAAAGTCAGTTTACATTTAAAATTAACTGGAGTTAGGATGAATAAACTAAAAATACTAACTAAGTTTAACAAATTATTTTTTTAATAAAAATTAAAAGTATATTCGGATTTTTTTTTTTCATTTTTTTAATATTATTTTTAATAGTTGATACTTTTTTTTTTCTTTTTTTTTTTTCTTAAATAGAAAATTTTTGAATTATTTTAATACAATTTTTTCTTTCAAAAATTATATATATATATATATATATATATATATATATATATATATATATATATATAAACAGAGAACATCTTCTCTGCATGTGATGGTTTCATTCGAAGTACATATATTATGTATATGTTGTATATGCAGGCTCTTAGATTCTACGGAAGCAATGATGTGACAGTAACTGGAATAACAATCCAAAACAGCCAACAAACTCACCTCAAATTCGACAACTGCAAAACCATTCAAGTTTCAGATTTCACAGCGTCATCTCCCGAAAATAGTCCCAACACTGACGGAATTCACTTGCAAAACTCACAAGATGTCCTTATCTATAGTACCACTCTTGCTTGTGGTAAATTTCATCATCAATAACTAACTAACAACACAATAGATATGTTAAAACTCTTGTTTGTGGTAAACTCACATGCTTATATATAATTATGTTTTTTCTTAGGAGATGATTGTGTATCTATACAAACTGGGTGTTCAAATGTGTACATACACAACGTGAAATGTGGACCTGGACATGGAATCAGCATAGGGAGTCTCGGGAAGGGTAATAGTAAAGCTTGTGTTTCGAATATCACAGTACGAGACGTTGCGATGCGTGAGACGTTGACTGGTGTTAGAATAAAGACATGGCAGGTATCAACATCACCGCTGATTTGCTAGACAACCATATCAATTTTTTTAATGATTGTTTTTTAATGGATAATAAATGGTTAATTAGAGAGTAGACAATGAAAGAATTCATAAAAATTCTATCCAATTATGAATTGTATATTCAAGCTATAAGCATAGATCTTCCACTATTTTATCATAAAATATATTTTTTATTTTGTTATCTTATTTGATAAATAATAATTTTTTTAATCACTTCAAGTTTTATAATATTATTTTAAAAAATTAATTTTTTAAATTATTATATATAATAAAATTATAAAAAAAAATTTAAAGTCAAAGTCATTATATAATATTATAAAATATTAAAATTTTTATTTTATAATCAATAAATATATAGAATTATTTTATTATTATTATTGACATTCAACTTGCAAATATTCATCTCTTATTCTATTTTTTTAATTATATATATATAACCCATTTCAGAAATTTCTTTCCGTCTCCGTATTTCAATCTGCATCTAGATATAAAAAAAAAAATTATGATTGAAAAAATTTATAAAAGAAGAAAAAAAGAAACAATTTTATATTATAAATAAATGATAATGAAACAAAATTGTTTTTAAAATAAAAGCAATTGAAAAAATTGGTAAATTTTTTTATTATAAATAATAATAAATCAACTTTATTTTTAATAAATAAATGCAATTGATTTAAATTGGTAAAAATATCTAAGAATTATTTTAGATATATTTATTTTTAGAATCCAAAATGTAAATTACTTTTAAAAAAAAAATAATAAAATTTGTCTTTATTTTTTGTCCATAAAAATTTTCCATGATAATTACAGGGAGGCTCAGGATCAGTAAAACAAGTGATGTTCACAAACATACAAGTCTCAGAAGTGAAAACACCAATCATGATCGATCAATTCTACTGCGACAAAGCCAAATGCAAGAATCAATCTTCTGCTGTATATATATCAGATATTAAATACACAAATATACAAGGAACTTATACACAACAGCCACTACGTTTTGCTTGCAGCGCAAGTAAGCCATGCAGAGGTTTATCTTTAAGCAACATAAACCTGACTTCAACAAGTGAGTCGGAGAAACCATTCTGTTATCAGGCTTATGGGGAGTTGAAGACTGATACTGTGCCTCCGATTTCTTGTCTCCAGATTGAAGAGTCGAAGTCTAGGGTTTCCAAAAATGTGTCGGATGTTTGTTAGGGTTTTGGGTTGTGAAATTCTTTGTTTGGTATAAAAATTTATTTTATAGTATTATTAATTGTTATATTTTTGTATCGGTGTTTTATATCGAATAAATAGACAGTGAGGGTTGAATTCCCTGGTCGAGACTGCAACCAGCGGTCTAAAGCCACATTGACTAGATATAATTACATTTAGAAAAATATCTTTTATAATTGTCTAAAATAAATAATTACTTTAAATACTAAATATTTTAATAAATCATTGTATGCATAAATCATTATAATACTTTACTAAAATGGTTCACGATGTCATCACATTAGTGTAGAATTCAAATTAGAATCTTTTGTAAAAAGAAGCTGTAGTTTAGATTTCAACTTTTCCAAATAACATGTAGAAGAGTTTGACAAAAGAATAAGTATTTATATCCATTTTTAAATATGAAAAAAGTTACAAATCATTTTCAAGAAATAATGTGGCGAATGCCATGATAATCTCTTCGAAGGGGTACCATATCCTCGATAGTTACACTTGATCACATATGTATTACCATTTAGATACAGAAGAATAAACAAAACAAAAAAGGAAAGGGGGAAAGGGGGGTCTAGGATATCAATGGCTAGTTCGTAATCTCATACCTTAAGAAAAATAAGTAATATGCACTTATTTCAAATAAATGAATAAGCAAATGCATCTATTAAACCTCTTAAAGTATGGTATTCTCATAGAAGTAGAAGTCAAACAATCAAACAATCCTATCAATCAAACACACATGACATACTCAACCATGCTAGAGATTCATTTTATTGATTATTTCCTTTTGTCTATCATGAAGTGGTGATACATAAGAGTTACTTGTTTCTCAAGTAACAACCAATAATACTAATCGTAACTATGGCCAATTCAAAACATGCTTGATGTGGAAACCCAATGAAATATGAAGGGTGTAATGGTTAAAACACTAACGCCCCGTTTATTTTTTTCATTTAGAACTTAATAGTACTTAAATTAAGTGCTAATTACAAAAAATTTTAATTCAATTAAGACGTGCATCTATTTGTTTTTTCTAAATTTATATAACTTAAAATAAGTTATCTTTTTGTACTTTGACTATTTTACCCCTAAAACATCAAATATATTTATAAAAGTTTTATCTCTAAAACACTTTCTAGTGTGTTTATAAAATTTTTATATATTATTTTTAGTAATGATTTTTTTTAAAAAAAAATTATATTTTTTAAATAAAAAATTATTTGTGATATATTACTAATCTACTAATAGTCTTATTGAATTTTTTTTTTATTCGATAATCAACTTAAAATTATTAATTTTTATTATTTGATAATCAAGTTAAAATAAGTTATTAGTGATTGCTTGTTAATTTATAATTTTGTCCTTTTATCAATTTTTTTTAAATATTTGATCGTTTAATGGTTTTATTTAATTTTAATTTATAGTATTTAAAATAAATAATTATAATCCATATAAATGTTTATATTTTTAATATTTTAATAATTGTGGAATTAAATAAAATAAATAATAATAATCAATTATCCTATATAAATTGTTGTTAAATTTATTAATGAATTATAGTTAATGTTAATAATTTACAATATTGAAAAATATAACTATGATATTGAAGAACACACCAACTAGAAAACTTAACAATATTTTTTTTTATTTTTTTTTTTTGAAATTTAGAATGACATTTTTATTGAAATATATTATGTGAACATTTATTATTTCCATTGAAAATATAACCACATTTATTTTATTTTATTTTATTTGTTTAAATTTAGAATGACCATATTTATTATTTTCATTGAAATTAACAATGATAATATTTACTTATTTGTTTGTTTAAATTTCGAATGACCATATTGTTAATTAATTAATTATTTATTTATTTAAATTTGATAATCAACTTAAAATAAGTGATTGCTTATTAATTACAATTTGTCATTTTATCAATTTTTTAATATATTTTTAAAAATATTTGATAGTTTAATAGTTTTATTTAATTTTTAATTTATAATATTTAAAATAAATAATTATAATTCATATGAATGATTATATTTGTAATATATTAATAATTATAGAATTAAATCAAATAAATATCCATAATAATAATAATTAATTATCATACATAAATTGTTGTAAATTATTAATGAATTGTAGTTAATAATTTACAATATGAATCCAAAATAGAACAAAACACCCCTAAAAAATCTCAAAACATTTATAATTTTTCGTTGAAATTTAGAATCACAATACTTATTACTTTCATTAAAATTTACAATATCAATATTTATTATTTTCATTGAAAACATAACAACATTTATTGTTTTTGGTTAAATTTATAATGAAAATATTTATTATTTTTATTAAAATTTACATGACAATATTTATTGTATTTATTGAAATTTACAAGCAACTCTAGAATAAATTCGCATCTATATAAATGCTAGTACAAATAATAAAATTTTTTATTTTTATTGGAATTCAAGATAAATAATAAATGTATAGTTAAAGAGAATTAATTGTAAATTGAAATGTGTGTTAAGAGAGAACACCATTTTCAAAAAGATATAAAGGATAATAATGTAAATTAATATAGAAAAATCAATTCAGACATTCTCCATTCAGATGTAAGCGGAAAAAATTATCTGAATCATTCAGATAAATATCACTTAATTTCAGATTTTTTTTCGAGAAAACAAACATATAAATCACTTAAAATAAGTGTTAAGTGTCATTCAGTATTAAGTTAGGAAAAACAAACAGGGCCTAACTTTGGGACTGAACAGACTCACCTGAACCCAAAAAGTTGAAAGTTGAAAACTTAAATATCTGGTGTCACAAGTGACTTGCTCGGCAACCTGCAAGTTGCAGCAGTTTGTCTGGCTTTAATTTGCTAGGCAACTTGCAAGTCGCATAACAAGTCGTTTTTAGGTTTTTAAACCATTTGAAACTTGTTGAACGGGCAACTTGTAAGTCGCGCAACAACTTTTCTGGTTTCAAAATATTTAAAAATTTTGGACAGGTTACTTGTTTGGGTTACTTGCAAGTCACACAATAAGTCATTTGGTTTTCAGAAACTCGCTTTTTGAAATCTCAAGCAACTAGCTTGGCGGCTTGCAAGTACTGTAACAAGTTGCCTTACATTTAAGAATCCTGATTTTCTACATTTTGTTGACAACTATCTTGGCTGATTACCTGAGCTACTTTGTAAAACCCGAACCCCCGCTCCAAACGCAGAGTCCGGATGCTACTGGTGCGGAGACAAATAACATACATATAGATACAGAAATAACAGATATACCGTGTAACACCCGAACCCCCGTCCCGACGGAAAGGGAACGCGGAGATCGAATGTCACATGCGGAAGACAGAAACATAACACACAAATAACAGATAAATAGATAAATACAAATCATATTCAAATCTGAAAGACAGTACTTATAAATCCAAATTAAAATAGTTCGAAAATAAATCCAAATCCAAATTGTAGTTGAACTACTAGTTCCAAATGTAAGACAATTACATAAAAATATCTCAAGTGTAATTAATCTGAAAACAATTCCAAAACATGTGCAGCGGGTTCAAAATTCAGAATTAAATCCAGCAAAGTAAATTGATATGAAATCCAAATCTGAAGAGGATGTCATGTGAATGCTCGATGCTAGTGATATCCTGCTATCCCACCTAACTGTCTGAACTCGGCAATTCCATTCCCAAAAAGGGTTCAAAACATACAAAACAAAAATAGAAACAACGAAGGGTCAGACTATCGATGTCTGGTTAGTAAGCCAATGCCCAACAAACACATACAGATGCGTCTTATTAAACAGAATAGTATGTCATCCACAAATGCAAGTTAGTTAACAACCAAAAGGGTACAAACAGAAACAAACAAGTTGATTAACAAATCAAGTTATCCTAAAATTTAATCCCCTTTAAGTGATCTAGGATAAATGATTACAGATTATGCATTTACCGACTGAAAAAAAAAAGGCTTTACAGTTATCAAATTATTTTCAGAAGGAAGACCGTAACCGAATAGTAGTTCGGTAAACAGTCCGGTAGGTTATTCGGTCAGAGAGCATACCAGACTTACTGAATTGTAATTCGGTAGACATTTCGGTAAGCTATTCGGTCAGAGAGCAATTATACGAACCCAAGGAAAGTTTAAGTGACAGTTCGGTACCTATCCCGGTATGAAGCTCGGTCAAAGAGTTTCAATTCTCTCAGACATGCCAAATTGTAATTCGGTACCTAACTCGGTGAAGAGTTCGGTCAGAAGGTTGAACAGTCTTCGGAGGTTCATACCGAACTACAGTTCAGTAACTTATTCGGTAAGTAATTCGTCCAGAGAGTGAATCTAATGATCTCCAGGCTGACCAAATTATATTTCGTTAACCAGCTCGATAAGGAGTTCGTCCAGAGACCATCCTACGTCCAGTTTTCCAGTTTTAAGTGACAATCCGGTAACTAATCCGGTAAGCAGTCCGGTTACGGACCCTGGGCACTTTTTAAGCCTATTTCAAGTTATGTCGTTCGCCAAATCAAAATCTAGCTATCCAATTGGGTCTAATCCTAGCACTAACAACCAGTTAGGAGTCATATTATACACTACCCAATGTTGGAACCCAAAAGAAAACAACTAGCAGCAGCCAGAATCAAACCAAAACATAACCAACACATAACCAGAAGTAGCAACATATCATTATCGTAGAATTTCAGATTACCCAAATTGTTTAGTGTTTAACTTACCAGGCCTGTCCTTAGACTAATAAAAAAATCGGGAACAAAACAGACAGATAGGGTTAAACCCTCAGAGATGGATCAAAGATCCCAGAGATGATGCCGTCGCATCCAGAAATGAGCCAAGCTCCAGAAATGATGCCGTCGCATCCAGAAAGTGGTTGGCAATCAAGGCCATATACGCTTTCGCGCATCGATGTATACATCTAATTTTCCCTTAAAGCATGCTGGTCTTATCGTATTAACCTTAGGACAGGACTTTAGTAGATTGCAAAATTCAGATTTCAAATAGCAGACAGATAACAAACGAATATGGACATAAACTCATATGTCCGAACATGATCAAATAATAGGGCAGCAATATTCCCAAGCAAATTATATCAAATGCAGCAGATTAAGTATTCAATCATAGATTTCAACTTATTTTAGTTTAACCAATTTGCAAACAAATAAACAAACAAATCAAACAAAAGTGAAGGCGTAAACATGGCTACTAACCTTATTCGCTAATCTAAAATATCACCGAAATTACTCCGGTTGACGATCCCCAACTGGGTCTACACGAAACCAAGAGTAACTCATAAATCCCCAATTCGCAAAAGTTAGGGTTTATGTCCAAGAACAATTCAAATCAATTAAAACCCAATTAAGACCTAATTTACGAAATCAACATCAAGGGTTTCAAAACCCAACCCATGAAGATTTTAAATCCCAAACCGATTTTTGAAATCAAACTTAAAATCAACAAATCCTAATATTAACAAAATCCCTAAATCAATTAATGTGATTTAAAACAAAAGAGTTGCAGCAATCATTACCTATATGAAGAAATCGAGGTCAAAACCAAATCCCAAGCGAAAACCACATAAGAAGTTTAGAAATATGTGATGGGTGTGTGTTCTTGATTTGAGAGAAAAGATGAATACGTAAAAGTGAGTCTTTCTAGGTTTTATAAATAATGAATTAAAAAGCTATTCTATTCAATATATATATGGATGGCAATTATCGCCATAAACCCACATATTTTCACTTTAATTAAAAATAACCCCATTTATAAAATAATTACAAAATCATCTCCACTATCCAATTGTTTTCAAAACCAACCCAAAAGTCAACTGAGTCAAATAATTTGGTCAAACCGGAAAAGTCAAAATTTTTTCAAAAATACCAATTTTACCCTTAAAATGAAAAAAAAAACAAAAATTAAGAAAAATTTCAAAATTATGTAGACGAATAGCCCCAAATTACGGACGTGACATACCGATAGTAGACTTACAAAGTGGAAATCAAAATTGAAAGACAGATCTTATAATTCCAAAGTCAATGGTTCAAAAATTATCAGACATAATTCGAAAATAAACACTTCGAATTATGATCTCAAGGCTGACCGAATTGTTTTTTTGGTAACCAGCCCGGTAAGGAGCTCGGCTAAAGACCATCCTACGTCCAATTTTTCAGTTGTTAAGTGACAATCCAAAATACAGTCCAGTACACAGTCCGGTTACGGACACTGGGCACATTTTTAGCCTAGTTCAGATTATGTCGCTCGCTATACCAGTTCTAACTATCAAATGGGTCTAATCCTAACACCTACAGCCAGTTAGGAGTCACAATTCATATTACCCAAAGTTAGAACCCAAAAGACAATAACGAGCATCAATAGAATCAAACCAAACATATCAAACATACATAATCAGAAGCAGAAACAGTTCATAATCATAGAGTTCAGATTACCCAATTATTTAGGTGTTTAACTTACCAGGTCTGTCCTTAGTTTAATAACAAAATCAGGAACAGAAAAAGACAGATATGGTTAAACCCTCAGAGATGGATCAAAGATCCCAAAAATGATGTCGTCGCATCCAGAAATGAGCCAAGCTCCAGAAATGATGCCGTCGCATCCAGAAAGTGGTTGGCAATCAAGACCATATACGCTTTCGCGCATCGATGTATATATCTAGTTTTCCCTAACAGCATGCCGGTCTTATCGTATTAACCTTAGGACAGGACTTTAACAGATTATAGAATTCCAATTTCAAATTACAGACAAATAGCAAACAGATAAGGACACTAGTTCACATGTCCGATCATATACAGATAATATGGCAGCAATATACCCAAATAGTTTATTTAAAAAATGCAGCAATTTAAGCTATTTCAATTAGAATTCGTCTTGTATAAATTTGATCAATTTACATACAAGAAAACAAGCAAAAACAGACAACGTGAGGGCGTAAACACGACTACTAACCTTATTCGCTAATCCAATCAACCGAATCTACTCCGGTCGGCGATCCTCAACTTGGTCTACACCAAATCAAGCATAAAATTCATAAATTCCCAATTTCGCAAAAGTTAGGGTTTACCACTAAAGAACAATTTAAAGTTTCAATTGAAACCAAAAAGACCCAAATCACACATATTGAAATCAAAGGTTCAAGACCCAAAACCAATCGAAATAGAATCTCCCAAACTCATAAACCCTAGGTTCTCGAAATCCAAAATCAATTTAATATGCTTAAAAAAACAACAAGGAAGAAAACCCTTACCAAGAGTGTGAAGAAATCAAAGCAATACTCCAATCCCAATTAAATTCCCCAATAATTTAAAACTTAGAAATCCGTGAGAGTGTGTTTTTGGTTGAGAGGATTTGAAGAATACGTAAAAGCAAGTTTCTAGGGTTTTGTGACAAATGATTTAAAATCCATCATTTTCATATTTATATGGGTGACAAACATCACCACTAACCCGTATGTTTATATGTAGTTTTATAAACAACCCAATTTGTAAAATAATTACAAAATTAACTCAATTTTCAATTTGTTTTCAAATATCACCCAAAAGTCAAACTAGTCAAATCATTTGGTCAAACCGGAAAAGTCAACATTTTTTTTAAAATGCCCATTTTACCATTATAATGAAAATAAATAAAAATTATTTAAAATTTCAAAATAAACAGACGAATAGCCCCAGATAATAGACGTGATAGCTCTACCTCACTTAAGAAATTTCGTCCCCGAATTTACCTAAATCAAACAGATACGGATACTAACGTTGCATAGTCTCTTCTAGTTCCCACGACGCTTCCTCAACCGCATGGTTACGCCAGAGGACCTTAACTAGGGGTACAGTCTTGTTTCTCAAAACTTTCACTTCCCCAGCCAGAATCTGAACCGGTTCTTCCTTATAACCCAGATCCAGTCGAATCGCAACATTCTCATGTGTAAGGATATGAGAAGGATCAGAACGATACCTCCTTAACATCGATATATGAAAGATATTATGGATCTTTTCCAACTCAGGTGGCAAAGCAAGTCGATAAGCAACTGGACCAATTCTTTCCAAGATCTCATATGGTCCAATGAATCGTGGTGTCAACTTATCTTTCCGACCGAATCGAAGAACTTTCTTCCACGGAGACACTTTCAAAAACATATTACCGCCAACTTGGTATTCAATATCCTTCCTCTTAAGGTCAGCATAGGACTTCTGCCTATCCGATGCTTCCTTAAGCTTTTCCTTAATCAATTTGACTTTCTCCTCAGCTTCCAAAAGCATATTCGGTCTAACAATCCGAGACTCACTCAACTCAGTCCAACACAACAGAGTACGGCACTTCCGTCCGTACAAAGCCTCATAAGGAGCCATACAGATACTCGCCTGAAAACTGTTATTGTAAGCAAACTCAACCAAAGGCAAGTACTTAATCCAAGAACCACCAAATTCAATCACACAACACCGAAGCATGTCTTCCAAGGTCTGAATTGTCCTTTCGGACTGCTCGTCAGTTTGCGGATGAAAAGCGGTACTGAAATTCAACTTCGTTCCCAAAGCCTCCTGAAATTTTTTCCAGAATCTAGAGGTAAACCTAGGATCCCTGTCTGAAATGATAGACAATGGAACCCCATTTAACCTCACAATTTCCTTCAGATACAATTCTGTCAATCTCTCCAGAGAATAATCAACCCGGATTGGCAGAAAATATGCAGACTTTGTCAAACAATCCACAATCAATGAATTTTTTTAAGCTCTTTTTAAGCGGGATTGATAGCACTAATTTGTCGACCTTTGGTCTTTTTGATCCCTCATTTGGTACATAATTTCTGGTGGTAGCTTGAAGGGACAACTCTTATCTCATGGATCCAAGGCATCTCTATGATCAGGTTATAAGATGATTGTGCATCGATCAAAAGGAACTCGGTCGCAAGGTGATTTCTCGGTTTGTTGCTTTGGTTCTAGCATTCTCCTCCTCAAGCTAGCGTTTGCGCTTCTTCATAGCCTGAAATTGTTGCTCCATAGACATGTCGTTAGCCATGAGAAAGAAAGCTAAATTTTTTTTAAAAGAAAATGAGCATAAGAGTGACATTAACTTTTACAGGAATCTTATCGTCAGCCCCACTGTGCGCATCAAACTGTAGTGGTTCAGACACTATAGTACAGTTTGGTCTGACGAAATAGGATTCACCAGGACAATAAAGGATCGATCCATAAGTTAAGGGATCCTATAAAAGAGAACATAAAACGTACGGGAGGACCTTAGGGACATCAATGTGGTTTTTGCTGTAGGCACTTCGACACTCAAGTCAGATTTTGCTTTAAGAATAAAATTAAAGGAAAAGATGAAGAAAGTGATGACTTCATGTTTAAGATTGTTCCTGACGGAATGGAATGTCAACTAAGTCTTGAGACACTCAGAGCACTAGGCTCTGATGACCAAGATCAACGAGGTGATCGGGATCGTAAACTTGACACCTAAGTGTAATCAGAGATATGAGTGATGTAAGAAGTAATTTTGGCAGTGTTTAAGTAATCCATTGTTTGGATCACTTAGATGATGGTTTTATAAAGTATGGTTCATTAAGGTACAATTCTTTATGGTATTGTTCTATTTTAAAATAATGTTCGGATAGATGATTTCATAATGGATGGTTTCAAAAATAAATAATAATAGATTACCAAAATGTCCATCCCTCATATTACACATTTTTTTTAAAAAAAATTGTCTTAAATGTTATCTTCCCCGTCTAGAGAGAATGAAAAGGAAAACAAAAAGTATTTTAAAGATAAAATATAGATTCAATCAAATAATAAGAATTAGAGAGATAGTACGGTGAAGAATCTTTAAAGATATATAAGATGTGGGTATATATAGAAGCGAGAAAGTATGAGTCGAGAGAAAGAAAAAATAAAATAAATTTAACGAGGAAGAAAGAAAAAAATATTATTGAAAAAAAAGACTTGGTAAAATACTATTTATAACCTAGAAGTAATTTAATAATAAAAATAAATTATGAAGGATAATTTTGGAATAAAAATAATCAAATCATCCTAACATACCAATTTGATGGTTTAAAAAAGTGGAGTAAATTGAATCATAGGGAACTTTATG
Source organism: Cardiospermum halicacabum (assembly GCA_031304145.1). Lineage (NCBI taxonomy): Eukaryota > Viridiplantae > Streptophyta > Magnoliopsida > Sapindales > Sapindaceae > Cardiospermum > Cardiospermum halicacabum. Next base: position 2,024,000 of record CM062398.1, read on the forward strand.
CAACTACACATTAATGAAGGGAAGTGGGGAAGTGGAAACAAATATAGTGAGCTTTGGTTATAACTAAACCATACCATTTAGAATTACCTATCCAAATAAGGGGTAAGTGAAAAAGTGATTCTTATTTTTTAGAGGGTTAGACTCTTATTTGTAGAAGTTTAGAAACTGTTGACAGACAAGATTCTTACGGAAAGATCTCTGCCAAAATTTGGAATATTCTTAACCATGTATCTGGCTATTTGGAAAGTCTCGAAAGGTTCTTGGACCGTTTGGGACGGTCGAACGAACTAGGCCCGAAAGCTTGATGCTTGTTTTTTTGGACCTAGTCTTTCTTCGAGATCAGGCTTGGAATTTTACCCCACTACAGTTGCTTGGCCAACTTTCTAGAAGTTTTGTGCTAACTTGAATTCATTTTCTACCTAAACCATTTAACTACTTTCAAAATCCCATTTTAAACTTATTTTAGATTTTTTTTTTTCTCAAATAAGTAATTTTTAATTTTATTATTTAAATATTGAATATAACTGAAGCAGCATAAACAATGTGACATAGTAATTATGATTCTGTTACATAGAAAAACTTAATTCAGTTTTACTTGTTTGAACACTTTACATAAAATGACAAAGCAGTTACAAATTAGTTGCAAAAGTTAATCAAATGTAATAATTACATTTCAAATTTTTTATAAATTAAATCCAATATTTTATTTGAAATTGATAACATTTTTATGGTAACATGAACTACTAACCCGACTTTCATTTATAATTTTAAGCTATTATATAGTTATTTAAAATTAAATTTTAAAATTTGATTTTTCATAATAAATAAAAATAACCCGCACACAATTTTTAGTGAAATTATTTTTAAAATATAACTTAGATTCATACAAAAAGTATTTTTAAAATATTCTCTATATTTTTATTAATTTTATAACTTAACAATAATCATTTGAATATATTTATTTTTTAAAACAGTGTGAGTATTATTCATTTTTAATTATATAAAATAAATTTTAATGAAATAACTATAATTACTATTATATTTCTTTTATAACTTTTGGTGGTGTATCATTAATTTTTTAAATATTTATTATTTAGTGTATATCCGATAAAATTTTTCAATTAATATTTTTTAAAAAATAAATTGTAAATTAATTTATCATGTTTAAAAGAATATACATTTTAAAGATAACATTTATAAAAATTATTAAATATAACTTTTAACTCAAAGTTTAATAATAATTTATTTTATTAAATTTTTATGTTTAATTAATTATATATTATCTTTTCAATTTTTTTTCATATATAATAAATTTTCATTTAAAATTAATTTTAAAATTAAAACTAATATAAAAAATTCAATTTAATAACTAATATCACAATTAATTTTAAAATTAATCTAACCAATGTTTATAACTCTCCAAAATGTTAACCATTAAAAATATGGCGTGGAATATACTCTTATTACTAATATATTTTTCTTAAATTTGGTATAATTTATTATTTTTTATTTTTATTTATTTTTTAAAGTTGGATTTACTTGATGAAAAACACTATAAAGCATGATAAAGCAATAATAAGGACAACTTAATTTATCAAGGTTATAATCACAGCAAATATCAAATTCATGAACAAGGGTCACATGAATGAGCTTCTTACAATTTGACCCAACAACACATTTCACGTTTTATTCACAAATGAAATAGCTTCCACGTGTCTTCAAATTAAAAATAAAATAAAATAAAAATAAAAATAAAAATAAAAACCCTAAATTTTTATTTGACTTGATTTGCCCAACGGCTCTTTTTACTTTTAAAAATTTTATTTTTATAAAAATGGGTGTGAAAGGTATTTAAATAATTGATAATTTATTATAATTTACTTATTAGGATTCAAGCATCCTTTAACAAAATGAAATTTATAATAAGACTATATTTTGGATGATAAAATATTTGGTACAATTAAAAAGTAATAATGGCACATATTGGATAAATTTTTAAATAAATAAATATCAAATCATTTAAATTTTTTCTTGCTGGAGGAAGCATAATTGAAATACCAATTATAAAGATTTGTCATCTTGAGGTGAAGTTACTATTTGCTATGATGTTGGTGAGTAACCACTTACATGTACATGTAAGTTAATATTCTTCGTCATCACTTATAGATGGTGCAATTTTCACCTCTTCAATGATGAAAATTTATACATATATAAATATTTTAGAATTAATATTCACTCACATTCCTTTACTCAATAATAAAATCTTTTTTAATTAATAAATTTATTAATATAATAATAAAATTTACATTTTGAATATATCTATACGATGTAATGTTTGTTTAAAGTTAATTTTACCTTATATTTTCACTAATTTTTAAGGAAAGAAGGGGTGTGATTGTATATTAATACAAAAATATTCATATATATGTAATTTGTCATCGTTCAGGGGTGTGAGTGCAATTAACTCAATTTCAAAACCATTCCAATAACTCATAATAAAATATTAAATAAAAAATCGTAGTATACACAATAGTCTATAGATTTTTTATTATTCATGAATTATTTGAAATATATATTAAACTAATAAGAATATTAACTATTTATCAAATTTAAAAGAAAATTTTAAATTAAAATTAATTGAAATATTTTATTTAAAATATAGAGAAAGCAAAGAAAAAATCAATATTTGCATTATTTTTACAAAAATCTATTTGAAATACATAGTGAAATCAACTAGTAATAGTTTTAAATATATTTTGAAATTAATAAAGGATATCGAACCGTCAAATTCCATAAACCTTTATAAAATATATATTAAAATTAACTCTGAATAATTTGATTGAAATACAAATTGAATTTAAAGAATAATATAAATAGTCGGATTTTTATCAAATTTTTATAAAATTTTACCTAAAATATTTATGAAAATCAACTAAAAAGCATATTGAAATGAATAAAATAAATATCGACTAGATTTTATCATTAAACATTTTCTGAAAAATTTGTTTAAAATAGAGTCGGAACTAATTTTACATAGCTCGATACAATAAATGTAGATAAAAAAATGATATAAATAGTTCAATTCATATTACTACATCAGAACTGTCGACGTATATCAAAATAACATCATAAGTGTCCGATTTCATTAAATTTTTAATAATCTATCGTATCGACCGTTCAATTTCATTTTGTTATATCGACTGTCCGATTTTATTAGATCCTTAACCGTCCGATTTCATTTCGTTATATCGACCGTACGATTCCATTAAACCCTTAACAATCCGTGATATCAACCGTCCGATTTTATTTTGGTCATAGACCGTGCGATTTCATTAAACCTTTCGCCACGTATACAAATCCAATCACTATATTACCCTTATCTTCCATTAAACCCTCTCATCATCATTTCTCACCAAACAATCTCTCTCTCTACATTTCTCTCTCTAAATTGCATGGATTTCACCACAAGCTCAAAGGAAAACTTCTCTCTCTTATCAACCCTAAACCTCTCAGCAAACCATCCAATGAGTTCAAGCTATGGAAATCAGTATCCGGGTCTATACCCGAATACCGACCCGATCCGACTCGATCTTGATCTCGATCTCAACTATCACTATCACCATTTCGGTTTCGATCAATCTCTCAATGAGTCCTCTATTGATGAGGCTTATGCAAATGCTGCTGGTGGGTTCTTCGTCCCGGAAGTCAAAGGATTTGTGGATTTTTGTACTGGTGCTAGTCTGTTTGGAGCTCCGATCAACTCTCCGGTGGAGGTGGGAGATCGATATGGATCTCCTCTCAAAAAGGACGGCGATGGACTCATATCACCGCCGCTGGAGGAGGAAGATGAGGAGGAGGATGAAGAGATAGCTATTGACGGTAGCTATCCGAAGGAGAAAAAAGGACAATGGAGTGAAAATGAAGATCGGTATATGAATTCCTACATTAAAATATAAATTTGAGTTTAAAATATAAATTTGAGTTTGGTTTGATTTATTATATTATTATTTAAAATTAATTTATTATATTATTTGATATTTTATATAAAATTACGGAGGATTATATAAATAATTTTTTAAATGTAAAGATTAATTTTAAATGTTAATTTATATTTAATTGATTTTTTATAGTTTTTTAAAATAATTAATTTAAAATATTTGATATTTTATAATATTTTGATGGATTATAATTAATATTTTCATTGATGGATTTTATAGCTTTGGACGGATTCAATTTAATTTATTTATTACTTTAAAACAATTTACTTAAAATATTTTGGTGTTTTGTATAACGCTCGGATGATATGTAGTTATTATTTTTCTTAATTAGAATACTTAAATTTAATATATTGATTATTTATTATTTATTTTATTTTTTATTTAATTAATTTATTAATATTTAAAAATAATTAATTTAAAATATTTTAACAATTTTATAACGTTCTAATAGATGATTGGGTTATTTTTATTTTTGTTATTTTATAACTTTTATTTACATTATATAGCCCAACTTTAAAAATTTTACAAAAATAATCTTTTAAACTTTCATTTTTCAAAAATGGACCAAATTGACTATTTTACCCTTCTGTGAAGATCTTTTACACTGATCTGAAGGTGTGAAGGTAGTCTATGAAGAGGATCTGTGGATGTGTGATGGTCTATTTTTGAAAATCAAAGTTTTAATAACTCAAATACAAAAATAAAGTTTTATTGGTTTTGTTTTGAATTTTTAAACTTTGTTTGATTCATTTGATGTAATTTTCCATAGATTTATATAATTAATATTTTTAAAGTACATCTTATAATATTAAACGGACTAAATTTATATTTTTAATTTAATTAAATTATTATTTTTAAATTGGTTATTAAAATTATTTAAGTATTATTTCAATTAAAATATGATTTTTTTTCATTCCATTTTTATTTTATTCTTTATTTTTGAGAATATAAATTGAATGAAAAATGAGTTTTTTTTTTCTAATAATAATAAAATTAGAGGGATTTTTATAATTGTCTAAGATTTCATTAAATTTGTGAGTATACATACTTTCTATGCCAATATTATGATAATTTATGAATATCTGTAATTATTATTATTATTATTATTATTAAAGTTATTTGTTTGGCTATTTATTATTTAATTTTATTTTCAGCAAGCTGAGAATGCTTGTTAACTCATATGGAACGAAGAAATGGTCCATCATCGCTAAGTCTCTACCTGGTAGGATTGGCAAACAGTGTAGAGAAAGGTGGTACAATCATCTCAAGCCCGATATCAAGGTAAATTTAGTAATAAATATCCATTTTAAATGATATTTTTAAAAATGTATGTAAATTTTGTTATTTGAATTTTTTTTATTAATAATGTTTGATCTTCTGTCATAATTAATTTAATACTTGAATTAGTTGTAAAGTTTAGAAATTACTTACCCCACTAATATAAATATAAGTTCAAATTTTTAGTAATGTGCATGAAATAAAATGTGATGTTATTGTGAACGGTTATGTTTTTCAAAAACCTGTTAGAGAAATAAAATAAAATAAGATTAATAATTTACTGATTTGTCGTAGAATTGGAAGCTCAACTAAAATAGTAGAGAATCTATCTTAATGGTAAATAGTAAAATATTTAAGTAGTTATTTTAGAAGCTTAATAAATTATATGTGATGACTATTAGCTAACATTTTCGAAAAGTATAAAGATCTTTCAACTATAAACTAAATATAATTGTTTGTGATTACAAAAATTTAATTAATCTATGAATGAAGAAGGTAATAAATATTTTAATTTTTTATAATTATTAATTTCTCTATTTATAAGATTTTCTGCATTTATTTTTCTAAAATAATTTTACTTGTATTAAAAACTTTTCATTTTTAATTCACAGAGGTTTTTTTAATGATTTTTTTCATATATTTGTCGCTTTGTTATTAAATATATATATAAATAATATTAATCATCTAAATTTTTTCATTTTTTGTAAATATTTTTATTTCTCTTATTTTTAAAAATATTTTTATTTATTTCCATTTACAAAATATTATTTAATCAAAATAAAAATAATTCCATGATTCTTTTTTTATAATTAGAATATTTAAATAATATTAATGAAAATGAAGATAAGTAAAGACTTTTTCTAAAAGTGAAATTTAAAAAAAAAATTGAAAATAAAATAAATTATTTCTAAATTATTTCTTGCATTTTTTTAATAAGTATTTTGAAGTGAAATTTTTATTTTGCTTTTAATTTATAATAACTGTTTACCAAATATTATTTAAATCACTTATAATTTTGAAAAAAGTAATTTGTTAATATTCTTAAGTATTTCATTCTACTCCTATATTATTTATATTATTTGTTGAAAATACGTAAAATTAGATCTTATCAAATTTTCTTTTTTAAAATTTGTAGGTTAATCCTAAATTTTTTATACTTTTAGATTTTTTTAAAGACTTATAAACCTAAAATCTTTTTAAAGAAATGAAAAAAAATAAGTTTCTCGATATGTACTATCAGAAAGCAAAAGCAGACAAAATTGAATTTACTTCCTAGTGTGTAATACCGAGAAGGCAAAATTTGCTTCCCGGTACTACACACCAGGAAGCTGGTTTAAATTTTGTCTGCTTCTTAATGCGTAATACTGTAAAACAAAATTCTGCTTTCTGGTGTGTAGTACTGGGAAGCACCTGGTATTACACACCGGAACGCAAGTTTCTTGGTGTATAATATAGAGAAGCTGCTAGATATATATAATTTTTAGTATTGAAAATCAAAATAGTTATTTTGTCAAAATTTTTTATAAATATATTTTTAAAAAATTTAGTTTCATAAAAGTTTAATGTTATTTTATAATATAATTTTTTTAATAAAAAGTTCAAAATACAAATCACCACTTATAGTGATATTTATATAAGTAAAAATAAAATTTCCTGATAATGGATCACTCACCATGCAGAAAACCGAATGGACAATAGAAGAGGACATAATTCTGATACAAGCTCACATGGCTCTAGGAAACAAGTGGGCAGAGATCACAAAACTACTACCAGGTCGAACAGAGAACACAATCAAGAATCACTGGAACGCAACAAAGCGTCGTCAAGGCTCGTCTCCACAGCACAACAACAACAACAACAATGGTCCGATAAACAACATTTTGAAGCGCTACATCAACAAAGTGGAAAATGAATCTTCTTCATCATCTCCATCGCCTCCGAAGAAGGCCAGAATCAGCCCTAAGTCACTTCATGAACAGGTGCAATGTGGATGGTACAAGAATAGTAAGGAGGGTGTGAACTGGAGGTTCAAGTGAGTTGTGCTCGGTGGTATGGATGTTGGTAGGGGTTTTATAGATTGTGTTGGATATTTGTCGTGTGGGTTGGATTTGGTGTCTGTGTGTTTTTCTCTCCTGAACTTCTTGTGGAGAATGTTTTAATTGGGTTTTTTGTGGTTTGGATTTGGTATTTGTGAGTCTTGTTTTTCTCTCCTGAACTTTTATGGAGAATGTTTTAATTGGATTTTTAATGGTTATTATTATTATTATTATTATTATTATTATTATTATTATTATTATTATTATTATTATTATTATTAGTTCACTTTTTGGGGTGGGAAAATTTTCAAAAATCATCTCATTTTTAGATTATTATTCAGAAGACATGGGCTAAAAAGGAAATTTGACTTCAAAAATAGATTTATTTTAAAATTTTTGTAAAACTAATTTTTTAAAAAGTTTGTTTGTATTACAGCTGTGTTGATTTTTTTAACCATCAACTTAAAATTTATTTAAAAATTTATTTAACAAAAATGTCACTCACATAAATTTCATTATATTTAAAAATGAAATAATATTTCTATTCCCGAATATAATTAATCATTAAAATAATTTTTTTTTTTTTAAAATTACACATCAGATCTTGCAACATCGCATCAACACCGTCGTCCATCTGCTTTCTCCGTTGAATCTATCTCCCTTTCGTCTCCGTCTTCGCCTCACCACTCTTCTTCCTTTTAATTTCATTCGTGCTCCGCCTCCATCTTGTCGGCTTTTCTCCACTCCCATCTCGTCTTCTCTCCGCCTTTGTCTCGTCGTTTCTCTTCGTCTTCTAGCCGGAAAAAAAAAAATGTCTCCACGAATGCGGCTCTGGCTACCTCTACTATTGCCTGTTCCTACTTATTTCACTCATTTTCCGCTTCTTATTCATTTCTCAGGTATTAGTTGGCTATCAATTATATTGTCTTATTTGTATTTTTTTTTAAATACTAAATTAGGCTTTAATTGATTGTTGTGATTATAATTTGGTGATCACTTTAGTTTAGTAATGTATTTTGGCCATAGGATTTTTGTGATTTTGAATTCAAAAGAGTGAAGAAACTAAATATGTGGTCTTGCTTCGTCAAAATTTTTTCAATTGTATAAGAAGAGTATTTTGTTGAGAGTGATTCTAACTGCAAGAAAAAGTCAGAATTGGTACAGTCGATTTCGTAGTTATTTCGTAGCTAACACTGCCTTAACTATGGATTCGTTACTAAAAATAAGTCGTAGCTAAAACATTGTAGCAAACCATAATAGCTACGAAAAAATTTTATCCATAGCAAACTAGTTACGGGATAGCTACGATCAGTCTGTAGCAATAATATTTTCCGCCCTTCTTAAAAATTTCATAGCATTGTTGTGTCCGTAGTAAACCAGCTACGACTAATATCGTTTGTTATAAAATGTAATGTCTCTAGTACATCCTCCCCACCATGGGCCCCATCACATTGGTATGAGCCCATGGGATACCCACGGTGAAGGCCTCTTTGGATATAAGCATTGGGAAGCAAGCATGCTAAGTATCAACTGAGCCATTGGCTCGATTAGTATTATAATGGATTTTTAATTACTAATAGTTAAATAATGAATTTTTTAAAATAAAAGTAAATAACAAATACAAAAGAGAATAGATTTTGACATATAAATTATTTTAGAGAAAAATGTTAAAAGTAAATGAGTTTGACATATATGAATATAAAGTTAAAAGATATATTGAATATCACGAAAGTTGAAAAATAAATTAACTAAATTCATGAAAATAAATACAAATTTAATATATATATATATATATTATAGCTAAATTAAAAAATACTAAATTCCTTTTATTTTATCAAATTTGTCGTAAAGCATCAATAGTTTAAAAAAAAAAATTCATAGCTAAAAATGCAATTACCTCATTGAAATAGTTGCTACAACATTGCCACAGAATATCTATAGTTAGCATTGCTATACAGTATCCGTAGCTATATTCTGTTCCATCGCTACAGATTACATTTGTAGTTACCATCGCTACCGCATTGCTATGGATTTTCCGTAGCTATATTTTCCGCCATATGGTGCCAAAATAATTGCTACATATCAAAATTTCGTAGCTAGCTTTGCTAAAACATTGCTACGGAATACTCTATAGTTATATTACCCTCCATTGTGGTAGCAAAGAAAGTACTACATATTATATTCTGTAGCTAGTATGGTGGTCACGAAAAAACCACAAACAGAGAACCTGGAAGAAGAGCCTCTTGTTTGTTTCGTGAGACCTTGAAGATTTGAATCTTTGGAGGATTATAGTCGCGTCTCTATAATGTGTTATTGAATCCCCTTTTCAAGATGTATTCTTCATTATTTATAGGAATTTTTAGGAGAAAATATCTCCTAATTATCCATATTTGATTGAGATTGTAATTTTTTTATTTCCTGATTAATTGGGTTTACATTGATTATTTTTTATTTTGATAATATTCGAATGATTATTTATTATTTTATTGAGATTTATCCAAGATCGTCTTTGAACCTTCTTTTTTAATATCCTAGATCGAAGGCTTTAGTTGATTCGTGAGCCGCTCCTTCGATCAAAACACACATCGAGGGTTTGTGAGCGGATTGATTGAAGCTATTAGACTAGTCCAAGGTTATTTCGTATGTAGCAGACATCAAACATGCCTTAACTCGAGGGTTCTTCAACTGAAATCCTTATTAGATTAGTCTCTTTCGACCGAAAATTCAAGGAATGAAGTTTTTGTCTTTTCTCATAAACATTAATAGTCCAAGGGCGATGTTTTTCAGTATGGCTTTCAAGCTTTGGACCCGGGGCTTTTCTAATTCACCCTTTTTTAATCGTTCATATTTTGACCACTACAGCTAGCATAGCTATAACATTTCTATGAAATATGTGTAGTTAAACTTCCCGCCACTATATCGTCAACAAAATTGCTACTTATCAAAATTTCGTAGCTAGCATTGCTACAACATTGCTACGTTGCTACAATAACATTTTAATTAGAATTTAAACAAATTTCGTAGCTAATCCATAACAATATCGTTGCAACATTGTTATGAAAATAATCTGTAGGTAAATTCCATAGCTATTTTAACATTTTCTTGTAGTTAATGTGTTACATTCAAAACTATGATTTATAGTGCGAAATAATTTACAAAATGCTCCAAAGGTTTTATTAGTTTTGTGATAATTAGAGATAATGTAAGTCAACTTGTAACATTAAATACCTTGTAATTACTTATATATATATTTCATTAGTTATTATATTTGATCATGATTTTGTTATGTTTTTTTAACATGTTGAGCTTTATGCTTTGTTCGACTATTTTAAATTAAGTGTCGCTGATACGATCCTCGACACTGTCCACTTCGCCTAACAACAACAATTCACTTAGGAAATCAATCAAACACGTAGTATGCAAAAAGCGAAACTAGTCTGCAAGGAACGACAATCTATCAAATGATAAGCGACAACGATAACGAGACTACTCAGGCCCCGATTCAATTCCAAGATTCAATCCTTTCAACAATCTAGGGTTCCACCCAACCAAAACATTACTCTAACAATCCCCAAATCAACAAAAATAAGACTCAAAAGCCCTACCAATCATGCTTGTAACCAAAGAAAGTGCGATTAAAATTGATCGGAAACTTACCGGAGACACACCGATGGAGAGCTAACAAGGGATTCGAGAGTGATAAAAATTATACGATGAGGGGATTCGAATGAAGTGAAGAGAATGAAAGAGACTCAGTCAATTTGGGTTTAAAAACCTCGATTCGGTGTTTGGCGACATAGGCCTATGTTGCCAAAGGCAATCGAGAAGAACTCTTTTAGTTTGCAGAATTCGCTCACTGGTGATATGGCTGGCAACATAAAGCCTATGTCGGCAGTGCTAGCAATATAAGATGGCCGTGCTGTATACCTTCGTTTCCTCCTTCGTTCGACTTCATTTTCGCTACCAATTTTGATGGAACACCAATAAAATATGTTACGCGATCTTATAAAAATCCAATCAATAATTTAATCATTTTGATTAATCATAATTGTTCAAACATTGCAAAAGAACATTCACAACTCAAAAATGAAATCGATTCAAAGTTACAAAATCGTTTAGCCCTAAGATCGGGTAGTTACAGATCGAATCCTTATGATTATTTTTTTAAATATATTTCTTATAATAAAATGTATACACTAAATGAGGATCATAAGTTCTCATTCCATCATTTTACTGCATATGTGATATGAGTTGACCAATTGTGAAGCGGCGTCAAATATTGTGATTGAATTTCACCAATGTAATAAATGGTCATAGAAGGGATGAACATGAATACTTAAAGTGTAAATGTGATTCCCATACTGTAAAGAACCATACTCATACAAAAAAAAACAACTATAAAGACATTCGAATTTTAAGGTATCAACTAGGTTGGAAGGTAAGAGTACATTGTGTAGAGACATTTGTAAATGGTTTCCAATAAGGTGCTTGGAGGTTAAATACTTATTATTAGTTTTTCAAATCTATTTATTATAGTAAACTTTCTACACCAAATGAGGCATCATAAGTTCTCATTCCATCATTTTACTGCATATGTATTATGAGTTCACAAATTATGAAACGACATCAAATATTCCGATTTAATATCACAAATGTAATAAATAGTCATAGAAGGGATGAATGTGAATACTTAAAACGTAGATGAAATGCCCATACTGTAAATAACCATACTCATTCAAAAATAACAACTTTAAAGGCATTCGAATTTTGGAGTGTTAACAAGGTTGGAATATAAGAGTACATTTGTGTAGAGACATTTATAAATGGTTTTCAATAAGGTGCTTGGAGGTCAAATCCTTATGATTATTTTTTTCAAATCTATTTCTTCCAATAAAGTTTATACACCAAATGAGATATCATAGGTTCTCATTCCATCATGTTGCTATATATGTGATATGAGTTCATAAATTGTGAAGCGATATCAAATATTGTGATTGAATGTCACAAATGTAATAAGTGGTCATAAAAGGGATGACTGTGAATACTGAAAGCGTAGATGTGATGCCCACACTGTAAAGAACTATACTCATAAAAAAAATAACAAATTTAAAGACATTCGAATTTTGGGGTATCAACTAGGTTGGAATGTATGAGTACATTGTTTAAAGATATTCATAAATAGTTTCCAATAAGGTACTTGGAGTTCAGATCCTTATGAATATTTTTTCAAATATATTTCTTATTTAAACTTTATATACCAAATGAGGTATTAGGTTGGATTTGGATTAGGATCTTGGTTTAATTTAATTCAAAAATTGAGGTTTTCATTTTTTTTTTCTAGTCAAAATGATCCTCCTGTGAGGTGTATCAGGTTGGAACAGGACCTACGTAGATTTCAAAATTTGAGGTTAAAGGCTTTTGATAAACATACAGAGATTTTGAGTTGGGGTTAGAATTTTTAACACCTTCTTAAAAATGGTTAAAAGGGTGTACATTAATACTATAGCTACTTGTATAAGCAATTTAGAACATACTGAATATAATTGAAAGTATTTTAACTATTTCTTCAAATAAATATATCTTGAAATGCACACAATAAATACTTATCAAATATTTCAATATAATACATAAAAACTATAGTCGCCAACTAACAAACTATAAATCATCAAAACCAATATTCCCTTCCAGTAAAAGCAAACTTCAAGTTATCGTAATCCATAATCTAAGACATAACCTGCAAAAACTAGAGTTATCAATATCCTTCTTGAACATTATAAGTCTAGAAAAAGCTAGTCCATATTAGTAAATATAATCAAATCAATTGAACTAAAAAAAAGGAAATAGATTAATCAATCGAAGACCAAATCAATCTAATAAGGAAAATGAAACAACTCATATCAAATAATCAAATCAAATAACCTCAAAAAGGAAATACTATAACTAATTAAAATCAAATCAATTTAACAAATAAAGGAAACAACCCATATAAGAAAATATACTATCAAATTATTTAAACTTTAAAAAAAAATCTAACCAATTAAGATCATGTCAGCAACCAACCCATAAGAATAATATCATCAAAATTGAAATCAGCAAAATAAGAATAATATCAATTCAATATCATAAGTAATATTTAGGATTAATTCATATATCATCTGCATAACAATAAACAAGAACAAGAAATTGGTAACAAAGTTAAAAACAAAACTATCATGATGAAGTTTATAACAACAATATGATCCAAAAATCACTAACAAAGTTGAAATGAAAATTAATTAGATTTCACTATTATCAAGTTACAGCAAAATCAAAACCAATTAAATCTAAAAGAAATGGCTCAAATGACCAATTCAATGTCAATAACCAATTCAATCTTACAGCTTAACAAAATTCAACAATCATTAAACATAACTCAATTCACTTTCATAGTTTAATAATATTCAAGTACATTCAACAATTGAACTCTATTGCTGAAATCAAATTGGGGAATCTAATCATTCACTAACCTTTTATTGTTGAGGGTTAAACAATGTCAACATCAATTGGGCACCATTAAACTCTATTAGGACGTAGTGTTGTAGCTGTCATAATGAGTTGAAGTCGATAGTGCAATAATCGATGGAACTGGATGTAAGAGTCGATGAAATTGAAGTCAATAGCGGCGGAAGAGTCGATGAAACTAGAGTTGGCAGTGGCAGAAGAATCGATGGAACTGGACTTAATAGCGGAAGCACATATAATATCGATGATGGAAGTATACATAATTGTTGCTGGAGGAAGAAGATGTCGACAGAATAAATCAAGATTAAGTCATAGAAACTTCATGGAGGAAAGAGGAGGACAAAAGTCGAAGATGAAGAAATTATTTTGTGGAAATCGATTTTAATCATAAGGTTAACCTGATTTGGGTTTCAAAACTTGATTAGGTTACAAAAAGGTTATTTTTTAATTCCATATTTTTTTTTTTTTAGATTGTATTTTATTTTTAAATTTAATTTAAAATTAGAAGGGCACAATGGTCAAAGCCTATGGTGTGCAAACAAACTTTTGAAAGAATTAGTTTTGCAAAAGAGTTAATTGCATTCTTACCCCCTGAACGATGATAAATTACACACAAATAAACATTTTAGTATTAATACACACTCACACCCCCTTATCCAATAATAAAACCTTGTTTAATTAATAAATTTATCAATAGAACAATAAAATTTACAATTCTTAATACATCTATATGATGTAGTATTCATTTAGACCTAGTTTGTTTGCCTAGAAAAGGATTGATTTGGAAAAAAATTTATCCAAGTCCATGTTTGGCCTGCCACACTGGATGGGTTAAAATGTAACAATTCCTTATTTTAACCCACCACAGCAGGTTAAAGTTATCTTCTCTAAATAGCAGGTTACATTTAACATATCCCACACACATATCATCTATCTCCTTATTCTCTCGACACTCAATTTCTCTCTCCCTCCAAATGCTAACTTTTTGAAGCCCCATTGCAGCTACTTCATTGCTTCCTCTCACTTCAATTGTAAGTTCTACTATTTCTCTTTCTCAGTTTTGTCTAGCTTCTAAGCTTGAAGGATGCGGAAAGAGTTGGATATCGTCTTCATAATGAGGAAATATATGGTCTCTATATCGCTTTTACACAATCTCTGTTGTAACTACTCTTCACTTTTCACTCTTTTTCAAATTCTAAATAAACCCCAAACCATTACTCTTTGAATTGTCCAAGTTTTTGTGCGAAACTTTAGTTGTTGCCTCTATCGGTCGGGATAGGTTGTTGGAAACTAGATTGTTGAAACTAATTTGATGTCGATTTTTGACAGATTGAGCATATCACATGCAAAGTTGTTGTATTCTGATGTGTTAGGTATGTTATTTATAATGATTTGGTTTAGTGAGAATTTGTTAGGATTAGGTTGTTTATTGAATTTTAGTTGCTAGGTCTTCTGATTGTCAATTCGGAACTGTTTGTGGTAATGTTTTTTTTGGTTGTAATTAAATCAGTTCAACCGATTAAATACTGCTTGATAATTCAATGATCAGAATCTAGAAACCAAGTATTCCATTGTTGGATATAATGTGAGTTGAATTGATTGAGAGGTAGACACAAGTAGGTTTTCAATTGGTGTATGTGTTGTGGTTTGGGTTGGAGAGGTGTTACAATTGGGTTGGATAATGGAAGTTCTATATCATAAAGCTCATTTTTACAATAGGAAATTGGTTTCTAGAGACTTGTACTCTGTTTTAAAATCTCCACCACCTCACACTCGTAGCTCTGACACCTCTTTCTAGTAAGCGTCAAACGATTTTGATTTTGATTACTTTCATATTACTACTATTCAGTTTCTTATAGTTCCTAGTTACTAAATATTCCTGAATATAATTATGTGTTTTGATTCTTTATATATTTATTGGTTTTCATACTTCAAATCTATCTGTCCTTCCTATCTGTTTCAATTAGGGTTCAATATTGATGCGTTGAAAATCTGTTTGATAACGTCTATTTATGTATCGTTTATTATTTTGAATCTCGTTCAAGTGTGTGATTATTTTTGTTTTGAATTCTCAATCATTATCAGAAAAGGAATCACACTCTTAATTAGCAATGTCAGTCTCATTCCATGATGTTGCTGGCTTGAAGAAACTCGAGGAGTATCTTCTCACTTGTTGTTATATTACTGGGTTAGTGGGTTGTATTGTTATAATTTATATAAGTTTGATGGACATAGTTAATATTTCTCACTGATTGATGTTTTATCAGGTACCAAGCATCAAAGGATTATCTAGTTGTTTATGCTGCTCTTTCAAAGCCACCATCGTCTGATTATGTGAATGTCTTTAGGTGGTTTAACCACATCGATGCTCTTCTAAGGATTTCGTAAGTTTGTTTAAATATGATGTTTTAGGATAAATGCTTTAACTTCTGAACCAGTTTTATTTTAACAATTGTATACACTTTAAGAAGCATTGACAAAACTATGTGAGAACCAACCAATTAGGAAAGAAATGAAGTGTTGGTGGGATGTCATTGTTCTGTTATGCTTTTGACATTTATTTTAGTACTTGGTGGTTAAGTTAAGATTTTTAGTTTTGCCCGAATATAAATTGTGATATTAGATGTAATCATTTTCTCCCTTCTCATCAGGTCGCAGGTATTCCAAGGAAGTTGGCACCCACCATTGGGATACATGTTGATCATCATAAGAATCGTATTGTGGAGCATGTGAAGGTTGTTAGCCAAATGAAGACATTCAAGACTCATGGAGATGTACTTAAATATTTTTGAAATTTTATTTAAATATTTTGATTCCCAGTCTGCTGGCTTTAGGGATGGCAATGGGGCGGGTTGAAGCGGATTTTTGGTCAACCCGAACCCACCCCGGCAGTTTCATAACTAATCAAAACTCGCTCCAACCCGCCCCGCCGGGTTCTTTCCCTACTACAAAAACTCAACCCGCACGGAGCGGGTTTAAACCCGCCCCGCTCCGTCCCAACCCACATTATTATTTGGAATTACTTAAATAATAAATAATAAAATATTACATCAATATATAATATTAAAAAATTATAAATAATAGTGAATTTTATACAATTAAAAAATTAAAAAATAAAACACTAACTATTAGAAATAATATTAATTATAATATTATATTATAAAATATATTTATTTTATAATATAATATAATTATTTAATTAATGTATATACCGGTGCAGGACGGGGTGGATTTTGATATAACCCGAACCCGCCCCGTCCCGGCACTGATTTTTAAATTAGATTGAATCCACCCGGGACGGGTTTAAATCTGCCCCGACCGGGTTGGAGCGGGTCGAGAACCCGCGGGGTGGATTCAAATTGCCATCCCTAGCTGGCTTTGATAGACTGAATTGATTCATCTGATTTAATTATTCAAATTCCAAATAAACCTAAATTGAATCATTGAGAGAAACAATGCAAAAGGAAAAATTATTTGTAATTTCTCTCCATGTTATATAATAATATAAATATAAATATAAATATAAATATAGATATAGGTGTGAAATCTTTTTATCAAAATAAAATTATAAAATAAATATATAAGTCATAATAAATATATATTTCCATTATTTTGTCAGAATCCATGATAAAACAAACATAGTTCACTTAAATTTTAATCCTATCTCCCAATGCACCAAACATGAAATTGCTTTTAAATTTATCTAACTATATCCTATCCAATCCTATCACTTGAAATTATCTTATCCAGTCCCAGTCCAATCCAGTGAAACAAACTAGGTCTTAAAGTTAATTTTATATTATATTTTCATTAATTTTATGGATAGAAGGGGTGTGATTGTATATTAATACTAAAATATTCATATGTGTAATTTGTCATCGTTTAGGAGTGTGAATGCAATTAACTCTTTACAAAATTTTTGAAATGGACCTATTTTTAAAATTCAAACATTTAAATGTCCATTTTTAAAAAAATCCCTTATTATTTTAAAGAAACATTTTTTAAAATTATTTTTTAAATTATATGCATTCTCAATTTATTTCCGATTTTCAAATTATTTTCAATTTTCAAATTATTTTCAAAAATACATCTCATTTGTAAGATATTCCTCGAACTTATCCTAATTTAAGTTTTCCATTTAGTTTTGGTGAAAAGTATTAGTAATAATATTATTACATCTCCAAACTACCCCTTATTTTGAAAAGTATTTTCTAAACTATTCCTAATTTAGATTTTTCATTTAGTTTTGGTATAAAATACCAATAGTTTTATTGTCCAATAGCATTCTCTACACTATCCTAATTCCTTTGATTAAGTTATCAAATAATGTTACTGTCAGATGTTTTTTTTTTTTCATATCACTATGAAACCATTTTGAAACTAGAGTATTATAGGGAGTAATTTGAATAATAATTTTAAAACTAAAAGTTTTCCCCAAATAATTTCAAAGCTTGAAGTTTTGGGAAAAAGTTTTAAAATTAGTATTTTGAAAAATAACTTTAAAAATGGAATGTTACAAAGAATTTTCCCTTTTAAAAGAGGTATTTTCTATTCATAGACCTAACAAAAAATCAAATTAAAAATACGCAAAATTAGACTGGATTAACTTTTTTTTCTTAATGGTAGACAATTCTGAATTTTGTGCACCTTTAAAAATTTTTATAAAAAAGTTATAAATAAATTTTTTTAAAAAATTGTAGAAATGAGCTTCTCTGTATAAACTATCGGAAAGTTGACAAAATTTGGATTTACTTCCCGATATTACATACTAGAAAACATATTTAAATTTTACATGTTTTCAGTTATTTAGTATCGGGAAGCAAATTTTGTTTCCCACATTTATATACCGGAAAGTAAACTTCAACTCAATCTAAAAATATAATATCGTGAAGTTATTAGATTTTTTTTAAAGAAAAAATATTAAAGTGTAAGATAATTATTTTGATATACTTTTTATAATATTTTTTTTTCAAATTTTATTTTGTCATTCAATCTTGATCTAAATTTTTTTATTATTATTATTTTTTAATAAAAAACTCAAAGCACAGACACCGCAAAATCAAATTAATTGAATGAGTGAACTTATGATAGAATCAGCCATTGCACGAGTGAGAAACCAAAATCTTTTAAGACCTATAGGGGAGAGAGCAATTAGGCCCAAAATAACATCTGTAGCGATCAAAATTTATGCCTATAGTCCTTCTAACATTTGAAAACGACACGTATAGCAATTTACAGGACTCAAATACTATGTCATGTTACACCAAAACACACTTGAAAGTCATGCTAAGAACTTGTATATGAAGAGTGTTTTTAGTACTTGAAAATACCAATAAATTTCGCAGCTATAAAGACCAAACACGTCTGAACTCTTGACTTGCTCATGCTGTCTTTTTGTTTGGTTTGATTTGATTTCTTCTGGAATACATGAATACTCCAGCAAGAGCCACAGCAGTTCCTGAAACAAGTAAAAATATGAAAAACCAGGGTAAATTATATGGGGCAATAATGAGTTCTCATAAAATTACAAATGTAAATGAGTTTTCATCAATTTCACAGAACAATAACGAGTTTTGCAATTGAATAATGTTGCAGCTAGTTTAATGGTGTTACATCAATATCTTTGACTTTAGTTAAATGCACACATGTCACTATTTTACATTGTATATGTTTGACGCTGCTTGTAATTAAAATAATCACGGGTGGTGAAATCTCAAACATACATTTCTTCGATCCTAAATTTACATGTAAAACTAAATGTAAATTTGGGATGAATGAAAGTTATATTTGACATTTTACCACCCAACCAGTAATTATTTAATAATCTCAAGCCGTCCGAAACATATACTTAAACACGCCGGCAATACATAAGCACCACCACATGTATCTTATCTGAAATAAGTAAAAACTTGCTACTTTTTTGTGCAATATTATTCAAAACTCCTAGTGTTTTATGTAGAATTGATATTTACACATGTATGTATACTCTGCGAGGTGTAATTTGCCCTTAATACTAATAAATGTAACTGATTGGTTAATGGACAACGAGGTTAATTACCAAGAGAATTTATAGGTGAAACAGGTGTTCTGAAGAATATGACTGAAGAAACAATCACCACTACTCGCTTCACACAGTTTCCTACAGAGTGTGTCACTGGTGATACCTTTTGTAGTATCATGTAAGACACCTGCCACACATACATATAAAGGAAACAACAATGATCTGGTTCAGAAAAACAAATATAGATAGTTTGTGGTTTTATTACAAATAAATGAAAATGCCATGCACCAATTGAGCTAGTTCTGAGCTTAGCAATAATGTTCCAAAATAATATTTTGAGTAGTATTACTTTGAAGGGTTCTGAAATACTTTTATAATCTATATCATCAAATAAAGATAGATGTTTGTTTACAGTACCAATTATAAAAATTATCATGATATCTGCTCTAAACCTTTAACCATTCCTTAAACCACTAATTTTAACATGGTTCTAAAAATTAAAGTAGGAATAGAGATATTGACTTCCTAGACTAGACAAGACATAACCGAAGTTTAGGTGGGAAATCAGCTCGAACCAGTGACCCTAAAAACATATAGGAATAGTCCATGGTTTTAAAAATCGAAAATAGGAACACTTTTGGACTTACCTCTGCTGAGATGTGATACCCTTAGGTATCACTGTTAGTCATATGTGCATGATTCGATTCAGGAAAGAAACAAAATAGACCGTAGCATCTATTAAAAAGTGTAATGTAAAAAAATAAAATAAATATAAATAGAGACAGCGGTTTCCAAAAGTGGCTAGATGGGTCATGGCCGAAATTTAGATAGAATAACGACTCAAATTAGTAACCCTAGGATATAGGATTTTTAAAAATGTCCAGGATATGGGATTTTTAAAACACTGATTTTAACCATTATGGTCAAATCATTGTCCAGACAGATTTATCTGTTAACAATTTAACCCTAACCAATACTAAAACAAGTGTAGATGTAATTCTCTGAAAGATAATGTTTAGGAAATACATATAAAATCTGACCTGCTGATAAGCATGGAAGCAGAAGCCAGTAAGAAGAGACCTAACAAGGAGCTCTTTTGTATTCAGACCTTGATTTGCCTGAAAACATGAAAGAGACAAAAAAGTTTCAACTTTCAATTTTGATGAAACCAACATTCTGGTTTTTATGCATATTCAAACGACTAGTACTCACAATAGATTGAAACTGTGAAGGTGTAAACTTGAAGCCTTCAATGAAAAGAGCAGCAGGAACCAACAAGATAAAACAAATGATTGTTATTACAGAGAATAGATTGATGTTGTCCAAAGCATCCTGTTCAAACAACAACTATTACAAGACATGTTTTGTCTACTAGGGTGCGTTAAGAGAATATGTGAAATGAGTGTTTACCTCATTCCGAACCATGAATTTCTTGCTTAGTACATTCCGGGATTGGTTTGTCACGTTTGAAGCCATTGCACTTAAAAATCCAATCCTGTTCCAATGCAAAATATAACTATTATTAACATATACAGATCGAATAAGCTATCGAGTCACTTACGCCGACAACTTTTTGGAAATAAAGTAAGGCATAAGGTTCTGGAGCCCCTAAACTTGGCTGTATTTTGAAGTTAATCCTCCAACTTCACGAAAGATCAATTTAACCCCTCGATTTGTAAATTTAAGATAGTTAACAATTTTTTCTATTAGTTCAACCTCCCCATCAGCGAAAAGGGCTTAATTGACCCAGCATGCATACGAGAGTTGAGAGACTAAATTGACTTTTTGTGAAGTTGAAGAGCTAACATGATCAATAAATCAAAATTTTGGGGCTCTAAGAAATAATTGATAGTGTTTCAAACTAAAGTTCATTTTTTAAATGGTACTTGAAATACCTTGTCATTTTAAACTAATAGCTATTTGAATAGTTATACCTAACTCTCCTAGAACACAAACAGTGATGGCAAACACTTGTTTCAAACTGCTAACAGTAGTAGCTGCTATGACCACTATTTCACAACAGTAGACTCATCTATTATATAACACTGCTGATAACAGTATCCAATCTAAGATTCTATATATATAGAGACAAGTAATATATACCAATTAAAAGAGGTTTCAGTGAAAGAAGCCAAGGCCACACCACCAACAATTGGAAAAAGTGAAGAAACCACCCACAGAGTTGGTCTCTGTACACAAAAAATTCAAATCTGAATCAAATACTTCATGCAATCTATCATATTTAGATGATTAGAATCTAAAACCAGACAAGTAGATTATCAATTACCTCACTAAGGAACACAGCAGCTAATAAAACAGTGAAAAATGGCTCCATGGATTTGATTGTGTGAGTGAATGAAATGTTAACTTTCCCAATACTAACATTTGTCAATAGATTCCCCATTGTGTGTGCCAATGCTAGTGGTAAAATTGCTGTAAACTGAGAAGCTAATCATCATCTATTAAGACAAAAATTATTTCTTCAAATCTATATCAAAATAATACCTAATATATAGAAAAAAATACCTGAGAACGAGTTAATTTAGGCCTGGGATATAGGTTAAACGTCCACATTAAGACCACCATCAAAGTTCCACAACCAAATTGAAATGCTGTGACTGTTATTGGATATGGGTACACCTTAAGAACCTGTATTGTAAAACATTAACAACAAACAATATCAGACCAAGATGCTTTTAAAACCAAACATAAGTAGAACATGACAGATACTAAAGCATGAGAGTTACACATGTTTAAGTAACTCTCTATTGTAAATAACCTGTTTGTTTAAAATGTTGAAGTAGATGTTCAAAAGATACCAGAGTCCAAAGAGTCCTCCAACTTCCAAAGTATTAGCCAATGCATTTGATTTTGGAGTCTCATCGAAGTTATCAGGAACCAAAGCTGCTTTAACCTTCAAATGACAGAGCCTCTGAGAATATGAGCACAGATTCACAGAACAGAAGGAGATTGTTCTTGTGTTTTGACATGAAACATGAACTGGGTCAAGTGGTTTAAGAGAATGTGACAACAAACTTGGACAAAAAATGGGGTTGGAGTTGTGGTTTAAAGGTCTGAGAAATGGAAGTGGAGGAGGTGAGAAAGCAAGCAAAGAGCTTTGCATTTTGAATTGAAAGGCTGTGAAAATCAAGATGAGATATGTATTTGATGAGGGTGGTATTATGGCTTAAAATGGGAGATTTTCTGTGTGTAAATTCATCCATTAACTTCAATCAAACTAGAAGAAGTGGTTCCATTTAATGATGGAACTTGCTAGTGTTCCACGCATGTAGTCTTGGCAAGTTCTAGTCATTTACATGGGCCCTTATTGCCTCAATTATTGACATAGAAGCTATATAGTTTGGAGGTTAGTAATGTATAATGCTGATTAATTTGTACCATTTCAACTCATATCGGTGTAATCAGTAAATATGGACAATTTTAATTTTATAAATTCCGATTGAAAATCGAAAATGATCGGTAATCAGTTAGTTCGATAATTTGCCAGCCCTAATTTAAACTCTTAATTCTTTAGAGTAACTCAAAGGTTGTTTTGAAACAGTCAACAAGGTTGTTAGAAAGATGGAAATGAATGGTTAGCAGTAGTTTTGAGGTCTTGTGAACTACATTAGCTGTGAGGAAAGATGTGGTATACAAAGCCTTTTTGCTTCACAATAATATCTTCAGAAGAAACTTCATGGACCATCTTGCAACACTAGTACGTCTATTTCTGGTGTCAACATGCATCAAAATCAGGTGATTAATGTACCCAGATAAGTTAAATATACATGGCATACACGAGGCCAAGAGTGAGAGCTCAGGAATTGGAAACTAGGGTAGCTAGCAAAGTGTTGTCAATTATTTCCACATCATAACTATATCCATTCCTCTTCCCATATGTAAAAACAACGAAAAACTTCATCCATTCGAGCTTATCTGCTCAATTCATTGAATAAAATCGGCTAATAACACAGAATAAACAGTGATTCCGGAAAGTGACATCTTGAAAGGGATTGGTAAATGCTATTTTTCTTCATAGCAGATGGTAACTTTCAATCAAGAAATCATGCAAGTTCAAAAAATGTTATAAATCAGCCGGAGATGAGTCAAAATTACACGTGAAACTTGTGATAGTCACCTGCACTCATCATGAGAAGCATTTGAGTCTTGCAAATGTTAGATAACCCGTATGACCTTTAGCTTCGCTGGAAGGTCTAGCCATGACAGAAGCGCTGCTTTGACTGTTAAGTGTATCGTTTTCTTCAAGTGGATTTTGTTTCCTCTTGCATGGAAGAGAACTGCCTCCATTATCGCAGCTGGTGTTAACTTTCCCTGGCCGAACTTCATAGGTTCTGAGGAGTATCTCGAACGTTCTTATATCTAGAAATCAGAGCAGGATACATCAATATACAGGTAAAAGAGTCTATTTTGAGGTAAGAGAGTCAATTTTGAGGCTATGGCATTACAAAAGCTGAAAGATCAAGTTACCTGTGAAATCTGATCTCATAGCTTCACACGCGCGCTGCACTTGCTCAATACATGGTGAGAAGGAGCACAATACCCCATCTTGTTTCAACATTTTTGCGACTGACAGGATAGCAAGCCAAGGTTGGGGCAAGTCTAGAAATACAGAATCAGCCCTCCCTGAAAACTCTTCTGGAAAACCCTCGCCCTGAATATCTCTAACTCCTACAGTGACTAAACTACCCACTCCTGTCTGTTCGAAATCCTGTCTATTGAAGAAATACTATCATATATAGTAATCGGAATGATTCATTGCATATTTCTCAACCAATAACAAAGACAAAGACAAGGCACTATAGGTTAACTGAACGAAGAGCTAGAATAGTATAAAAGCATCTACTTGAACTTTATAAAATGATTTGAATCTTATTCCACAGAAGACACATAATAAACTTTGTATCACAAGGAGTAAAACCTAAAACTCAGAAGAGAAGTTCCCTTTTCATAAGCTATAACGAATCACTTACAAATTCTGTAATTTAAACCGGTTACGATAAGTTCCAAACATGCTCACATTTCACAAATTATAACTCAGCATACAGATGTTAATCATCATCATCAACAAACAACATAAGGATCCATCAATCCATACACAAAAAACACAATCAAACATAGACAAGTAAACAGTAAACCAACACATACCAGCAAAAGAACCAAAGAATCCTTACCTAGCTGAGGCAGCTCTTTGCTCATGAAAATCAAAAGTATAAACATGTCCATTAGGAGCCACAGCTCTAGCAAGCGAAGTAGTCAAAGAACCGCTACCAGTGCCCGATTCCAAGACCAAACAACCAGGAACAATCTCCAAGTACATAATCACAAAACTAATATCCGCAATGTAAAGAATCTGAGTCCTATGACTCAAAACCAACGTCCAAAGCTCCGGCGTCGGTGCTAACAAGTAAACAAACTTCCCTTTATTGCTAAAAACCTTCGACCCAAATGGCTTCCCTACCCAATCCGAATGCTTAAACACACCAAAACGGTTCTGCAACACCGAACCTTCACTCACTGTAACAGCTCTCATGCTATCATGTCTCTCGTATACAATAACCAAATCACCATTTGTAATGCAACGCGTAAAAGATAGTTTCTTTGAGGTGTCGGTGGGTAACATTACTTAAAGATTTGAAATTCTAGATATCAAACCCTAGAAGCGATTGTCTGAATCTGAAATTGAAAATTATAGCATCTATTGAATGGATATGGACAAATACGAGGAAATTGCAGAAAAGGAGGTCAATGTGAAGAGGATTACCTGAAGATGGAGAAGAAGAAAACAACAGTGGAGTTTTGATTTTGATTTGAGTAGAGAGGGTTTTGGAGGGTTTTGAAGTTGCAGACTTGAGGTGATTAGTTTTGCTTTTTATGTTAAGAAGCCCAATCTGGGCCTGTTTAGTTTGGGATTTGGGTGTTAAAAGAGAAGTAAACAAACAAATTTATTTACTTTGGGCCTAGTTTAATTTGGGTTTGGATTTTGTAGCCCAATGTTAATGTGTACTAATTAAAGATTCAACATGGATTCAAGACCTAGGAATTTAAATATGGCTTCTTTTAAATGATATTGTTTTAAAATAGGGAGATTCCTAACAAAATCATCCATGGAAAAAAAATCCTTCTATTTAGTTTTTTTTTTTTTTCAAAAAAATCTAAATTTTTGTTTTTCATTCATAATATTGTTCACCACCATTACTTCTGTTCCCACTCTTCTTCTCTCGGAGGGTAATTTGATCTTTTCGCATATAATTTTTTTAAAATTTTTACTGTGATGAAGAAGAGAAAATATATTTGCGAACATGTTGTTACCCTATTTTTGTTGCATAAAAGATTATTTTATTTATTGATTCTTTACGGTTTAAGTTATGAGATTACACTGCTTTTTTTGTTGTAATCTAGTGCTTCCAATTTCAAATATAAATGCATACATTCTATTTTCGTTTGTTGGAAGATGGTGTTTATATGTCCAGTTCATGAAGCATATAATTGCGCATGAGCTATTAACTCTTTGATTTTTTTTTTTAAATTTAAAAGGACCTGATTGTTACACTCTAAACCATACGCTACTCTAACAGTCAGATCTTTCCCCTGCCTATATAACATCCATTAAATCCCTCTCTAACTTCAACACAAAAACAGAAAATAAAATACCAACAACAATGATAGTAGAAGGAAAAAATTAATCAAGAAAGCCACTGTGATCCTCTAAGGCCATCAATGGCATCATATCCTACACATATGAGTAAGAGACAGCCGATATTCACAAGAAAAAATATTAATGGTACAGCCATCAAGTTCAAGAATCAACCATGCTATTGCGAAACTCGATCAGGTGTTATGATATCATCAGTTTCAGCAAAAAAAAAAATGCAATGAAATTGTTATTCAAATGTAAATCACGTGGTTTCTACCTATTTTTGGAACTAGATGGTGAGGAAATTAGCAACGAAACAATGACTAGTTTGTGCCTTATGCAAAGGAATTCAGATCCAGATCCGTATGATTCTTACGAGGACAAAAATAGATCTACCCTAGTAATGAAAATTATGATTATCGAAAACAACAAAAAGTTGGAAAAGACGGTACTATAAAATTAAATTGTACCATCTCCACTTAATAGTAAATTCGGGTTAGTAATAAAAAAAATTAAAAAAATTAAAAAAACCACAACAATCACCCTAAACAATAATAACAAAAACAGATTAGGGACAGTGAATGTACCAACCTAGTTTTCATGCTCGGCTTGCACACTTGAACCCTGTGTTGTAGTCATCCCTGGGTACCATTGTTGTCTACCAAGCTCTGTTCGTTATTCCTAGTGCATTTCTTCTTCTTACTCAGCCTAGGGATTACCTATATTGACAACATGATTTCGCATCATGAATTATATCTAACAAAAATAACCAATTCACTTCTTATATACAGAAAATATTTAGTGTTAAAATAGGTAATATACATTCTCCTTCCTTTTTCTGCTCATTTGATCTGTATCAATAGATGCTACTTGTGAAGAACTCACATCCGCAGACGGTTCTCTAATAGTAATACCATACAGAGGCGTACTAGTAGTCAGTGATGGAATGTTTCAGGTTCCTTCTTCTCTGTTCATCATCCGGCAAAAATTCAAGTTGAGAATAAACATTTAATATAAGTTAATAAAAATGTATTACATTAGAGGTTCAGGGTATTACCTTCTTTACATTAGATGTCTTCGGATTCTTGTAGCTCATTTTACTGTGTCTAGTTGCTTTGCAGTTGGCACATCTTACAGTAAACCGTTTGGACCCTGCCTTAGACTCTCCTTCCTCTCTAACTCTAGTTTTCTTTAGTCTTCCAGCCTTCTTCGTGTATTTAGAGGGTGCAACTGCATCTCTAGGGACATCATCCCATCTAGACTTGTGAGGCACATGGTGTATCATTGACGAATAGGTTCTTATATATTCTTCTTTTGACATCTCAACATGAACATAATTGTTGTAGTTTAGAGGGACACCAGTGTGAGGGGCATAGTGGTGAATTGAGAGCGGTGCATAGGAAATGGAATACTCAAAAATTTTCATTCACGACAGTCGTAGACTTTCTTACCAAGATCCACAATCTAGTTAAAATATTGACTACTAACTTCATACTCTTGGTTCTAAGCATAGAAGCAAGTAAATTTTCGGCATACATCCCCAGCCTTCACCAGTCTACCCTTCACATAGGGTGTCAAGTTGTTGTCCCAAGACTTGGCATCTTTTAAGCGCTTCTGTATCATGTTCATATTCTATCTGCGTATAAATTCAAAAAGATCAAGGTACGAAAGACACCTTGGAGGCCTCAACATTCGGTTATAGCTTTGAAACAATTATTAGTGTCATGATCACATCTGATGGACTCCTCATACCGCCATCTCTGCCAGTCACCACTAGTCTTCCTAACCAAGCATGAGCATTTGGCTGATTGGCTCTTATTTCTTGCATAATGGAAAAATGATCATGTCTTGTCCATGCTTTGGCCGCTTGCCAGAGTTTTGATTTAAGCCAATTGTTGCGATAAAATTTCCTTAAGTTCGCATCTAAGTGTCTAACATAGCTCTTGCCAAGTTACAAACAAGAATGGTTTTAATTCACTTTAATTAACACATCAATGTAGAAATGAAATGGGATTGATAAAAAAAATAAACATAGTAGATGAACACATTAATGTAATAATGAAAATGTAGCTTATGTACTGAAATTTAGCATATTAACATATCAAAACTTAAATTTAGAAACAACAATTACGAAAAAATTAAACATAACACATTAGTTAACAACTATTAAC
This sequence comes from Cardiospermum halicacabum, assembly GCA_031304145.1. Lineage (NCBI taxonomy): Eukaryota > Viridiplantae > Streptophyta > Magnoliopsida > Sapindales > Sapindaceae > Cardiospermum > Cardiospermum halicacabum. Next base: position 2,052,640 of record CM062398.1, read on the forward strand.
AAAAATGAAGATGTAGTTGATGAAAAACTTAAACATAAACGTCTCTCACGTCAATACATATGACAATGTAGCTTATATATTGAAACATAGCAGATTATATTAGAAACTAAATACAATTTCCCAATATGCAGTTCCTGAAAAACTTAAACATAGTTGATTAACTGAAGAATATAAAAATGAAAATGAACTTGATAAAACATTAAAACATAGCAGAATAGTTATCAACAGTACCTGTGAACATAGGTTGGAAAAACAGCATCTAGGGAAGACATTATTCCTTTCTGCCTGTCTGACATGAAACAAATTTTCCTGGTAGGAGGGATTTTCAAACTACAATGCAGATGTTGCAAAAATTACTGTTGGGTATCCTTTTTCTCCAGGTCAACAATACCAGCAGCTAGAGGTAGAACAGCACTGTTCGCATTCAGAGTAATGGCTGTCAGCAAAACACCTTCATAAGATGATAGCCACCAACACCAATAAAACTCCTACAATGTTCAAAGGCGTCACCTTGGGCAGCAAAGCAAATAAACATCCTGCTAATTTGAGGTGGATCCCCAACATACCTAACTAGCACTGTCGAACCTGAATTCGTTCGTTGGACCATCACATAATATTTTCTAAGGTAAAGAAAGCAATCACAATGTTCTGTCCTCACCTTCCTTCTTACCCTAGCCATGACGCTTTCCTTTTTATGGTCACTTTATGGTAAAGTGGCCAAGGTGTCAATATCAATGTTGGGTCAGCTTCGGATTAGATCCTTAAATTTTTGAATAATCCATTTTACTCTTGCTTCAACGTTATTTATAACCCTATTGCACGTGTGATCTGAGTGGTAAGCAGTGATCTTCATAGTACCACCAAATACAACTTCCCTTTGCACTTATAAAAAATTCTAGTCAAGTCGTTCACAACCCTGACCATTTCGATCCCTTCCTATTTTGCATAATTCCTCAACACATCCCTCAGGTGGTAGATGCTTTCTGTGAACACATAAGGTCCCCCACACATTAACCTATTTAGTTTTCGTTTGTAAATCTGTAGCCTCGTCGTTAGAATTGTCACTGAAATCAGAGTCTGATTGCTCTTCCTCAAACTCATCCAAACCTTTCCATTGTTGAGGGTCTGGAATGTTTTCTTCCTCCTCATTCCTATTAATGTTCCCATAATCTTGCCTTACAGCATTTACATTTAGAGCCTCGAAATCATGTAACCCGAAGTCAAACTCTTATTTGTCAGTCGATCCAAAATTTGATGAGTCCTCCATAAGAACCAATTTGCCTTTATGACCATTTTGACCCCATCTTCTTGAACAACAACTTCTGTTTCATTTTCGAACCATTCTTGCTCACCGTAATCAGTGGTGTCACTGAAGGGGTTGTGGAAAACTCTGAAAAAATGGTCCCGGTGTGCTGACTAGAGGATCTTCAAATTTGCAAGGCGTGGATGATTTGTCTTCAGCACCAGCTTCTTCCTGAATTGACTGATCAGTGGAGGAGAAGGGATGGCTTCAGTTATACTAAAACTTAACTGCAGACCTGGACAAACATATGCAATAACCGTTGTAGTTACTGCATTTAGCCCACCATGTGAAATTACTGGCAGGTTTAGTTGACTAGAGGAGACAACTTCATTCACATGTTGACTGATATTTGGGCTTGTATTATAATTCCTTAATGGACCAGAAAATGGGCTCACAAACCTTCTGAACTCTGGTCTGACACTTAATCAACAAACTGACAATGCAGAATAATCCTCCTCAAATTTACTATCTTCAATAGGTTCTATTTCAGGGGATGGTTGTATTATTCCATTTTGATTGCATGATGGAATTTGCTCTATATCCACATGAGTACAATCAGGCAGCATGTAGACTAGTTCATTCACAATCATCTGTTCTGCTACCCTCTGCGCCTCCACCATGCAGTTGTCCAAGTTTGTATCATTTAGCTTCATCACAAAGTCTAGAGGCTTGTATTTTGTCATGACACTCAAATATCTTCACATGTCCAGAGCAAGATATAAATCATCATATGTGATCATCTCTACATCTCTTTCTTTCCAAGGAAGGAATACCCTACAATCAACATCCCCAGCTACACTAAAATCCAGTCGAACCCAAGTAAAGATCCAGTAACACTGGCCAACATTTTCCATACTAGTTCACATACACCTTAACAACATTAGTATGTCCAGTTCTAAAAACGATATATAACTAGTTAGAGCCAATGTTATACCAAATTATCACGATTGACATACAAAACCCAATAACAGAAGACATAGATATAACCATATATTTATAAGTCGTATATATTACAAAACAACTCAAACACATCACCCACAGTTACATAAACATTGTCATTAACTTTAAGGTTTCAGTTTCAGTTTAAAGGAACATGTAAAGCATAATTCTGATCATGTTCCTTATAGGTAAAGTATTAATTAAGAATGATTATTAATTAAAATTTAATTTGTAGAATTTTTTTAATTGATTATTACGGACAAAGTCACCCTTGGCTAACTTGTTAAAGCTATATAAATGGGTCATTTAATCTTTTAAGAAGTATTTTAAAAGAAAATTAAAAATATGATCTTTTAATTTTTTTATTATTAAAATTAAAAATATAAATAATTTCAAACAAATCCATTTTAATTGTTTAAATCTTTTTAATTTAAGTTAAGGGGTGTATTTACTTATTAGAGTACAAATAATAGCTAGATGGGTGGTAAAGGTTGAAATTGTTATTACAAGTTAATGTTTGGGATTAAGACAAGTTAATGTTTGGGATTAAGACAAGTTAATGTTTGGGATTAAGACAAGTTAATTGAGTAGTTGTTAATCATAAAATTACATTTATTAAAAATGATAATTTAATTTAATAATATATTAATATAATTTAAATTAAAAAAATTAATAATAAATTAAATAAATAATAAAAAATAAAAATTTTAAAATGAAATTTCACTTTAAAAAAATAAAATGTTAATCAAAATACTAAATCTTAATTAATGCAGAACTTTAAAATTTTAAATATTAAATACTAAATCCAATATAGAATAATGAAATTATGCCTCTTTTTTAAAAAAAATTTAAGGCGCAATAGGAAGATTTACATGGAATTGATGAATAGAAAGCTAAACTATCTATATATAATATAAAGCGGAACTCTCAACGGGACCCATGAAGATGACGTGGCGCACTGAGAGTTCGGCTTTGGGTGGAAAAATAGCCATTTTAGCTATTTTTGAATTTACACGATATTTTGGTGAGATTTTGACAATAATGCGATATTTTGACGAGATTTAAATTTATCTTATATTTCATCTTTTCTTTTCATTTAGTCATTTATAACCCATAAATATAAAAAACAAACGTAATAATAATTATAAATGTTCTATATCTCTCTTTATCTTCTAACGAAAAATTGATTACTTTTAAAATTAATGAATTTAACTAACCATTTTCTCTCCTTTATATATATATATATATATATATATATATATATATATATATATATTTCTCTCCCACTTCCTCACATTCAATTAACCACTCAATTAAAATGGTGTTATTTTTTGTCTTTTATGTAGAAATATCTATTTCTCTTCCACTTCCTCACCTTCAATTAACCGCTTAATTAAAATTGTATAAATAGAGACAAATGTCATACAATTTTCTCCTTGCATTTTCATTTATCAAATCCAACAATTTCAATTTTAAATAGCGATATCTTCTATCATCGTCTTGGGAAAGAGGCTGAGAGGACCAATCTTAGTAGCGAGAAAACCGGCAACTTTCGATTTCACCACCGGTGATGCTCAATGACAATTTGAGTTCGGTCGAAATTTATCCACATCTTAATGGATGGTTGGAATGATGAAATACCGCCGCGAGTTGGGGAGAATATGATTTGGAAGCTTAAGTGTGATGGCGCACCAAAATGAAGAAGATGTCCGAGCTACTTGTATTATATATGAGCTTTTAAATTATTATTATTATTTTTTAATAATTTGATTAAGTCTCTTGGTCTCTTGTATGTTATATAATAACTAAATGATTGTGCTAGATTGTTACTTATCTCAATATGAGATAAGCTCAAACTTAAATTCTGATTCAACAATCACAATTTTATTTAGTTAATTAACTATATTGATTAACATCAATAAAATTAAAAATGTCAATCTCAATATAACCAGGTAGTAATAGAATCATCATCAATTTAGATTTTCACTTAAACAATTTAGATTTATCAGATTTAATAAATTTTAAACAAAATTTAAATTCATTTTTTATATATTTAAACTCACCCTCCATTAATGGTTAAATAATTGAAATTCATCTATAATACAACGAATTAAAATTTCTCCATATTTCTAGAGAGATAAATGAAGAAATTTGTGATCATGAAACTAAACTTCAATGATCATGGAACTCTTTAGAGCAAAGTGACGAGTAAAACAATTGACTTTTATGTATTTATTCTCGAAACATGGTTTTTTTATTTTTCTTTCCAAAATTGTTATTTTATATTATTGTAAATAAACTAGAATACATTATACGATGTGAATTGGATTCTCTAGACTTTTAAATTAAGAATATTTAATTTATATTTAAATAAAAATAAAAACTTTATGTTACTACTAATTATTTCACTAAAATCTTTTGCATTTTTTATTTTTAATAAAATTTAATATAGATTTAATTTTCATTTTTGTTATATACTTTAACTCTATTAAATAAAATTGAGACTATATAATATTATTAATTATTCCTCTAAAACCATTTAAATTCTACCAATTTAATGAATTCGAATAAAAATTTAAATACATCCTTTCATATATCATCCTTCCATACTTTAATTTATAATCTATTAGTAATTAAACTATTAAATAATAAATAATAAAATTTGTAAGTAAAATATTTAATTAGACAAAATACTCATTCATGATTATAATTAATAACTTGCTTGTCTCTACAAATTAAATCTATCTCTTAAAATTAGTATTCTATATTTATATATACAATATATAAAACTCTTAAATAATATCAAAATTAATAATTTTGTATTTATTTATTTTTCTTTAGAGTCCGAAAATTGCTTAACTTTTATATAATGTTTCTCAATTGAAAAAATAAAATCCTAAATAACTATCCTGTGTGGGTCTAAAGATGACTGTTCCAACTTCCAACTACATGATGATAGTGATTTTCAAGAGATCAAATTCTATAATTTGTTAGATTAGGGTACAAATAATGAAATGACTTCAATTTAGAATAAAATAAATTATTGTTATTATGTATCTAATATTGTAATAATAATTAATAAAATAATATACCGGTATTTTATATATTAATAATTAATAATAGGGTTATTTTCTTTTTTTTGTTGTTATTTTATCTTTTATTTACACTTTATAGTCCAACTTTAAAATTTTTACAAAAATAGTCTTTCAAACTTTCACTTTTGAAAAATGAACCAAATTGACCATTTTACCATTTTGTGAGATTTGTGAAAATGTGAATGTGGTCTGTGAAGAGGATTTGTGAAGGTGTGAAGGTCTATTTTTGAAAATCAAAGTTTGGATGACTCAAAAATAGAAATAAAGTTTTGTTGGTTTAGTTTAAATTTCTAAACTTTCTTTGGTCCATTTTACGTCATTTTCTCTTAATTAGTGTATAAAACTAAATTAAGAATATAATGATTTTTTCCAGTAAAATGATTAAAATTCTATCCAATTATAACTTAATAAAATTAAATAATTTTAAATATCAAACAATTTTTTTTTCATTCTACCACATCTCTTATATTGAATTAAATTAATGTTATATACATTTTAAATAAAAAACTTTATCTCTCCATACTCAATAATATTAAACATCTACACAATAATTAAATTTAAATATTAAATATTATATTAATTATGTTAAAATATCTACTGAAATTTTAAACTTGTCTATAAATTTAATCATAATTTAATCTTTGAAAATATAAATTATGGAAAAAAAAATTATTTACCTAAAATGAGTGACTTTAAATAATGGTCAAATAAGTAATTGGTGGAAGTTGTTTAATAAAAAAAAATATCTAAATGATAAAGATGTGTATGAAAAACCATATAAATGGTTAGATTGAAATACAAATTGAAATGATTGGAAAATACAAATTGATAAGTATTATTAAAAATAATATTTAAATAAATTTTTTTAAGAAGAGTTATTAAAATTTTATAAAATAAAAATTATAGAAGTATAATTGTATTGTTTTAAAAAAAATTATCAATATATTTTATTTATTTTATATAAATTATTTAAAATTTCAATTATTAATAAATCAATCCCCAAATATTTACTGAAATAAAATAATAATATAAAAATAAATATTTAATAATAATAATTTTAAAACAAATGATACCGGTGTGGGCATATTTACTAGTTACATTGTATTAATACTACTAACCCCACTCCCCCTTCATTCAGCATGTGGTTTAATCACTACAATACACACCAACTTAAATATGAAACCTAATCAAACAAAAAAACAAACAAACACAGTTACACACAGCCAATCTTCACACAACTCATAGTAAATGTGTAGGGTAGATGTCACCATCACAATTTCCCAATCTCAAGAAAACATTAGAATTCATGATGATGATCTCATCACAACCATTACTATATATATTATACAGACCACACCTTATCACCATGACTTAAAAGATGAGGTGTTGTGAGTCTGAGCCCTTCCTTAGATTTCTCTTGCTCTTTTCACCCTTCACTTGGATCTCCACTGGATAAACCTCCATGCACCAAAATATCTAAATTTACACACACAAATAAATATAAATATCCAACACAAATATCTCATCACATAAATATCTACTTTCACTCCATTTCTTCTCTCTCTCTCTCTGGTAAACATGGCTCCTGGACCTCAACTTCCTTCTCTACAATCCCAGCCACAAGAATATATAAGAATGGTAAATTTTTATTTTTATATTTTATAATATGGAGATATTTGTGAAAATATCTTTTGTTTTGTAATCTTATAGGTTCAACACTTGATTGAGAAATGCTTGCTCTTCAAACTCAATAGAGATCAATGTATCAACACTTTAGCTAAACATGCTGATATTGACCCCATTATCACTCTCACAGGTATTTTTTTTTCATTATTTTATTTATTTTGGTATAAGAATGGTGATATGTATTTGGTATTGTTACAGTGTGGAAAGAATTGGTTAAAGAGAACAAGGGGTTTTTTGAAGAATATTTCCAGGTGATGAATTCTTCAAGAAATTGAAAGGAGAGAAGACAGATTTGTGTTTTTAGTACTAAAAGTAGTAGTGTTTTGATTTGATTTTACTGTTTATAGATAATTTTGGTGTACAATTTTGGAAATGTTGGAAGAATTGTCCTTCATCTAAGGTTTTTCATTGTACTGTGATACATTGTACATTGTAGGTTTGGGTTTGAATTGTTTTTTTAATTATATTAATTATTTTTTACACATATAGACCAGTACATAATAGAAGTGGTGAATAATTCACATTCTCTCTCCCTAATAGTTTGCATATGGATCCTTATACATCTTAGAATTATTATGTTTAGATAAGTTTAGTTTGAGTGTGGATTTAGAAAGATTTTTAATGAGTGTGGATAGTTTTAAATTAGTTTTTAAAATGATTGTGTATATGGTATAAAAAAAAAAAAAAATAGTGTTGAGCCTTTTAGGGGTGTTTGACATATGTGGTACTAAACTTATTTTTCTTAATTGTTAGTGGTTAAATTAAATTGAAGTAATATTTCAAGATGAGTGTTTTGTGAGAATAATAAGATGTCGAAATATCGGTTAGATATAAAATGATGTAAAAGGTAATGTATTATTTTTTAAAATAATTTGTAATTGATAGTATATTTTATTTTATTTTTTATGATGATATTAATTTATTAAACGATTTTTAATTACAAATCTATAAAAATGTATTAATCCATTAGTTAAAATAAATAATATAATATTTATTAAAATATTTTTTTAAAAAAAACATAAAAACTTCTAATTACATATAATAATTAAAATAATATTAAAGTATCATCATTCATAAATAAAAAAAAAAAAAAAAAAAACTAAGTTAAAATATAGTCACCAAAACGAATATGTAAAGTGTATGAAAAATAAAATGTAGTTTAGAAGAGTAATTTTTACTCTGACATTGTAGTAATCAAAATTGGATAAGGGTATAATAGGAGCTTTTTTATTAGCGATTTGTGGACAACTGTTTCAAAAGTGTGTTCGGCAGGTAGAGTTTTAATTAGTGATTTGAAAATTTAGGTGTTGAGAGCAGCTTTTTGATTAGCGATTAGATGTTTGATTAGCGATTTCTTGACAGTTACATTATGTAATTGTTCACAAACCATTAATCAAAAAGCTCATATTTTGCCCTTATCTAATTTTGCTTATTACATAAGTATCCTAATAAAAATTATTTTTTTAATTAGATTTTATTTTTTTTATACACTTAAACTATATTATATTTTTTTAAATGATAATAATTTTAATATTATTTTAATTCATTAAATGTGATTATAAGTTTTCATGTTTTAAAATTTTTAATAAATATTGTATTATATATTTTTAATTAATTGAAAAATACATTATTAGAGATTTTTAATTAAGAATCTTCTAAAAATCGTTTAATAAATTAATATTAGCACTAAAAAATAAAATAAACTACATTATAAATTAAAAATTATAATATATATATATATATTAACCTTTTATGTCATTTTATATCTAACAACTACTTTAACATTTCATTGTTCTTATCAAACACCCATATTAAACAACTACTTCAACCACGAATTTAATTGCTAACAGCTAATCATTACCTCAACAACTAACTCAATTGCTAATGTAACATCTAATTGAATATCTAATCGTTAATCAAAAAAATTCTCCTAGACACCTAAATTTTCAAATCGCTAATATAAATTCTAATTACTAATTAAAAATCTACCTACCAAACACACACTTAGAATGTGTTTAGCTCTAGATGTTACATTAGCGATTGAGTTAGCTATTAAGGTAGTGATTAGTTGTTATTAATTGTTAAATTAGCGGTTGAAGTAGCTATTTGAGATGGATGTTTGGTAAAAAGCAATGAGATGTTGAAGTAATTGTTAGATATAAAATGACGTAAAAGGGTAATGTATTATTTTCTTATAATTTGTAGTTTATAATATATTTTATTTTATTTTTCAATGCTGATATTTATTTTTTAATTAAAAATCTATAATAATATATTCATCCACTAATTAAAAATAAATAATATAATATTTACTAAAAAGATTAAATAAAACCATTAAGAGTATGTTTAGCATTAGATTTTTAATTAGTTGTTAGATTAACATTTCATATAATGTTAGCAGTTAGCTGTTAGATTAGATTTTAAATTAGTTATAAAGTTAGTTGTTGGATTGAATGTTTGGTATTAACTTGAGTTTTTAAATTAGCCGTTACATGTAAAATTACTAAAATTTATTACAGATATAAATATAATTCAGAAGATAATGATGTAATTAGTTATAAAATAAAAGTCAATAAAGTAAATTATTATTATTAGCATACGGGTTAAAACCTATCTTTAATAACTTTCTTAAACACTATTTTAAACACTAATTGAAACGTTAAACGCTATTTTAAACGTTGTTACTAAACACACATTTTTTTTAAAAAAATCTAATATATAATCTAAACATTAATTGAAAAGTTTTCCCAAATACACACTAAAACTTCTAACCATATATAATGATTAAAATAATATTAAAATTATCATTTGTTCATAAGAAATCAAAATTAAGTTAAAATTTAGTTAAAGCGTATTTAAATATATATATATATATATATATATCTAGTTTAAAAGAATAATTATTTTTTTAGGATATTTAGTACTAATCAAAATTGGATAATGGTGGAATAAGAGTTTTTTTATTAACGATTCTGGAAATCGCTAATTGAATATTTAATCACTAATAAAAAAATCTACTCCCAACCACTTAAATTTTCAAATCGCTAACTAAAAATCTAACTACCAAATATACACTTAATATAACTTTCAACCCAAACGTCAATAGTAACTTACTTTATTAACATTTATTTCATAATTAATTACATCATTATCTTTTAAATTATATTTATATTTATAATATGTTGTAACAGGCTCACTAACAATTAGGGGTGTCAAAATGGGTCATGACTCGATGAGTTGACACGAACCCGCGAAAATTAAGTGGGTTGGGTTTAAGCTAAATGAGTTTTGACTTGTTTATGACACACACGTTTAACCTGCTTATAAACGAGTCGAGTCGGGTTTAACTAACAGGTTAACGTGTCGACCCGCATAATTGGGGTTAAAATAAAATTTATATAATTTTGAAGGGTTAAATAATATTTTTTTAATATATTATATATATTATCAATTTAACAATACCCTAATTTTTTTTTAGAAAATTATAAGCTATTCCGCCTCTCTGCCTCCTCTCCTACCTTCAACCACCCGGTACAGCTTCCTCTTCTCTACCTCTTGTCTCGTCATAAACCAATCATTACTCAAATATCACCTCTAGTGTCCCCTCTTCGTGGTTTGCCTCAGACGACTCTCCATCTGTGGTTATCTACTGTTAGAGTTGTCAACCCTTGTTGTCGATTTCTCGTGTTGTATGTTTCTTCTAACATTAATTGTCTTAGTCCTAATTCTTTTATCTTTAGCTTAGGAGTCGGGGTCTCTCTTTGATTTAATATATTGTTATTGATTTTATTAGTTTTAATCAAATTTGCAAGTTAGGATGTATAGATTTTGATTGATTAATTTAGTACTTGAGTGTGATGTATAGATTTTGATTGATTTTATGAAACTCTACAAGCTTCTTCAGCTCTAAAATCTCATGATTAAGGTTAATTTCTTAAGATATTTTATCTGTCTTCATTATGTTTGTAGTCACTAAAGAATTTTTCAATAAATTAGTTGCACAATTTTATTTACAGTAAAAACTTTCATCGCAGCTAAATTAAGTCTATGGTTATATAAAGTTATATTAATATTTGAACACTTTCATTTGAATTGTATTTGTAATTTAATTATTTTATTTTATTTATTACTTTGTATTTAAATTGATTATTGTATTAGGAATATATATATATATATATATAAAACAAAATGAGGAAGTTTACGTTGCTTGAGAATCTGCCATGTGGCTCCTCCGTGGCACCTGCTGTCCAATTAAAAAATTACATGTGTCATGATTGATGTTTTATCATCTTAGTATTCTCTCCTCATTTATTTCCTAAAACCCATTCTCTTCATTTTCCTTTGAAGTTCCCTATATAAGTCTACTCATATTCCAAAACCATTCATTTCTAATTCGCATTCTCCTTCATGTTTTCTATCAATTGAATTCCGTCTCTCTACATCATGAGTAAGCAAGCGGACTTATCTGATTCGTAAATTCAAATCTTTTTTCTACTTTCACTTTCTCCGATATGATTTTGATTTTGATTTAATTTTTTTATTTTTAAATTCTGATTGTTGTTCGTTTTCAGATTTTAGTACGACGATTCTCGAGCGCAAGAGTCAATGAAGTTGTAACGATGATAACTCTGCCGTTATCCTCCATATTGATATCACGAAAACTCTGTTGTTATCCTCCATCTTGATACCATGAAAAAGCTCCAGTTATTCTACGAGGTACCATTTTCTTCTGGATTTTTTAAAAGAAATTATATTGATTTTTTTTTATATTGCTATAACTATGATAATCCAAAACCTCCTATTCTACATCATCACATGTAATTTTCTTAAAGATTGTTTTCTCTACATATATTCCATTTGATTTTTCTTTAATCTCACGTAATGTTATTAATTAATTTCGTTTTTATTTTTCTCAGGATTCTTCAGTTACAAAAAGGTCAGCATATATTTAGGTTCTATAGTTATTTTTATTTTAATAAATAAAAACATATCAACTTAATTTTTTCTTTTTATCTAATTTTATATAATGGAGATTTTTCCTGTTTTCTTTTAATTATTTTTTTTAATTCACTAAGTGATTTCTTAAACTTTCTTTTTCAAATTTTTATAATTTAAAGTAATTTTTTTCCTTAATAAATATTATTTTTTTCCGAAAATTTATATAACAAAAAAATATTATTTAAAATTTCATATAAAAGAATTTCAATTAATTATTCATTTTTTTATAACTAAATCCACACTTTATATAGGAGAAAAAGTACACTTCACTTCAAATATTTAATTCCTTTTAATACATTTATTTAGTATATAACATCCTTTAAAATAAGAAGTTGAAAATTTTAAACAATTATTTAGAATTATAACATCCTTTAAAATAAAAAATTTAAATTAATTTTTTTTAGTGTGCAACTTTATATATTTTTTTATAATTAAATTATAATGAATTATATCATAATTAAATCGATTATTTTCATATTTTATAACATTTTATCTCCTGTATTAATTATTCATTACAACTTACAACCATATTAATTTTCGAATAATTTGATGACATTAAATTAGTGTTTGTTACTCATTTTGATTTTATCTATTAATTTTATTATTTAATACAAGTTTTAGTTTATGATTATTTTTCTTATTTGAAATTTAATATTTTATTAACTTTTCTCAAGGTTAACAGAAGAAATTGGTGAGTAGATTTTGTGACATTTTAAGATTCTCTCTATGTATACAACAACAATTTGAGAATACAGAATGACAAAGTGAACTCTATTTACCAATTTGCATTTGTATATTTATACTGTGTATTTGATTTTAAGATTTATACACATTTTGTTTTCTTTTATTATTACTTTTTTACAACAATTGTATTATTTGTAAATAAGTTTTTGAATTTAATTTGATATAATTGATATTAACATATTTTAAATTGTGAATTAGCTATAATTTATTGATTTTATTGATATTTATATGAAAATTATGAAATTTAAAAATGTAAAAGACTGTTAATCACATGAGTCTTTATATTTTATATATTTTTAATCTGTTGAAACACAATAATAATAAAACTAATAATATATATGTATGAGAGTACAAGATAAATATATATTTTTTAATTTATTAGTAAAATAAATATAAATATAAGATTGCAAGAGAATATATATATATATATATATATATATATATATATATATATATAGGGTCATTTGCACTAATGGGCAAAAAATTAAAATCTTTATATTTTTAGACCAAGAATTAAAATTCTACAAAAGTAAACACTCTAAAAAATAAATTGCACCCAATAGACCAAGAGTACCAAAATACCCCTCCCATTAATAAAATCAATTTAAAATCTATTTATTTATATTAATGATTGGAAAGGTCTATTATGCCCTTCAATTTAAAATTTTGAATTCAAAAATAATATTCAATTTAAAATTTTGAATATAAAAATAATATTTACATAGTGACCCCGCCATATTTCATATAGGTCCTCACTTAATTTACTAATGGTCCTACACTAAACATAAAAATATTCCCCAAATTATTGAAAACCTAAATTTGACATCATTACTTTCCACATTCTTGGAATCATAATTCAAAATTCTTTGTCCCTTCCCAATACACAAGCATAGAATATTTGTGAAATTCAGTGTTCCATTGACACTCAAAGGTATGTTTTGCAAGTTTTTTCATTCTTATTCATTGTAGATTCAATTTTAGGGTCTAGGGGCATAGGATGTTGAATATATGTGTAGGGTATTGCATATATGATTGGAGAGTCCTAAGTAACATCATTATGGATATTAGAAAGTGTTTCGAGTCAATTTTTGCGTATAAGGGTGCAATTTCACGAGTTAGGGTTGAAAATCCCGACATTAGAAATTCCAGCTGTTTCCAAAGTACGACACAGGAAAACAGTCGCGATTTACACTATTTCCTAGTGTCCATACCTAGAAATGGTTGAAATCATTTCCATGCATGAACACAAGGAAACTTAGTAATGAGAGACTATTTCTCGGTTCCCACACCGGGACACATGATTTGAATTTTTTTTTTGTTTTCAGACATGAACATCGGGATAGAGGTGGTTTTGTTGCCTATTTCCCGTATTCAGTGCTAGGATACAGAAGGGATTTTCTTTGTCAGTTATTTCTAGGGTTCAAGACCGGGACATAGGCTAAAAAATAATTTATTTCCAGCCATAATGAGAGGGAAAAAATTGACCGACTCCAAAGCTGGAAATTGTTACTGATTTAGGCTAATTCCTAGGTTAAGTACCGGGATACAGAACGGATAGATTTTGTCAACAATTTCCAGGGTTGAGGACATGGAAACAGGCAAAATAACGTACTGTTTCCAGCCTTCAAAACAGGAAAACCATTTCCGACCTTCAAACCTAGAAACTAGGTCTCAATTTTACTGTTTACTAGGTTCCGCACCAGGAAATAGAAGCGATAATTTTTTTTCAGATATTTCCAAGTTTCAAGGCCGGGACACAGACTAAAACAGGTACTATTTCCAATCTTTATAAGAGAGAAACCTTTTACTGGCCTCCGTACCTGGAAATTAGGTATCAATTTGTCTATTTCCCTTCATTCAGACAGGGAAACATATCAATTTTTCTACCAGTGATATCCCTGTATAACGACCGTGACATAGGCCAACATTTCTTTGGTTTTCATGTGTAGGGACCGGGAAACTACATGATATTTTTTTTTGCATCTAAATAAGTTTTGTTTTATTTTTTCATGGATGGTTTTTAAAAAAACACTAGTATACTTCAAGGCGAATTGGGTTGAAGACGAATATAAAGGTGGAAAAATGGCGGTGATGCTTCTCGATGACAACATTTCACTTTCCCAATTAGTAGGAAAACGTTATTCAAAGTTGAAGATCGAAGCTAGTTGGAAATTGACTATACATTCATTAGCAACAAGTTCCACTAGAGATCGGTACCAAATCGAAGATGATGATGATTTGTGATTTGCGATTGAAGATCAAAATGAGCATGTAATCTGAAAATGTAATCTGAAATGTAACCTGAAAATGACAGCTGAAAACTATATCAATTATACGGTTGAAAGCTTAAGTATGAATTGCTGATTTCCATGTTCCAGAACCGGGACACCGTGCCGATTTTGAACTATTTCCAGGCAAAATCTTAGGAAACGAATCATGGTGTTTCCGTGTTAGGGGACTGGGACATGGCATTTTTAGTGTCCTGTTTCCCGGTTTCATTACTTGGAAATTCCGAATTCACACATTTAATTGCTTTGTATTCACCTGAAAACATCTTTAAAGTGTTAGAAATAGCTTTTGGATAGTCTTATGGTTGCCTAACTCGATCCCGACAACTCATGGAACACACGGATAGATTTGTATATCGATATTAGCTGTTCAAAGTGGATTTTAGGAACGTTTGGAAGGCTATAATTGGACGTTTATTAATGCTTACACTAATTATAAGCGGAATATATAAAAAATTGCATGTTTAGAAAATTCGAAAAACATGATGTTTTCAATGGACTACGTATGAGTACATTGTTCATAATGTTTAACTCTTCCATCCTAAATCAGACATAGTTCAAAATTATGAACTCATAATCATTTGTGTTGGAATCATTTATTGTTTTAAGTGTCTTTTTAGGTGTTTTTGGATCAAATATTACATAAAATGTTGATTTCCATGTTCCAGAACTGGGACACCTAGCCAATTTCGAACTATTTCCAGGCAAAATATTAGGAAACGAATCATGGTGTTTCCGTATTAGGGGACCGGGACATGGCATTTTTAGAGTCATATTTCCCAGTTTCATTACATGGAAATTCCGAATTCACACATTTGATTGCTTCGTATTCAGCTGAAAACATATTTAAAGTGTTAGAAATAGCTTTTGGATAGTCTCATGGTTGTCTTACTCAAGCCCGACCACTCATGGAACACACATATAGATTTGTATATCGATATTAGTTGTTCAAAGTGGGTTTTTGGAATGTTTCGAAGGCTATAACTGGATGTTTATTAATGCTTACACTAATTATAAGAGGAATATATAACAAATTGCATGTTTAGAAAATTCGAAAAACATGATGTTTTCAATGGACTACGTATGAGTACATTGTTCATAATGTAGAACTCTTCCATCCCAAGTCGGACATAGTTCAAAATTATGAACTTATAATCATTTGTGCTGGAATCATTTATTGTTGTAAGTGTCTTTTTGGGTGTTTTTGGATCAAGTATTACATTAAATGTTGATTTCCATGTTTCAAAACCGGGACACCTAACCAATTTCGAACTATTTCCAGGCAAAATATTAGGAAACGAATCATGGTGTTTCCATGTTAGGGGACCAGGACATGGAATTTTTAGTGTCATGTTTCCCTATTTCATTACATGGAAATTCTGAATTCACACATTTGATTGCTTTGTATTCAGCTGAAAACATCTTTAAAGTGTTAGAAATAGCTTTTGGATGGTCTTATGGTTGCCTTACTAGATCCCGACCACTCATGGAATACATGGATAGATTTGTATATCGATATTAGCTGTTCAAAGTGGATTTTAGGAATGTTTCGAAGGCTATAATTAGATGTTTATTAATGCTTACACTAATTATAAGCGGAATATATAAAAAATTGCAGAACCGGGACACCTGGCCAATTTTGAACTATTTCCAAGAAAATCATTTATTGTTTTAAGTGTCTTTTTGGACCAAGTATTACATAAAATATTGATTTCCATATTCTAGAACCGGGACATCTGACCAATTTTGAACTATTTCCAAGAAAAATCTTAGGAAACGAAGCATGGTATTTCCGTGTTACGAGACCGGGACATGGCGTTTTTTGTGTAATGTTTTCCGATTTTCCTATTTCCGAACAACAATTTTGGAAACTGTTTAGATTTAGGAAATTCTTTAGAGTTAAAAAACTTTTTAGCATTAGGAAACTGTTTAGAATTAGGAAATGTTTATATTTTCCACGGTTGAAGTTAAGAAACATATTTTACAAATTTCCAGACTTGATTTGAGGAAACTGCTAACCCGATTTTTCAGGTTTATAAGACATTTTCAGGATTGAAATTAGGTAACTGATTTCCTTAATTTCCAGATATTATTAACATTTCCAGGGTTGGACTTAGGAAACTGGTTTCCTTAATTTCCAGGTATAGTTAACATTTCCAGGGATGTAATTAGGAAACTATACTATAAATAGTTCAATAACTGAAATATACAAAAAATCCATATGTCATAACTCAAAAATCAACTTCAGTACTGTTCAATAATATTTACAAAAGCATGATTGTTTACAAAAGCATTATAAGTAATCACTTATCCTTTTCTGAATCAATTTCATCCGCCTCAGATTCTTCATATATGAAATATGCTACCTCCCTTCTTATTCGACTAGTCTCTACTTCCAAATTACCAAACGACCATGCATGTGCACCTAACCGTATGTCATATATATATATACTTGCAAAATATATTGCACAAGTAGACCTACATTACATAATAAGTATTTTAGCAGCTGTGCAAATAATATATTTTACCCACGAGTCTGGTTGGCTGGGCAGACTGAAGTTCTTACTCCCTACAGTCCAAATCTGCCATGGGTGCTTCTCATGTTCTAAATTCAATTCTTCCTTCATTTCCCTAAGCAATCTATCCAAATAACACACAAAGTCCCTCATTTTTCTTAGCATCGACGATGACCTACGGGTGAGTGAATCTAGCACAAGAATCTCCTTCTTCTTTATACAAAACACCAGAAGCACCCAATGATTTCTTAGAGCATGGGCTGGGAACAAAAGTTAAAGTGCAGCACAAATTGTCACATTGTAAGAATAGTAAGTTATAACTATAAATTGGAATTAGATTTCAGAATCAGATTCCTTACAATTTCACAATCGCGCAAATCTTCATTCTCTTCTTGTTCATCTTTACCTCTAGCCCATTTCCTCTGAAATATTCTGAGAAAATGCCCGAAAGGACCTTTTCTCCACGTTTACAAAATCTGAAATTTCTTCAATTGGGCTTCTATCATATCCATCACAGACGGCTGCCCATAAATGTTTACTTTGGTTGTGCTAAAGGATCTCGGTTTGTTAACAAACCATAACCCTTTCTTAAATACTACGCCAGAACGAGACAATTCAATAACATCCTGAAAACATCAGCATTCAACAAGGTCAAAAATTAGAAATTATGTTATTTGTTTCACGGTTATAATAGCTAGAAATAGTTTAAATTTATACACATTTCCTTGTTAACATGGCTGGAAATGGTACAATTCTTATAGCGTTTCCCGGTACTAAGAAAC
This sequence comes from Cardiospermum halicacabum, assembly GCA_031304145.1. Taxonomy (NCBI): domain Eukaryota; kingdom Viridiplantae; phylum Streptophyta; class Magnoliopsida; order Sapindales; family Sapindaceae; genus Cardiospermum; species Cardiospermum halicacabum. Next base: position 2,070,991 of record CM062398.1, read on the forward strand.
ATTCTCTAAATTATACCATTTCCAGCCATCAAACCTAGAAACTAGTCACCATGTAAACAATTATATCATCATCATATTTCCAGGCCCTGGAAATGTAATCGAGAAAAAACTATTTTCTAACAATAACAGCACCTAACACAACAGTTTCCTAACAAATCAGCCAATCAAATCTGGAAACAAGATCAGCCTGGCAGTTATGAATTTCACTTATTACAGGGCCTGAAAATGATGCAAACTTATAACTATTTCCAGACTAATATATGACCACACTTATAAGCAAAGAAACAATTATGGCTTTGGACTATTTCCAAACCCTGGAAATAGCCCAAAGCGATAATTGTTTCCAGGCTTACCATTTTCAATGTATGATGGTTAGGAAATAGTATAACCGCAAAAGAGTTTCCATGTACAAGGAAACAATCTTGTAATATGTCTATTTCCAGACCTACAAACCGTGAAAAAGCTTTGTCTTTGGCCTTTTTCCATGGCTTGGAAATAAACCAAATAAATAATTATTTCCATGGCAAGTAAACTACTAACATTTAATAAAGTCATAACTATTCCAGACTTAGCAAATTAAGTGTATGATGGTCTGGAAATGGTCTAAGTGCATTATAATTTCCATGTACAAGGAAACATTCTTGTAATGTGCCTATTTCTAGACATAAAAGCTTGAAAAAGATTTGTCTTTAGCCTATTTCCATGGCTTGGAAATAGACCAAATACAGAATGTTTCCATGGGAGGGAAAATCCTATTTCACAAAATCATCAACAGCATTGCAGCACATAATCACAATATCCAAACCAAAATCAACAATATCTTGTACCAAATTCTAACCTAAAATCAGCAAAAACACTATAAAAAAATTTAAAGAAACCCTAACCTGCTTTTGTGAATTTCTGATCTTCGGTGGTGATGGAGGAACTAAGGGTGATGGTGTTGACTTCGACGACTTTCTTTTCCTCGCCGGAGACTTAGCACCTACAGGAGGAGCCTTTGACGACTTCTTTGTCGAGGCATGAGATTTCGCTTTTGTAGGAGAAGCGTTCGACGGTAACCATATCTTCACCATGACGAAATAGAATGTCGGTGAAGTCGAAGGAAGAAGGTGACTTGCGTGTTGGTGATTATGACAGAAGAATGTCATCGTCCACGGTGTTTGGCTTCAGAAACAGACGATGTCGACGTCGTTCACGGTGTTTGGCTTCGGAAGAAGAGGCGACGGGTTGCTCTGGTGACGATGTTGTCCTGTGGGTGACGATGGGTGCTCCAGTTTGCTCTGGTGATGAAGGTTTTGATGGAGGTTGCTTATGTGCTCTAGTTTGAAATGAACGAGGGAGGAGATTTTGTTGGTTTGAAATGAACGAGGGAGGAGGATTTGGTGGGTTTGAAACAACGGTTAGTAAGGGTAAATGAGGGATTATGATTTGTTTTATTTATTTTAATTTTCTGATAATTATTTTTAATTTATTTTTAATAATTTTTTATATTAGGGGTATTACCGTAATATTGGTTCATTTCTAGTAAAAAAATTAATTCAATTGTTTAGTTTTGCAAGTTTTTGGAAGATAGACTAAAATAAGGTTTTTGATTTTGAACTGGCCCATTTTTGAGAATTTTCACATATATATATATATATATATATATATATATATATATATTAATTTACATACCTTAAGAATTGGACACGTGGCATCTACATGGCGTTTCGTGTCCAATTATAGTGTGCTTCCTTACTCTCTTATTCATTTTAATTTCATTTATTTTACCTAACCGTTTCCCTTTCTTTCATTAATTATTTTTTTCTCTCATTAATTTCATGCAACTTTTTCTCTCCACTTTCTCTTCCTTTCTTTACAAATTGGACATGTGACAACCTATTATCCAATTACAGTGTGGCACGGAGTTAATAACCCCATTAAATTTTTCCCTACATCCCTTCTTCTCCATGTCCTCTTCATTTTCCTCTTTCAATTAGAAAATAAATGAAATTACTCCATCTCTTCTTCTCCCTGCCCTCTTCATCTTCCCGCTTTCAATTAGAAAATAAATGAAATTATAATATTTATTACATCCACCACACCCATTTCACATAAATATTAGTTTAGCATCTCCAAAACTCTCCTTGTATATCCCTGTATATTTTCTTTGGAATCAGAAATATTAGTTTAGCATCTCCGTCTCTCTCGCCTCTTCTAAATCCCTTCTCTTCTTCTCTCCATAAATTCCTTTTAGTTTTTTGATTGTAGATTTTATTTACCGCTAGCTATATTAGTTTCTGAACAAAAATGATGTATTTAATTTCATTATTATTTGGATTGAATCATGACTTCTTCATTTGCCCAAATCAACGTCGGCCTCATTCTCGACGATCTTGCTAATCTCCAAATTTCTGATAAGGTATTTTTCTCCTATTTAAGACATGTGAATCGAAAATTTAGGTTTCGGCTTATAATTTTTGGTTTAATTTGGACATGATTTTTATTGGGTATCTGATTGGATTGGGTTTGATTTAGTCAATTGGGTTGGTGGCTTAGAATGGGGTAGTTGGAAGATTGGATTTTTCTTTCTTTGATTATAATATATTGAGGTTATAATGGTGATTGATTCGGTTGATTTTGATGTTTGTTGACAGTGGCGGAGGCAAACTCAGAAAGAGTGGTGTCAGTTAAGTAAATTATGTGGTACCATAATTATTTTAATCTCATTCGTTTTACTAATAATTTATTTTTATATATTAATTTCTCTATTATTTTTATTTTTTTAAAAAATATGTGGTGTTAATGGACCCCACAGGCTGCAACGTGGCTCCGCCACTGTTTGTTAAGTTGGCTAGAGGAATGGAGGTGGTGAGATTTAGTTATGACTTGTATAATGAAATGGGTTTGTGAATAAAATTGAGAAAGTTCAAGATTTTGATTGATTTATTTTACATATATATATTGTGTTTTTTTTATCTAGAATATGTGAATTTAATTGTGTTGGTCATTGTATATGATATTTATCTATGTTGAGCTGTTGAGAGGAGATTGATAGAGTTTTGGTTGATTATTGTTTGTTAGGCTGAAATACAAAGTCAAATAGAGACTCAAGAAATGGAGTTTGGAAGTCATGAAGGGATTTGCGTGATATGCTTGAATAAGATTACAGGCGATTCGGTCTTAATATAATATATTTGGACTCTCTTAATATAATATTTATTTAGACCCTCTTAAATATAATCTTTTTGCCCATGATTTTTTTAAGAGGATTTTCCACCGATCATGATTGTGATTCGGTCTAAAATTAGAGGCGTTTTGCCCTTTCGACTGGTTATTGTGCTTCACTTGTAGGAAAGAGATGTAGAATGAAAAGTTTTGGAAGTGGAAGAAAATATTGAATGAGTTAAAGATGAGGGGTTCTGGAAAGTGAGAGTAAAGAGACCTTTGTTTAGGTATTTGATTGAAGAGAAAGGTAGAGAGAGTAGTTCCAGCTTTGATTTTTTTTTCTGATTAGGTAAATGATGTTAATGGTCTATTTTGAATCTCTTGTAGGCTCAGATTCATTCGCTTTGTCTTTAAAGTAGAAAAGTGGCTTTGTCTTATCACAAAAAACTGGAGAGGACAAAGATTAGGAGAAGATCTAAAAGAAGAATAGCGAAGATGAAGATTGGGATAACATCTAAAGGAAGAATAGTCATCAACACTGCGTTAATTCAAGGTATATTGTCGAATAGGTTGGATTAGAAGGTGCATTTTTCATTATCTCCTCCAGAAAACATGTTTTAGAGTTTTTTTTTTTTTTTTTTTTAAAAATCAAGTCTTTAATTTGCTTAATATGTTTTTCATTGAATTTGAATTTGTTGGGATGGTGAGATTGGTATGAATTTATATGAGTTTATCTCTACTGATGTTGCTATTATTCGGTTTGGAGGACATGTTAATAATCTCATTCTCTCTCCCTCTCTCTCTCCCTCTTTTATTAGGTGTGCCATGCTGACTCATATCATCAATTGATGGCTTCTCCACGCATGCTAAAGTGAATTACAAAATAGGATGTGGTGAAATGAAGTGCAAGAATGAGAGTTTGATATTCCTTACAACAGAAGCTGCTAAGAAATTTGCTACTCATTTTCTCCGGAATGGATTTATCTATTGAAGTAGAGTCTTGTGATAGAAAGAATCTCACCCTTCTTGATTTCTGAAAATAGCTTATTGAGCAGGTGACTCACGAAAAAGAATCTCAAAATCAGTGTCATTTTCCATCTTATGATAGAAACACTAAAAGTAGTAGTGTTTGATTTGATTTTACTGTTTATAGATAATTTTGGTGTACAATTTTGTAAATGTTAGAAGAATTGTCCTTCATCTAAGGTTTTTCATAGTACTATGATACATTGTACATTGTAGGTTTGGGTTTGAATTTTTTTTTTTAATTATATTAATTATTTTTTACACATATAGACCAGTACATAATACAAGTGAATTATTCACATTATCTCTCCCTAATAGTTTGCATATGGATCCATATACATCTTAGAATTATTATGTTTAGATAAGTTTAGTTTGAGTGTGGATTAAGAAATATTCTTAACGAGTGTGGATAGTTTTAAATTAGTTTTTAAAATGATTGTGTATTTGGTATAAAAAGAAATAGGGTTTAGCGTTCTGTTATATTAGTGGTTGAATTAATTTTTAAAATAGTGATTAATTGTAAATGGTTAAACTAGTTGTTGAAATAATTTTCAAGATGAGTATGTTGCGTTAGAATAACAAGATGTCGAAATAGTGGTTAGATATAAATTGACGTAAAGGGTAATGTATTAATTTTTTTTTTAATAATTTGTAATTTATAGTAATATATTTTATTTCATCTTTTAATGCCGATATTAATTTATTAAACGTTTTTTAATTACAAATATATAACAATGTATTAATCCATTAGTTAAAATAAATATTATATTATTTATTAAAACAATTTTATAAAAACATAAAAACTTCTAATTACATATAATAATTAAAATAATAGTATTAAAGTATCATTATTTATTTAAAAAAAAAACTAAGTTAAAATATACTCACCGAAATGAATATGTAAAGTGTATAAAAAATAAAATGTAGTATAAAAGAGTAATTTTTACTATCATAGTGTAGTAATCATGGATAAGGATATAATAGGAGCTTTTTTATTAGTGATTTGTGGACAATTACTTCAAGAGGTGTTTGGCAGATAGAGTTTTAATTTGTGATTTGAAAATTTAGGTGTTGAGAGCAGCTTTTTAATTAGCGATTAAATATTCAATTAGCGATTTCTGGACAACTACAGTAGTTGTTCACAGACCGTTAATCAAAAAGCTCATATTGAGCCCTTGTCTAATTTTGCTTATTACATAAATATCCTAATAAAAATTGTTCTTATGAATTAGATTTTATTTTTTTATTCACTTAAACTATATTATCTTTTTTTAAATGATAATAATTTTAGTATAATTTTAATTCAATAAATGTGATTAGAAGTTTTCATATTTTTAATTTTTTTAATAAATATTGTATTATATATTTTTAATTAATTGACAAATACATTATTAAAGATTTTTAATTAAGAATCTTCTAAAAATTATTTAATAAATTAATATTAGCACTAAAAAATAAAATAAACTATATTATAAATTAAAAATTATAAAAAATAATATATTATCCTTTTATGTCATTTTATATCTAACAACTACTTTAATATCTCATTGTTCTTATCAAACACCTATATTAAACAACTACTTCAACCTATAATTTAATAGCTAACAGCTAATCGCTACCTTAACAATTAACTCAATCGCTAATATAATATCTAGTGTCAAACACACTCCAAGTAGTTACTTGGAAATCACTAATTGAATATCTAATCGATAATAAAAAAAAAAACTTCTCCCAGACACCTAAATTTCCAAATCGCTAATATAAAATCTAAGTACTAATTAAAAACTTACCTACCAAACACACACTTAGAGTGTGTTTAGCTCTAGATGTTACATTAGCGATTGAGTTAGCTATTAAGGTAGTGATTAGCTGTTAGTAGCTGTTAAATTAGCAGTTGAAGTAGCTATTTGAGATGGATATTTGGTAAAAACAATGAGATGTTGAAGTAATTGTTAGATATAAAATGACGTAAAAGGGTAATGTATTATTTTCTTATAATTTGTAGTTTATAATATATTTCATTTTATTTTTCAATGCTGATATTTATTTTTTAATTAAAAATCTATAATAATATATTCATCCACTAATTAAAAACATATAATATAATATTTACTAAAAACATTAAATAAACCATTAAGAGTATGTTTGACATTAGATTTTCAATTAGCTGTTAGATAAGCATTTCAGATAATGTTAGCAGTTAGCTATTAGATTAGATTTTAAATTAGCTGTAAAGTTAGTTGTTGGATTGAATGTTTGATATTAATTTTAGTTTTTAAATTAGCCATTACATATAAAATTACTAAAATTTATTACAAATATAAATATAATTCAGAAGATAATGATGTAATTAGTTATAAAATAAAAGTTAATAAAGTAAATTATTATTAGCGTACGGGTTGAAACCTATCTTTGATAACTTTCTTAAATGCTATATTAAACATTAATTGAAACGTTAAACGTTATTTTAAACGATGTTACCAAACACACATTTAAAAAAAAAAAAAAATCTAATATATAATCTAAACACTAATTGAAAAGCTTTCTCAAACACACACTAAAACTTCTAACTAGATATAATGATTAAAATAATATTAAAATTATCATTTGTTCATAAGAAATCAAAATTAAGTTTAAATATAGTTAAAGTGTATTAAAAAAATCTAGTTTAAAAGAATAATTTTTTTTAGGATATTTAGTAATACTCGAAATTGGATAAGGGTGGAATAAGAGTTTTTTTGTTAACGATTCGTGGACAACTATTTCAAGTAGTTGTCTGGAAATCACTAATTGAATATTTAATCACTAATAATAATAAAAAAAAAACTACTCACAAACACTTAAATTTTCAAATTGCTAATATAAAATCTAATCGCTAATTAAAAATCTAGCTACCAAATATACACTTAATATAACTTTCAACCCAAACATCAATAGTAACTTACTTTATTAACATTTATTTCATAATTAATTAAATCATTATTTTTTGAATTATATTTATATTTATAATATGTTATAACAGACTCACCAACAATGATACTAGAGCTGCGAGTTTTACCCAAGATCTAACTAACAACAAGCACAAAGTAGAAAGATAGAAGAACATAAAGCAATTTACGTGGTTCACTGTAAAGGCTACATCCACGAATGGAGCTTGTATTGAGCCCTGATACTTTACTAACAAACAGAGGATCAGTCCATGTAAACAATTGTCAGAAAGAGAATTACAAAACCACGGTTCCAACTACAGAATCACAAAGAACAAAATGAATAGAGAAAACTTAGAAAATCGCCAGAGAAAACATAAAGACTGAGAAGAAGCAGCCAGCTATAATTTGCTCAAAACATTTAATTATATAGTTCGGGTAAATAGCTGGGTTGAGTCAATATGTAGATCTGCTGATGTAACTGAGTTATGGGCTTCACTAAAGGGTATGGATCAATTAATAACCAATACAACAAGCCCTAAACTAAAGTAATACACCATATTTATATTACATATATTAAAATATGACAAAACTTTCCCTATTTACATATACAGATAAAATATCATCTTTTAGATTCTTAAAATGGGTGTACATTTTCTTCATATTCTCAAGTGAAGTAACAAGACCAACAATAGTTATCTCTCTACCAAATCCCAACTGATTAGGTCTGATTGTTGTGGAGGAAGCTCCTACAAAAGAGCAGCTTCCTGACCACTACAACCTTGATACTAATATCAGCTGGGTTCTTATCTGTTGAAATTTGTTCTACATGTACATTCAAAACATTTAATCTGATGAAATGATACTTAACACCAATGTGTATTTGTTCTATCATTAATATCGACCTTTAAGGCATTGGTGTCCTTTGTACAATTAAAATGTATTTGCCGCTATAAATTTTAAAAGGTTTAAAATATTTTAAATTTTGTATTAAATTCTAAGTTTTTAAAATTGATACAAACTCAAAATCAATATTATAATATCTTCATCTTACACAAGTAAATATTTAATTCTAAAGATTTTTTTTATGTTACTATTACCTGCATTATAGGTTTGAGTTTGATTGAATTGTGTGTGTTTTTTTTTTCAATTTAAATATTTTTTACATAGACTAGTACATATTAAAAATTATTTCTATAATTTTTTAATTTAAAATATTATGATTAAATGGTTAAAAAAATATTAATAAAACAGTTTTTATCTAAATATATATAATTTAATTTTATATTCTACTAATAAATAGCCTAAATCTACTATACTATACAGCAGCGACAAATTTATTATAATTATCATTATTGAAATAATTTAAAATAGAGAAATATATTATTAATATTAACTATTTGTTTAATATAAACAAAATTTTATTATTTGTATAATAAATATAACCGCTCTAAATTAAACTTTTAATATATATATATAAAGTCCGCGTTTGAAAAATTAGTAATCAAGCTAAAAATTTTATATATTTTTTTATAATAAATAATGTAAATAAAATATATTTTTACATTAATTAAATAAATCAATTTCATCTTTCAAATAACTTTATTTAAAAGGTGGACCTTAACCGAATTTGGACCGTAAAGTATTAGATGGACGATGAAGCAGTTTCAGACGCAAAAACTTTTAAAACCATCAAATAGCAAATATCTTATATGAAAATGTAAATGTAAATATAGGATAGTACTAATAAAATAAAAATAATACAACTAAAAACAATGTTGTATTTCCAAAAAATAATTCCAACTCCACTCATTTGGGGGAGCATTACATAGCTGATAATAATGATAACAATAATTTAAATTAATAAAAAAAATAAATAATAATAATTATGATTCATCTATTTTGGTGGAGGGAGAAGCCATTTGGAGCCCTGAACGAAATCCAGACACAACAAAGGTTTAACTTCAGCTGGAGTGAGTTTCTTCATATAGGGAACACGTTTTGTGAGGTCAGCTCCAGGTCCGGTGCATTCAAACTCTCCAAAGTAAGCAGTTCTGCGCGAATGAAGAAATGACACGTAAATTATCGATAGAAGAAGGGAAATTTTTAATATTATTTAAAATAAAAATAAACTACTTACTTTTCGCGTTCTGGGCGGAGGTTATTGAACCATCCGCCAGGAGTAATATGGGCGCCGATTTCGGTGTATGAAAATACGGTTTTGGGACTTGGCATCCATGCCCGACCAAGATAGGTACCCGACCCGGTTCCTGTTACCTTACAGTGGACAAATGAAAATCCTGCATCTTCTGTTGGTTTTTCTCTGTTTTGTGCGGTTATAACGGTCATTTGATCATCTCCAAGAACATTAATAATACAATTAACGTATAAGGACTTTCCTCTTCCAAAAATAAAATCAACTGTTCCTTCAATGAAACAATCCTTGAAGAAATGATGACCGGCATCGTCCAACAACGTGTCTTGGTAACCAAGGAATCGACAATTGTAGAAAGCAGCTCGGTCACCGTGAATCCTTACTGCCAACGCTTGACCTCCCAACGTTTTCAATGTTGGTCTCGGTGCAGAATTCTAAAAAAATTTTAAAATAAAAAATTAACTTTTGATTTTAATTTTTATAAATAAAATAAAAAATATTTTTACCTTAAATTCGATATTAACCGCCATGAAATGCTCGGCGTAAACGCTGACAGTGGCACTGTACATAGTTCCGACTTTGAGATTTGTATCACCGTGAACAAGCGTAGTTTTACCACCGGGTGCTCCATAAAACGTAATAAAATCCTGACCTTTCTCGATATTTATTTTCACGTCGTGGACCCCAGGAGGAATAACCATAATAGTCCGTACAGTATTACCGACTTTTACGCTTTTGACCGCAGCGGCTAAAGTAGGAAAATCCTTGCCAACGTTAATAATTACGGGCTCGGCTTCGGCTGCCTCAACTTTAGGATCCATGGTACCTTTTCTCGCGGCCAATGGCTTTACATTTTCCGCAAACCATGCGCTGATACCGGCAGCTGTGGGCGGAATTGGTGTAAGGTCATTGGAGAACGCGACTTGGTTGCTTATTAGAAACACTGTAGATATGATGGCCAATGGAATGGCCATTGAGGAGAAGCCTCTTTTAGAAATTAACATGGTTATGATACAAAGTTTTATTTGATGTAAAGAAGGGATTTTGTTATTTGATGATTTAGAATGAAGTGAGTGAGAATTTTTATAGTCGGAAAATGAGCATTGTGAGGCTTGATAGTAGGGTGTTTAGGGTTGATTATTTGGTTTTTGTTTGAATTTGGTTTAATTTAGTTCATTTGAGTGTGTGGTCTTACTTGAATAACGGTGATAGCTGACTATCTCTAAGTTATTTTGTTTTTGTGAGAAATGATGAATAATAGAAGTCTTGAACATATTAAGAATACCAAGTTTTAAATAGATTGATATTGTATTTAATATTGGTTTGTTGGGCTTTGATTTTTCTTAACATGGATGTAGTAGATTTTGCACTGGTTTTCAAATAAATTTTAGTGTGATGGTGATGGCTGCGAACTAGTTGAGTGTGGTTTGAGGTGCAATTTATAAAAGGAGATGTTTACTAATAATTTTTTAAAAGAGGGAGTGTTTCCATAGATGTTATTTTGAGTGAACTGAGTAAGATTCTTATTTTAAAAATTCCAAAACATTCTTATATTTTAATATTAATTAAAAAATAAATAATTATAATATTATTTTTTAATTTTATATCTAACAACTATTTAAACCATTACGATTATTACTAAATAGTCATTGCAATAAATATTATTACTACTTGATAAGTTGTTTTATTAATTATATTTTTAGAATAATTTACTCCTATTTTATCTTAGATCAAGTAAATTTTTATCTAAGAAACCTTAATTTTAAGGATCTTGGATTATAGAGAGAGTAGGAGGAAGAAAACATCTGATTTTAAACTACAAAAAAAATAATGGAAGTGATTAGAAGATGAAGAAAGGGAAACTGGAGCAAAAAAAGGAAGAATTCAAAGCCTCCCAAACATTGTCGCATATTGATTGACATATTGTTAAGGACTAAGGTGTAACACTAAGGATCAAAGCGCTGAAAAGTGTATTGTGACTTTCCGCCGTCTCGGTCAACCAAAATGCAAAATATTATATCGAGACTTTCTAATGCTTTGATCACCTGAATAAGGCACACACGGAGAAGCTCTAAACAAACAAATATTTCATTTCATGACTTGTTGGAAGAAAATTTCAGAAGAAAACTGGAGGAGTATAAAAGCATAATGAATAGGGTTATCAAATCATTCTGAATCAGATGAAATGCCACACTTACCCAATTGAAATACTTAAGTCACTTGAGGGAGAAGAATCATCATCCAAGCTACATCAAGGAAGCCGATTTCGAGTGGGACAACACAAACAACATCTTACACACAGCCAGTTTAGTTATTTATATTCATTTACATGTCTTTATTGATTGTAGCTTGTAATTAATTTTCTACGAGTAACCAAATCAGCTTAAGGGTTTTAAAACCCTAACCTTGTATGAACATCTTTGTTGGCATTAATGGACGAGGGTTGTTCTCATTTCTATTATACTTTATGCTTAATGTTCATGAATGCTTAATCCCCATTTGCGTGTTTTAATGGTTAAATTTAACTTGACAAAGTAGGTTTGGTTTAAAAACCCAAAACCAAAAGCCACCTGTGTGGCATTTTGTAATTGGAATGAAAAGAAAAAAAAAACAGTAGCCAAATGCCATTTAGGTGAACCAATGGCCAAATCAATGACATTTTGTTACTGGAATGAAAAAAAAAAATCAATAGCAAAATGTATCTCAGGTGGTGCCCATAAATCAATGGCCACCTGAGTGGCGTTTTGTAACTGGAATGAAAAAAATAAGTTAGTAGCAAAATGCCTTTCAGGTGGCGCCTATAAACTAGTGACCATCTGAGTGGCGTTATGCAACTGAAAAAAAAAAAATTCAGTAGTAAAATTCCTCTCAGGTGGCGCTCATAAACCAATAGCCACCTAAGTGGCATTTTACAATTAAAAAAAAAAAAAAAAAAAAAAAAAAAAAAAAAAGAGGTAGCAAAATGCCTATCAAGTGGCGCACATAAATCAATGGTCACCTAAATGGTATTTTTCAACTGGATTTTTTTTTTACATAGAAAATCCATATCAGAATGTATAAAGCGACATACAATTTTACCATTTTAGCATATTAGCCATAACCAAGGAATTTAAGATATAATTGTGAGGTCAATCAGTATGAGCAGCAATTATAAAACCTTGTACTTTTTAGATCTATGTACAAAATATGCAACAATACCTGTCCTTTTCTCATTCAATATAGTAACCAATTCTCAAACTATGGATTCATCGAGAAACAATATCTTATTCAAAATCAAAATAAAAAGGAAAAACATAACAACTAATCAAACATCAATCTACTAGTTATATCAATAACTTAACAATGAAAAACCAAAGAAAACTGAAGCCTTAGTATAAGCTTCCTTGACTTGAAACTCACCATAGTGATAACCCAAGAAAGAAATTAGTTTAATAGCTTCTTCCTCTATCTCTCTACCACCTGAAGATTAGTTATCTTCTATAAACTAATCAACACATTGTGCCACATATTAACTCTCGATCTCTCTCCACCAACAAGACCAATATTCAAAGTCAAAAGCTATTCCATCTCACTTTTAACACGTCCTCTAGCAAAACCTCATTCAAGTAAAACCATATAATAACAAAAACCTCTCATGATCTTTGTATCATTATTGGCTCTCGACCTCATTTTGTTACCATCAAAAATTGGGATATGTTAAATTGCCTTTGCAATAACTAACGAAAGCTCTATACAACCAAACAATCACAGAAAAAATCTCAATCGTAAAATAATAATAATAATAATATAATATTACATGGCTAAATAAAATCAAAACTCTAAAATAACATATGCCACATCCATAAGATGGGGCTATTTATTTTCATATTTTGAAATTTTATTTAATTTTTAATTATTTTCCGTTCAAGGGTAAAATGGGTATTTAAGAAAAATATCGACTTCCCGGTTTGACTATATGGTCTGACTAATTTAACTTTAGGGATGATTTTGAAAACTAATAGAAATTTGATACATTCTGTAAATATTAGTCACTTTGGGTCGCTTTGAAATAAAAAGGATAATTTTGGGTTTATGACAACATTTGCCATAAATGTATAAAGAAAAAAAAAAGATTTTAGAACCACTTTTCACAAAAACCTATAGAATTTATTTTTCACGTTTTTTTTATCATTAACCAAAAACAAGTCGCGGATTCCTAAGCTCCATATTTCAAGATTTCAATTGGGATTTGTGCTTGGCACGGATTCTTCTTGTCCTAGATAATGAATTCTACACCTTTTTTTGTTTTAAATCACTTTATTTAATTTGGGGATTTTTGGATAAATTAGGGTTTGGTGAATTGGGGTATAATTTCAATTGATTTTAGGTTTTGAAACCCTTCGATTTCAATTTACGTATTTTGGGTCTTTTGGGTTTAATTTGGAATTTAATCGTTGCTCTAAATTTAAAACCTAACTTTCTCAATTTGGAGATTTATGTATTCTATCTTTGATTTGATTTAGATCAAATCAGGGATAGTCAGCCGGAGTGATTCGTGGATTGGATTTAGCGATAAAGGTTAGTAGCCATGTTTATGCCCTCATGATTGTTTGTCTCTGTCTGCTTTTCTGTGTGTAATTTGATTAAATTATTATAAGCTGAAATCTGAAATTGGTTATTATGATCTACTGGTGCATCTGATATAAATTAGTTGGGTATATCCGCTGCCTTCGTATTTGCATACTATCTTATTAAATTCTGTATATTCTGTTGAATCTGCTGCTTTGATTGTGGACATATAAATTGGTGTTCGTATCTGTTTGTTAAACTTGAAATACGAATTCTGAAATCTGCTAAAAGTCTTGTCCTAGATTAATACGCTAAGACCAACATGCTGTAGGGAAAACTAGATGTATATATATGACCTTGATTGCCAACCCATTTTCTGGATGCGACGGCATCACTTCTAGAGCTTTGCTCATGTCTGGATGCAAAGACATCACTTCTGGGATCTTTGATCCATTTCTGAGGGTTTTACCCTATCTCTGTTTGTTTTCTGTTCCGAATTTCTGTTATTAAACTAAGGACAGGCCTGGTAAGTTAATAACTTAATAATATGGTAATCTGAATTCTGTATTCGTGAAAGCGTTCTTATTTCTGCTTATGAATGTCTGACATGTGTTTGTTTAACTCTTGTTGTTGCTCGATATTTTGGGTTCTAACATTTAGGTAGTTTGAATTCTGACTCCTAACTGACCGTAGGCATTAGGAATAGACCCACTTAGATCACTAGAGCTTGAATAGTGAAAGACATAATTTGGACTAGGCTGAAAATGTGTCCAGTGACCGTAACCGAGCTAGTTACCTGATTCCTTACCTAAATACAAATCGGTAACTCTGGTGATGCTCCCTGGCCAAATAACATGTCGGCTGCATACTGAACTCCTAATTCGGTGTCGGTCATTCCATTTGAAATAATGTGATAACTATTAAGCTTCTTTCAGACGGTAATTACAATTTTGTAATCACTTATCCTAAGTCGCTTAAAGGGGATTGTAATTGGGATAACTTGACTTATTAATTAACTTGTTTGATCATGTTGTTACTCCATGTTTGTTAACTAATATGCATATGTGTGTGACATTATATTCTGTTAACTAAGACGCATCTTGTGTGTGTTTGTTGGGCATTAGCTTACTAACCAGACATCGATAGTCTGACACTTTGTTGTTTTTATTTTTGTTTTGTATGTTTGTACTCGTTCGGGATGAAAATTGTTGAGTTCAGGCGACTAGAATAACAGGATATCATTCACATGTCAGCATCAAGAATCATTTGGCATCTCTTCAAACATTTGTTTTCTTTAATATTATATTATGTTGAACTTAATTCAGTATCTTGTAACCGTTGCACTACATTTTGAGTTTTGATCTCCGATCAATATTTTGGATATTTCAGTTTGATTATATCTTCATTGACTTTGTATTTAAAACTATCAGTTTTGAACCAGTTTCGAATGACAAGATATTTCAGCATTAATTATTATATTGTATTTTTGTTCAATATTTATGTGTTTGTCTGTTTGTTTGTCCCTCCGTTCTGCATGTGACATCCGTTCTCCGCGTCCCTTCCATGGGGGTGGGAGTTCGGGTGTTACAACATAAATAAATCATCATCATCATTAAAAATCTCTTAAACAATTAAAGTTCTTACGATTTATGCATATGATGATTGATTTGCAACTTGGTAAGTACTCAATACAACAGAGGAGTAGTGGGCAATGTTTGTAGCTTAATCGTGATAATAGAGTCCTTCCTCCCAATAAAATGAAACACATGATGAGTCGTAGACTACAAAGTTCAAAACTACCTAAATCTTTTTTGAGTTTCTAATAGGTTTTAACTTGTTCCTAAACTTCAAATTACCAAAACATACTCAAATAGAAAATCATCATCGAATTGATCACATGTTTCAAAAAAATCAAAAATTTTCAACATAAGCAATGCCTACCCAACAAAACAAATGCATTTTCAAGGAAAACCCTAAACATAAAAGCAGCAATAGATTAGAGTGGTTGTTTTCTTACCCGTTCAATGATTGACATCGAATTTCGAAAAATATATAAACTATGAGACTGAAGTTGAAATCGATGATGAACAAGTAGAAGAAGAACGAACTATGGGGCTGAAGCTAAAATTGACAATTAACAAGTAGAAGAATGACACATCCGAAGGACATGTGTGAAGTGATCGTGATGTCTGGGAATTAAGAGAAATGTTACAAAGAGGAAACAATTGCAGGGTCATTGAGTCTTTTCAATTGGAAATTTCAAATTTCAAATTTAATAAATTAAAATTGTAAAAAAATAAATAGTTAGGGTATTTTCGGTATGTTGGCTCATTTAATGAAATCAAACTTTCAATTGGAATAAAAATTTAATTCAAATTTTGGAAGCCTATAAACTTAACTGAATTTTTTAATGGATCACTTCTTACAATTTTCCAAATTTGAAATATATATTTATATTGATTCTAAATTTAAATTCACATAATTATTTCATACAAGCATTTTAGTGCTACCATTGAATTGATTATATATACAGATAGATGACTAATTTTAAATTATATTATCAATTAAAATTTGTTACGTTATTATTCACGACTTTAATTTTGCATTACATCATCTTACGTCCACTTTTCATTGAAGATGTTCTAACGAAATCCGAATCAATCATTTATAATCGTGTCAAACGAATCGCATCCGAAGTCTAGTTAATTTCAAAAAATTAACCATTTATTATAACGAATTCTACTGGATCCACTTTATTATGACCTATTTTAACATCTGTATTCATAAGTGATTATAGTAAAAGGTAGAAACAGTTATAGTCCTAAAATACACATAAAGACTAAATCAATCGATAGAGGAACATGTTATAGCCCCACAAGTTAAAGTAGCAGACAAACAAGTTAAAGTAGGTGACATAAGATGGCTAACATTCCCTATTTATTTTAACCGATAAGACTCATTTTGATATGTTTAATCATAAGGGATTATTTCGAAGTTAGAGATAGAGGTGGTCATAGTCCTAAAGTACACCAAAAGATTATATCAATTGATAGGAGAACATGTTCTAGCCTAACAAGTTAAAGTAGAAAATAGAAGATGGCCGAGACATATCTTGTGGTTCTTACTAAACACGTACACACCTTTATTTATCATTTCCTTGACTTTTCAGAGCTAATATTGTGTTAACCTGCGATGAGCTTGAAGATATATACTCATGTTTATTTATCAGTTCATTGACCATTTTGAGAGCTAAAATTGTGTGTTGACCTAGGATGAATCATAGGGAGAATTAATGAGGAAAGCTGGCATCTTTATTTTTGCAGCGAAGTTTTGCGGGAAGAAGTATTGTAATTTAAAAGAGAATAATTAGTGAGGCCCTAGAACAAGTAAAGAAGAGTTTGAAACATAAGAATAGTGAAATTAGGTGACTCACCAGCTCTGGTTTCATCCTCGATATACAGTATGGAGCCAAATTCTTAGTCGATCCCTAAAAAAAATATTCAAATATTGCAATCAGATGATGTGATCTTGACGTGAACCAATTGAAAAAAAAAAAGTTTTTTAAAAATATTTTTTTAATAGAAAATCCAGATAAAGTATACATTTGATTTCTAAAAATTATATACATTTGATTTCTAAAAATTATCTTTTTCCATTAATTTTCTCTATTAAAAGTAAGCCCACGTTTGCTTTTTTTTTTTCTCAAACGTTTGAAAACAATAGAGTAATGAAACAAGTTTGAAAAAGTGGAGTTGTTTTTTTATAGTACACCCAAAAATAAAAACAATTGTGCATGAGTGAGAGATGCAGATATGACATGCATTGCAACAACTTGTGAGTAAATATTGTGAATGTGGTTTCCTCTAGCTACATCCTTTCTGTTGAAGGAAGCTATAATGTTCCATCAAATTCTAAAAATGGTTGAGTTAGTAAAGTTAAATAGAAGTTAAAATGAACTTACACATTTATAAAATAATCGGCATCCGATACACATTTTACTTTAGTAGTTGCATGGAAAAGAGCTTGGAATTTTTCACAATTTATAAGTGTAGCCAATCTACCAGCTGAACAACCAGGAAGAATAGCCCATGACCAACAACAATTAAGTTATCAAAATTGAAATTATAAATTTGCCAAGAGAAAATTTAAAAGGAGAATATCCAATAAATTCTCAATTTTTTTTTTCATTCATTTAGTCATAAGATCTTCCATGACAACTTGGAAAATCCTCCCTCCTCTAAAGTATAGATTAGTTTCTAATAATGGAAACATATATTAAACACATCATTTAGAGTAAACAAAAGAATCACATTGACTAAATAACTTACCGGATTTACAGTTTCAACATTTCCAGTAAATGATGACCCATCACAATATCTAACTTTAACTCTATTCCAGTTATTGAAATCTATTTTAAGGGAAAAAACTATAAAAATTATACACAAATTACATTGGACAACAATTAGTTTTCGATAATATTACAGCTAGTTTGACGGTGTTAAGTCAACACATTCAACTCAGTTAACTGCACATACATCAATACTTTATTTAGACACATAAGCAACTTGTTAGTACCACGTTAGCGCCACCTATATTTTAGGTGTGGTCAAAGGTGTTGACCTAACCCGTCAACCCAACTGCAACGTTATTCAATTTCGAACTCACTAATATATTTATGTAAAATGCGAAAGTAATTTTTTAAAAACTCAATAATATGCACAAAATTATATAAAAACCTGAAGAAAAATACACATGGATAAACACTAACATACCCGGATTATATTTTTCTTCATGGGCCAATATTCTTGAGAAACCCATTTCTTTTTCCATTAGCTTAGAGAACCATATGGGAGTTTCATACGCAGAAGACAAAGTTCCTCAGTCTCGAACCATCCTTCCCCCTAAGAAAGAAAAAAAAAACAGTTCTTCACTATATACTTCACAAAAACAATATCTCAAACATTAATTAACTTAAAACATTGTAAGCAATCATTAACCCTAAAATTGAATGAATATTAAACAAATGCATATAAACACATTTTCACAATTAAGCTAATGCAAAATAAAACCAAAAAACAACTCATCAATACCCTAGTGCTAACCTCAATGAAAACCAACCAATTGTTAGCCCCAGCCAGACCCTGGAAGAAAAGAATAACCTAGTGGGCTTCCATCAAGACAAACTACAATAAGCAACAAAACCATAATGCATTTATACAGAATATCTAAGCTAGTACAAAACAACAATAAATTTAACAGGCATGAACAAACCAGCTCCTTTAACCATAGCAGGTCTCGACTCTCAATAATAGTTAGTGGTACATTAATCACTTGTGTTGTCAACACCAAAACCCCACAAACCAGAACAACAACACTCAACCTTGACTAAGTCATTTTCAATGAAGATTCTATTAGATGTAAGAACTAAAGATGGCGTTTTATAGAATGAGTTTGTTTGATTTTCTAGATAGTGACACTGTTCCGTTGAGGCAAAGGAATAAAGAGCTTAAAGTTTTGAGAATTGTTTGTCCATTTTAAGGTTAAGATATTACGAAAGAAGAAAAAAAATTTGGGAGATTCCCAAAAAAACCACCAAGAGTTTAGCATATTAGCCAAAAAAATCTCATTTGTTTCGTTTTTGCCAAAAAAAAACTCATTTTTTTTCGTTTTTCCGTCCAAGTTATTGTTCATTCGTCAGCGATGAACAGAAATCTAAGGATATTTTTGTAATTTTTTATTTTTATTTTAAAAATAAATTAATAAATAATTAATAAATAAAACTATTTTTTTTCTTTTTTCTTCCTCTTCTCCTTGCTTCATCGCTCAGATCTATCTTTTTTTCTATTCTCTTCTCCTATTATTCTCTTCAATTTCCTTTTTCCGTTCTCTTTTTTTTTCTTCTTTTTTCCTTTTTTCTTTTTTCTTTTCTTTTTTCTTGTTCTTTCTTCTTCTTCCATTTCCATCACCGAACCACTCCACCTCAATTTTAAGTTTTTGTTTGTTTGTTGTTTGATTAAAGAGAGAGGGGAAAGAAGAAAAATAGGAAAAGAGAAGGAAGAAGAAGAAGATAAAGAGAAAAAAAAAACATATCAAAGAAGAGAATGAAGAAGAAGAGAAAGAAAAAAAAAGGAAGAAAAAATAGAAGAGAGAAGAAGGTAGAAAAAAGAAAAAAGAAAAAAGAAAAAGAAAAAAAAAATTAATTATATTTTAAAATAAAATAAGAAACTATGAAAATGCTCCTGTGTTACTGTTCATCACTGACGGGTGCACAGTAACTTGGACGGAAAAATTAAAAAAAAAATGAATTTTTGCCAAAAATGAAACAGATGAGGGTTTTTTTTTTTTTTTAATAATATGTCAAACTCTCAGTGATTTTTTGAAATCTCCCAAACGTTTTTATAAGATTTGTGTTGTGTCGCGGGTATTCGGGTGGTCCGACCCGGAAACGATGGAACGGAATGGAATGTTCGTAGTTATGTTTGTTTTTACAATTGTTTTTACGAAGGCAGTTATTATGTTTGGAAAATATTTTTCAGCGTTTTATAATAGTGTTTGGAATTTAAATTAATTTTTTTAAGAAAATAGTGTTTATTATTTCAATTAGCATTTAAAATTGTGTTTATGAAAGTTATTAATGATAGTTTTTAACTAAACGCTAAGTGTGTTCGGCGTTAGCAGTTTGAATAGTATTTAGCAGTTCAAGTAGCGGTTTGGTAAACACTATTCAAAATAACGATCTAGCAACGCTACTCAAAGTAGGTTTTTTTTAGAATGCTACTCAAACTGTTATTTTGAAATTATAAAAATATCATTTTATTTTACGTTAATAAATACAAGTCAAATAATTACATCAACCTTTTTGTAATTTTATAGCTATAAGCTATTTTTCACCGCCACAACTATCATCGAATGATTATTGTAACTGCTACTTTGATAGATACTCTAACCGCTACTTCAAACTGTTGACCACTACAGCTATCAAAACCATTACTTTTAACCATTGACGCCGAACATAGAATAATAGTGATTTATTTTATTAATATTTTTTATAATTAATTTTTTAATTATTTTTTAAGTTATATTACATAATTTTAGTTAGGCTACTAATAATTTGTTGGGATATTTTTAAAAACCTACCGCGGATTTGGCATATTTGTCAGAAATCTACAGTTTTTTCATTTTTGGTCAAAAATCTACTTTCTGACGATTCTCATCCATTTTACTGTTTATCCATCAGTAGATGAACAATAACCAGTATTTTCGTGTTTTTTTTTACTTGGTAATTATTTTTATTTTTTTTAAAAATCAAAATGCTCATTGGTTACTGTTCATTTCCTAGCAGATGAATGGTAAATGGATAAAAACCGTCCAAAAGTAAATTTTGGAAAAAAAATAAAAATAAAACTGTAGATTTTTAGCGAACATGCTATACCTACGGTAGTTTTTGAAAATTTTTCTAATTTTTTATAGCGAAAATTCTATATCAATGAAAGTTGAGGACTTTTTCGCACTTTACCAATGCTATTAAACAAAAGTCGAAGAATATCCACGTGTCATAATTCTAGAAAACGGAACCAAAAACATTTCGCGGGTTCCAACGTCACATGGTCGGTTATTCAATTCAATTACGTCTTCTTCAATCACTGCGACTATCTTCAACTTCAAGCACTCGTCGATTCAATCAATCTACTCAAATCATGTCTACATCTCGCTGATTTCGCTGCACAAGGTCAAAGGTACGTTAAAGCTTTTCATGAATTCGATCGAATCGAATGCTTGTTCGTGTAATTTGTAATTGAGACGACGAAAGCTGTTTTACATACAGGATGTTGATAGTAGATCTGGAAGACACCACCGCCGCTGTGTATTGGCTCAATTGGAGGTTCTTGCTCTGTGCGATTTGGATCGCGTCGTGTTTGTGTACAGCTTTATTCATTATATGGAAGTATGAAGATTTCAGCATTTTGAAGTCCGATGGAGGTCGGACTCGAGAAGACGCTGCTCGGTTTCTGAGTAGTGATGATGCTTGGAGACCTTGTTTGAAGGAAATCCATCCGATTTGGCTTCTAGCCTTTCGTGTTGTTGCGTTTTGTATGCTTTTGACGATTCTGACTCTTAGAGTTCTGTGGAGTGGAACCGCATTGCTGTTCTATTATACACAGTAAGATATCTTTTCTTATCACTTAGTTATGAAGCATTATGAGTATGGTAGTATTGTTAAGTATTGAGGAATATATAAGGAGCTTTTGGTGTCATTTAGTATATTGGTTAAGATAGATAGATATAGCTCTGCGTATGATGTAATGGAAGTGTATTGAGTATTAGATTTTCGATTTGTTGTTGATGTGGTTATTGTATTGTGTATTGAATCTGTCTGTGTTTTCTGGATGTATTAGGTGGACGTTTATTTTGGTTACGACTTATTTTGCGGTAGGTGTTTTCTGATTTGATATGTGATTGTTCCAAAAGTCTATGTTAATTTCTTCACAATTTTTGGAGTTTGTGCTTTATTTTGGAACTTCATGCGGTAAATTTTTCTTAATTTGCAGTTTGGATCGCTCATGTCAATGTATGGATGTTGTCAATATTACAAGATAGGTGGTGGTAGCGTAAATGACAGCAGTGCAGAGCAAGGAAACTTTATGCCTCTCCCAAATGGGGAACATATAAATGCACAAGAAAAGCTGAAAGGTTCAGTTCATCCAGATGAAATCCGAGCTCCTGGAATTACTAGTCTAATCTTTCAAGTCATATTTCAGGTAGTTTTTACTTCGAAGAACTTTATTGCTTGTTCATGTAATTCTTTTGTGTACATCATTTTCTGGTTTTGTTTATGCTAGATCATGATATTAGAAAAATTCCTTGTTGTTTTTCTATTTACGAGTTATTCATATTTGCCTTCTGTTTATTTTGTTGTTAGCAGATGAATGCTGGGGCAGTAATGCTTACTGATTGTGTTTTTTGGGGCATTATTTTTCCATTTCTCACCATCAAAGACTATGATTTGAGTTTTGTAAGCAATTTTACTTATGAGCTTTCATCTTTTTTTCAATTGCAGTATTTAGTCCCTCTAATGTTTTGGCACTGGCAACAAGCTTAATATGTTTTACTTCCATTCATGAAACTCTACTTCTTTCCTCTTGTTGTATATTTTATCATAAACTCCTTGCTTCCATAATTTCAGATGTCAGTGAATACACATTCACTAAATGCCATCTTACTTCTCGCTGACACGATACTAAATTGCTTGGTAAATCTATCCTAATACCTTTGCAACTTGTTTCACTTTTTGTTTACGTTTATTCTGCTTACCCTTACCATCTTATCACCATTTTCAGAAATTCCCCTGGTTTCGTATTTCCTATTTTATGTTATGGACATCCTCTTATGTCATTTTCCAGTGGATTCTTCATGCTTGTATCAATATGCGGTAATAATTTTCTGTTTGTCTTTCCATATACAACAACATATCAACCACATTGAACAATTGTAGTGGATTTTTATCCTTTTCAGGTGGCCATATCCATTCCTCAAACTGTCATCACCATATGCTCCGCTATGGTTAGTCAACTATCAACTGAGCCATCTCATTATCCTGACCTTAAATTATAATTTCAATTCACAGTTCTAAAGAAGTTTAAGAAAAAATGCTACAGTAAAGGAAATGTAATATCTCCTTGTCCTGACAAAATTTACTTGAAGCTCTGATTCCAGGATCATGGTGAACCATTTTCCACATTAATTAAATTAATGAAACACAGCATTTTGTGACCATCACTCTCATTTTCACTTTATGAAATGCTTAGATGAAAGCCCTACAGTCTTCACTGTGATGGATGATTTATAAATTTATTTTGTTAGTTGTTATGAGCTACTTTTGAAAGTGCTTTTCAATAATGTTTGTGAAGTTCTAATCCCTCTGTGACGGATTTTGCAGGTACGCTGGGGTTGGTCTACTGCATATTCCATGCTATGCCGTCTTTGCATTTGTTGTGAGAACAAAACATTACCTTCTATCAAAATGGTTCCCTAGATCTTACAGATGCAATAGGTGAAGAAAACTTTGGCACTGCATTTCTCCAAAGCTAGATGAATAATTTCAGGCCATTTGGAAGATACAAAGGGTTCTCATGGTTGAGTGTGGACATGAATGAAGTAAACTTCCTCTAGTTGGCTGGTACTTCTTAGAATCAATACACATGCTTTAACCTGGTAGTTGCCAGTCCTTCCTTCACACCTCCCCTTTGTCTTATCTGCTAAATTTGCTCAATTGTTTTGGATTCATTTAAGCTTGTCACTGGTTTTAGACCATGTACGTCCTTCTGTTCTCTTCGGTTGGTGTAAATATCTAATTATTTTCCCAGAGTTGGTTTAAGATTTCGTTTCAAAAAATTACGGATATAGTGCAACTGATTTACCTTCGCTGAAGATCTAAGGGTTCAAAGCAAAAGAATTAATTGGATTTGATATTAGCTTTCTTGATCATTAAACAAGAAGCACCAGCGGTCTAGTGGTAGAATAGTACCCTGCCACGGTACAGACCCGGGTTCGATTCCCGGCTGGTGCATTTACTTTTTACACTTTTTATCTTTATGCAATATTGTACTCATCTTTGGGAACCTTTCTTTGCAATTTTTTTCTGCTAAAACTACTCCAGACATTTACCAAACAGACAACGTCTAAAGCCAAACTTCGATAGATAGATATTCATTACATCCCAGTGTAGCAACCAACACTAATTATTCATTACTATGGTTTTAGTATATATATATATCATAAAGATGCAGTCTGCTAAGTAGAAGCCGTAGCAGTAATAGCTTTAGCTTCAGTGAGCAGTGGCACGAGCTTCCCTTCCTTGTGCATTCCAGTTGTTTCTGGAAATGATAAAACAGCAGATTAACAGTCAGATAAAGAAGGATATAATTGATAAGCAGCAGCAATTGATAGGGGTATAATTGATAAGAAGCAACAATAGATAGTGATTCAAGTGCTTACTATCGCAGCCACCAATGTGTTTTCCGCCAATGAACACATTTGGCACAGTCTTCTGTCCAGTCCACTCACCCAATGCAGCTTGTATAGCGCTACCATCAGCTGCAATATAACCATGGTATGGCACAATTAGAACCAAAAAGAGAGTAAGCATGCCAAAGATTGCAAGAAATGGTACACAACTCATGATCAACAACTCAGTGCTAAGCATACATAAAATGCTAACTGCCTGTATGTCCCTATCATCATCCCTACATGGTAGCATTTACATGGCATAAAGTCAACGGGAGACTATGGAAGTCAAGATTTCATTCTCTGCTAAATGTAAACCATCCATGATCAATGACGAGGAAAAACAAAACATAGTCAGACTTCAATTTAGCATTTACATGGTACCAAATATAAAGTACATAAACTCCACTCAATGGGAGAATATGCAAGCCAGAATCATTACATATTTTGTTTTCTGTATGAAATGTAAACAATCCATTATCAATAATCACAAAGAACAAAGCATACTGGTCGAATGCTGCTATTATCACCTATGATCAAACCCAATAGGAGTCTACTAAGCATAAGAAGATAATCAAGCTACATTTTCTGCAAATTGTCAACGATCATCATCAAAACAGCACTAATCATATAGTCTAACATGATGCCATATGAATGTTTATCCACAACCCACACAGCCCAACCTTGTCAATTCAATAGACCTCCTTAATTAACAGATACCGAACTTTCATAATCACATACTTGACAAAAACAAAGAAACCATATCAACACATTTCGCAATCTACAGACAAAATCATTCGCTAACCGTTTCAATAATCGATACTAACTGATACCTAACTCTATCAAATTGAAAACAAAAATACACACAGCATCGTCATCTCCATCCACAAAATCCACCAATGCTACACTCACATCTTATCAATTCATCAAACAATTTTACAAAACAAAATCGCATTCCACTGCTTCGCTTCTCGATAACCTAACTCATATCAAACCAATCGCAACCAAACTACTTTCGAAAATGAGACCACAAAATTCAAAACAAAAAACACACACAAGATCGTCAATTTTAAACATAATACACAAAATCAAAACCATGTAAGAAGCGAAGCATCAAAACCTTCAGTGTCGAGCTCGACAGTCTTGTAAGAAGCACCGAGTTGCTGGAAAAGGTTCTTCACTTCGGTGCAGAAGGGGCAATAAGTCTTGCTGAAAACCATCACGGGATTCGACGACACCAGTTCTTGAGCCTTGGGCAGTGCCATTTTCTCTCTCTGTGTATGATCGTTTTTGATATTCGAATGGTTTTGATTTGGGGGTTTCTTGTGAGTTTGGTGATGGTGGTGGGGTTGTATTTATAAAGACGAGGAAGAATAATTCGGTGCGGTTGTAGTGTGTGGATACAGAGTGTGAACGGTACACAACAGTGGACCTTTCTCTCCCGTATCTCTGTGGTCTCTAGAACTTTGACTTTGTGATTACGACTAATGATGCTCATATTTTATACTATTACTAAGTGTGTTTCGCGTCCGCTCTTATATTAGCTGTTTGAACCACCGTTTGAATAGCAATGAAAAAATAAATATTCGAATAATAGCTTTTTAAAATAGTGGTTAGCGATTCATGCAGTGGTTTTAAATTAACTTTCGCTCTAACGGTTGTTATAAAATTATTAAAATATCTTTTTATTTCACATCAGTGAATACAAATCGAATAATTAAATCAATCATTTTTATAATTTTATGTCTAACCGTTATTTTAACAGTTACAGCTATCATCGAACGGTTATTGTAACTCCTATCTTGACCGTTATTCTAACTGTTATTTCAAACCGTTAATCGTTACAATTATCTAAACCGCTATTTTAACGACTAATTTTAACCGTCGATGCTCAACATAGCTTAAGATAACGTAGAATGCAAAAATCTTTTGTTGGTTTTTTTTTTACACATCAGCCAAAAAAAACCTACTATAATTTGAGTGCTTCCGTTTTTTGAGTGTTTCTCTTGGTCCCACGTCCTTTTTTTAGTATTTTTCATTTTTATTATTTATTCTTTTATAAATTATGATAAATTTAGTGATTAGTAAGTAAATAATTTAAATATTTGATTATGATAAATATAAAACCAAAAATTAAATAATATGAAAGATAATATTTTATAATAAAATATTTAATATAATAATTAAAAAATAATAAAAGAAAATATTAGTATAAGTAGAAATAATAAATTGAAAATATTTAATTTACTCATTGGTCTAACCCAGTGGAAAATGTTGCTACAAATGTTATTTTTAACTTTCGATGGGTGACACGATCATGAATTTGATTGTTATTTTCAATATAACGATAGAATGAAATGATAGATGGTTGAAGGCGTGGTGGTGCTAAATGTCCCACACTCTCTTGATGGCAATATCCTGGCTCCAAGTTATTTGAGTAATGATCTCGTTCATCCTCCACTATCATGTTATGTAGTATGATGCAACATTTCATTATTTCGCCAATGGCTTTTTTGCTCCATAAACGTGCAGGTTGTTTGATGATTCCAAAACGTGCTTGAAGAATTCCAAATGCTCGCTCAACATCTTTCCTAGCAGACTCCTGACGTTTTGCAAAATTGGCAGATTTTGGATCTTGAGGCAGTGTTATATACTTGACAAAAGTAGCTAATTCTGAATAAATACCATCTGTAAGGTAGTATCCCATATTATATGTATTTTCACCCAATGTAAAATTCACTGGTGTGGACCTACCTTCCAAAATGGCATTAAACACAAGGGATCGTTCTAATACATTAATATCGTTTTTTGATCTGGAAACACCGAAAAATATATGACATATCCATGTATCATATGAAGCTACAGCTTTCAATATGATGGTCGGATATTTATTCCGCCCATTCTGAAATTGGCCTTTCTAAGCTTTCGGGCAATTCTTCCAATCCCAATGCATGCAATCAATACTTCCTAACATACCTGGAAATCCACGTTGTTCCGCTATAAAAAGAAGGCGTTGAACATCTTGAACATTTGGTCTTCTCAAATATACATCACCAAAAAGGTTGTTGACACCTCGTACAAAATTCATTAAGCATTCCCTTGCAGTTATTGCGCCTACACAAACATATTCATCCACGGAATCATAGGCTTTTCCATAAGCTAATATTCAGACGGCATTAGTACACTTTTGAAGGGGTGATAACCCATGCTTACCCAAAGCATCTGTTGTTTGGGTGAAATATGGGTAATGACTTTCTAAAGCTCCAACAATGTGAAGGAATAACTATTGTCGCATTCGATATCTTCGACGAAAAAGATCGGCAGGATACACAGGTACAGGTGCAAAGTAGTCATTGTATAGTCTAATATGCCCTTCCTCACGATTTCTCTTAATAGTAACTCATTTCCTGGAAGCACGAGTAGATGACTCAGGATTTTCGTCGGTTGTCATTGAAGATCCCACTCCTCGAGAAGCAATAACATTTGTTCATCTGTGTTGTCGAGTAACTCATCAACTATTATTGTAGTAAGCAAATCATTATATGACTCACTAGAAGAAGAAGACGAGCTTGAAGACATTATCTCTTCAAATTATGACAATGAAAAAAAAAACTAGAGTGGAAGTTTTGTGATGAAGTAATTCTCAACCCATGCAAGTTATTTATTGGAGTGTGTCACGGGTTGAATAGTTTATGTAATTATTATATGTCAGATTCACATGTCTCTAACTTAAAAAAGGTGTCACGGGTTGAACAGTTTATGCAATTATTGATTGTCAGATTCACATGTCTATAACTTAAAAAATGTGTCACGGGTTGAATAGTGAATGTAATTATTATATGTAAGATTCACATGTCTCTAACTTACTAAAAGGTGTCACGGGTTGAACAGTGAATGTATTTATAATGTGTCAGAATCACATGACTGTAATTTAAAAATGGTGATTAAAATGTATTTGATCAGTGCCAACGAGAATAACATCTTTATTAACCTCTAACCAACAGGATATCAGATTTAAGTTCTCTTGAGTGCTCCATTTTGCATATGACTTCCCTTCATCTAAGTCGGTGACATTTTTGGTAGCACCTTCATTGATTACATCTTTGTGTTGGACTCTTTCATTTATGGGAGTACTTGGAGAACGTTCCGCGAGTTTTGAGAGTTGCTACCAGCAAAGCCCGGGGCTGACATGTAGTTTTGGTAAGGTAGAAATATATGACCACCTTCGTCGGAACTTGCGTGGGGTGAATAAGGGTAGTATGGATGAATCATATATGGATTTTTTGGATGGAAATAACCTTGGTACTAATGTGGATGAACTTGAATGTTTTGAGGATGTCGATTTGGAGATTCTTCAGAATTTGAGTTGTGTGATTCTTGAGAAAAGTTATAATTTGGTGGAACATTGTGAAATTGGTTGAAGTTTGGTGAGTTTGGATTCATAATGATATAAAAAATAATATAGAAATTGAAAAAATTTTATAATGACAAATTGATGAAAATTCAAATTTTGGTTGGGAGGAGAATAGAAAAGATGAATATGGAATGATATGAATATAATTGAAGAAATGTTGAAGCTATTTATAGAGAGAAAAAATTATAATTAATTATAAAAGTTTATAACGAATATATTGCAACGGCTCTAAAATGACTCTAAATGCAATGGTCGTAAATATAACCGTTATATATACATAATATTTACATATTTTTATTAAATAAATAATACAAAGTAAATAAAAGTGGACCCACCAATTAATTATTTTTGTCTTTGTCAGAAACACAAGGAGCTTCTCACTTTTAGGAAAGTGATAAACACGCCAACCATTGTCACCATTCGTGATGTGTACGCGCCTTTAGAAATTCACTTCTCAAAGTTGAAAAAAAATTGGTCGTACGATTTCTTGCAGAAGAAATCAATCATTCTCTCTTCATCAGGTTCTTTTTTGCAATCTGGCAAAAACGAGTTACGTGGCTACCCACGTAGTAAAAAAATCTTTGAAAAAACTTGCATTGCATGTGCTCTAACCAACTACAAGACCTCACATTTACCTAACACCAACCATAAAACCTCACTTACCTTTTAACCTTGGTCGTGAATCGTTTATTTTTATTTATTTATTTATTTATTTTGGGTAAAACCATATTTCATTAATGAAGAGGGCCAAGGCCCGAAATAGATACATGAGACTATTGACGGTCTAAGAAACATCTGAGGGCATTTGATGCTAAAGCATGTGTCACTCCATTACAATCCATCAAAATATGGTGGAATTTGCTAACATCCACATCCTCACACAGAAGTTTTATGTCATTAAGTAAACAGTCCAGAAAGTTTAAAAATTGCGAGCTGGAATTGAGACGAGTGATAATAGCAGCACAATCTACTTCTACCTCTGATATGACTAAATTTCTCTCTTTAGCTTGAAGTAGTATATCACAAAGTGCCATTGCTTCTGCAATATCCACAGGGAAAGATCCTACGTATGATTGGGAGAAGACTAAGATGATAAGGCCATCAGAATCTTGAATGGTAGCTCCAAGATCACTTCATTTGGATTCTTCTTTCACAGATGCATCAAAATTAATTTTTAAGCAATCACATTGTGGAGGGGACCAAGTTGTGGAAGAGGGTTTGACATTATTTTGGGATGGCGAGATTGCTTTCTTTGTGCTCTAGAAATCCAACAGATGAGACGCAGACCAGTTGACAATTTCCTCCGGTGACATGCATTTGTTGTTGAAGATTCGAGTGTTCATGTTTCTTCAATGCTCAACGCAATGACACAAGTCTGTTCTAAGGTGGAAATATCCCTTTTGTTGAGAATCTGTTAAAGGATTTCTAACACTGAGGCTGTGTGGGTATAAAGGAGTTGATTTTCGAGATTGGATGAATTTTAAGTTTGGAAGGAGGATTGGCAATTGAAGATAGCATGACTTTTAGTTTCTGCAGCCTCCTCACATATTTCAAAGCGACAATTGTTGGTGATCTTTCTTTTGAAAAGGTTCATCTTTGTGGGGAGACCATTTTGACAGCATCTCCAGATGAAAATTTTAATCCTTGGAGGAACATTGAGGTTCCTACAAATGCTCAACGCAATGACACAAGTCTGTTCTAAGGTGGAAATATCCCTTTTATTGAGAATCTGTTAAAAGATTTCTAACACTGAGGTTGTGTAGGTATAAAGGAGTTGATTTTCGAGATTGGATGAATTCTAAGTTTGGAAGGAGGATTGGCAATTGAAAATAGCATGACTTTCAGTTTCTGCAACCTCCTCACATATTTCAAAGCGACAATTGGTGGTGATCTTTCTTTTGAAAAGGTTCATTTTTGTGGGGAGACCATTTTGACAGCATCTCTAGATGAAAATTTTAACCCTTGGAGGAACATTGAGGTTCCAGATTACCTTCCACCAGGCCTAAGATTTGGCTAATGAAGAAGATAATGCAGTTTCGTAATTGAGGGATGACAAGAGATGGTAGCTATTTTTAACCAAATAGATATCTTTCTTATCATAGTGCCAACACCATTGATCTGCAATGTTCCTCCTTGAAATTGGAATTTGTAGAACAAGTTCCTGTTCTAAAGGGTAGAACTTCTTTCTCACTTCAGAGATTTTCCAAGTATACTCGTCTTTATCAATGAACTCTTTTATATTTGCATTTGATTCTGTTGGGTTTGCTATGGTCCTAAAGGTGGATGGTCTGTTTAGCCAAGGATCAGAAAAAGCTTTAATCTTGTCCCCATTGCCAAGACGTTTTCTTAATCCTTTATTTAAGAGATTTTTTCCCTATAGAATGTTGTTCCAAATATATGAAGCTCTTGAATGATGCTTTACTTGCAAAAAATCACACTTGTTAAAGTATTTAGACTTTAAGAGCCTGGCAGTAAGTGTGTTTGGATTTTGGAGGAGTCGTCATGCTTGTTTGGTAATGAGGGCTTGATTGAATCTGATAAATTTTTTAAACCTAAACATTCTTTGCATTTTGGAAGACTTAGTTTCTTCCGACTAATCCAATGAATCTTTCGATTTTCATCATCAGATCCCTACCAAAATTTGGCTATTAGTGTAACGTCCGGCCCCCGCCCCCGGATGATTTAAGGGCGATGGTAGGGCGCCACGTAATTCAAAATCGTTTTTAAGGCTGACCACTAGCCCCCACAGACCACTATTACGCTTTCCAGCATACTTTGTCCTCACTCGCATGCTTTTCGGAAAAACTTCCTAGAATGTCACTTTCCCAAGATTGCTCCAAGCCAAGCACGCTTAACTTTAGAGTTCTCAAGTTATGGGCTCCCAAAAAACAATGTGCACATTGGTGATATGGATAACAATTCAATTTCTTTTAACCCTGTCTCAATATGGGGTGTTACAATTAGTGATTCAATTTCTGAGCAGAGGGTGATGGGAATTTTGAAAATACTCATAGTGTATGTGTGTATTGCTTGTACCATAGCCTTAATCAATACTTATTTCCCACCTAAGGAGAAAAGTATTCCCTTCCAATAACGGATCCTCTTCCAAACTCTTTCCTTGATTTGATTGAAGATCTTCCTTCTATTTCTAGCAATAAGAGTTGGAAGACCCAGGTATTTATCATGGCTTGGACCATGAAGGTTAAGGGACTTAAGGATTGAGGTTTTGTATTTGATGGTGTGTTAGGGCTGAGAGTGATACTTGTTTTTAGAAGGTTTACCAGCTGGCCTGATCCCTTACCATAGTTTCGCAGGATGTGAAGAATTTGATGGCAAGTTTGAGTTTCAGCTGGTCCAAAAAGGATGCTATCATCTTCAAATAATAGATGACTTACTGTTGGGCTTGTCCGGCTACACTTAATGCCAAGAGGTGTAGGTTGATTTTCAGTAGCTTTGAGGGAGCTGGAAAGGGTTTCAACATATATCAAGAAGAGGTAAGGTGAGAGAGGGCATCCTTGTCGAAGGCCTCGTGATGGGTTGACCCCATCCATTTGCTTCCCATTAAGAATAAAAGCCAGATTACTTGTGGTGATGCAATTCATAATTAATGTGATCCAAGGGTACGGGAACCTCATTTTGGTCATTACTGCTTCAATAAACCGCCATTCGACCCGGTCGTATGGTTTTGCCATATCGAGTTTGACTGTCATGTATCCTTTTTTCCCTTTCTTGCGTGAGTTAATGGTTTGGAGGATTTCGAAAGCTGATATCACATTGTCATGAATCTGTCGATTGGCAATGAAGGCTGACTGGTTCTCTGAGATCAGAATTGGGAGAATTTGTTTGAGGTGATTGGTTATGGCTTTGGTTACTACTTTATAAATGACTGGGCATAAGCTAATGGGACGGAAGTCTCTGAGGGTTTTTAGATTGGGTATTTTTTGGATCAGGAAAACATCAGTGTGGTTGAACAACTCGATAGGTTTGTGTTCATTGAGGATGGATAAGCATAGGTTTGAAATATTATTACCAATGTGATCCCATGATTTCTGAAAGAAGATGGGTTGAAACCTGTCAGGACCGAGTGCTTTGTGTGGCCTAATTTGAAAGATGGCATACTTGATCTCATTCTTTGTAAATTTTTTGCTGATAACTGCTATATCTTCTGCAGACAGGGAGCTGGATATGTGTTTAGTAGCCTCAGAGATGGCTTCATTGTTGGGATTCCCAGATTTGAATAAATCAGAGAAGTATCCATTAATTATGGTAGCCATCTCTTGTGGCGAGTCTTGTCGCTGCCCGTTGTCATCAATTAGATAAGATATGGTATTCTTTTTTTTTCCTAGTAGATGCCTTGGCATGGAAGAAGCTCGTGGAGGTGTTTGATCTACTCCATAACACCTTGCTGGTGGCTTTTCAGGTATAAAACTTCCACCTTGTTTTCAAGATTGTCTATACTTTTTGCCAATGATCCAAATTTCTTCTTACTCCAACTCTTTAAGTTAGCAACACATGCAGTCAGCTTATACTTTAGTGAGTTTGGAGAATGATCATGTTTGCTGGGCTATGCTTTTTGGATGATGTTCAAACATTCTTCATCTTTTAACCAAAAAGGTTCGAAACGAAAACCTCTGCCTGATATGTTCACCAATGAAGAAGAGAAGTTGTAGTTGATGAGGATAGGACAGTGATCCGATTCCCCATATCTAAGGTGTTGGACTTTGAAGAGTGGGAAAGAGTCCATCCATCTGGGATTGGCTAAAAATCTATCGAGTCTTTCTTGAATATTCTGAGCAGCATCCCGATTGTTATTTCAAGTGAAATGAGGGCCTAAATAACTAAAGTCTATGAGATCACATAGGTCAAGGGCTTGTTGAAATTTATACATCCCCAAGAAGTTTCTATCAAAGCCACCCATCTTCTCAGAAGGGGCAAGAATTTCATTGAAGTCCCCTCCCACCAGCCAAGGGAGAGAATTGACAGTGCTAAATTTGTGAAAGAGATCGCATGAATGAACTCGACAGTGTTGTTTTGGATGTCCATAGAAACCAGAGAAGCATCAGGAATCATTATTATTTGATGAAATTTTCATATCAATGTGACCAGAAGAAGAGGAGAGAATTTCGACCCCTACCTCGGAAGACCAGAAAATAATGAGGCCGCCGCTGAGACTTGCAACTCCCAACACTGTAACTACCATGAAAACCAAAAGTAGA
Source organism: Cardiospermum halicacabum (assembly GCA_031304145.1). Classification (NCBI taxonomy): domain Eukaryota; kingdom Viridiplantae; phylum Streptophyta; class Magnoliopsida; order Sapindales; family Sapindaceae; genus Cardiospermum; species Cardiospermum halicacabum. The sequence continues at coordinate 2,105,428 of CM062398.1, forward strand.
GTGGATGTTTTTGGCTTGATCGTGATTGAGTTTTGATTCTGATAAAAAAAAATTTTAATTGTGGGAAGAGGTTTTGATGATCCTCTTTAGGTACGAATGCGTGCGAGAGCCCCCAGCCCCCAAGTGTTCCAACATAGAACAATCATGATTATCGGTGGGCCTACAGAGCAGGCTCCACCTTTTGGGGATGTAGGTTCATGACGAGGTATCTTTTTGGTTTTTTGACTTTTTTGGGGGAAGGGTATATCTGAGAACGGATGAGTTTACTTTTGGTTGCCTTATGGTGGTCAATAATATGAGGTTGAATGGGCTGCAAGTGTTTTGGTCTGTGTTGGGGAGTGTTTTGAGGAATAGATTTCTTTTTTTTTTTTTTTCTACTTAGGGATGGTGTTTTGAATGATTTATGGAGGGGAAAGATTTCCTGGAGTGATCTTGGGGAGTTAGGTGTTGATGGTTGGCTTGAGACCTTTCTTGCTGCTATTTTCCATTTAAAGAGTTTGACTAAATATTATTAAACATCATTACATGAAGGAGATTTCCACCTTATTGTTTTCAAATTATTAAAAATAAGATGACTTTAAAAAAAAAAAAAAAAAATCTCTTCGATCTCATAATTCTATACCAAAATTTCAGATCAAATTAAAGAGACACCCTAAAAATATCTCCAATAGAACGTGTACATGTAGTCATGGAAAATTGAGGGTGAATAACCAAATATTTAGAAAAATACGTCTATTAAAATAATGATGCAGTAGTCATCGTCTTTTATTAAATTTCTGCCACAGAAAATGAGAAATAATAAAATTAATTTAATAAAATAATATAAAAATATTCATTTAAATAGTGAATCGTGAATTCAACTCTCCACAAATAGCAGGATCGTAGTGAAAAGTGAACGTGAGATGATGGGGCATGGTAAAATAGGAGCCGTAATTGACAAGTGACAAATTTTATTAATAGATAACATAATTTAAAATAGTCATGGTCACCATCCATCATTTTTTTTTTTTTAATTTTAATAGAAATTTAATTAAAATTAAACTCTCTTATAATAACAAAAAGAATTTGAAACACACCAAAAATCTAATAAAATAATATAAAAAGTTGGATTACTATGTCTACTTGACCGTCTAAAATAGAAAGTTTGATAGACTATATTTCTTTTAAAATTTATCCCGGAATTCAAAATAGACGGTACTATTAGAGTTACATTTTTTAAAATATTTTAAAATATTGTCCAATTTTACGCTTCAATATGAGTGAGCATTTAAATTGAAGAAATAATCAGTATTGTTTAAATTGAAGAAATAAAAAAATAAAAAATAATAAAAATAATAAAAATTAAAAAAAAAAGAAGAAAAAATCAAATAAAAGAAACAAGAGAGAGAAATGAAAATTTAATTTTTTTAATTATTTTTTAATTTTTGAAATTAATAAAATTATAAAAGTATCATTGAAAAATAAACGGTAACTCCGATGGAAAAACACTAATTTTCTTTTTTTTTCTAAAAAAAAAATAAAATAGGTTTTTTTTTTCCAAAAACAAAACAAAATAGGGTTTTTTCTTTTTTTAACTAATAGTCAAACTTCCTGTGGTTTTTTTTTTTTTTAATTAAAAAAATAATAATAAGCACGAAAAGAATAGGAGTAAAGATGATATGTTTTGTTTAAATGAGTTATGTGGCACATATGAACGAGTACAAGGGATATTTATAGTAATTCTAACTGATCCCATCTCCTTCTGATCCAATATAAGTGAAGTTTTAGAATTTTTCGCTCTTATTAAGAAAAGAAAGAAAATAACCGTATAAACCATAAATGCATTCTCTCTCCTTCTTGTACTCTAATTTTAGTAATAATTACTAATGATAAATAAAGGTATATCAGGAAATTTATTTAACTTTTTATTTAAAAAATCTAAAACATCACTTATATTACATAATTTCAAACCCTTTAAGACATCACTTATTTTGGATAAGAGGTAGTAGCAAACTTCCCAATAGAACCACTAGTAAGCCAAATAATCAGTATCTTATTATCAAACATCATTTCATTGTGATTCTCGATGACATCTGGATATCAGAACTCATCTTAAATAATTATGCCGAATAATAATTACCCAAAATATTACATATCAAAATATTCGATTTGGTGTTCCAGATTTTAGGACATGGACTCAGAAACTGATTACCTTTTGTGTTGTGAGGAATTTTGTATGACTAGAGATGAAAGAGTATTGAATCAATGACCTACATGTGCATGTTCCCGGAGCTTTGAATCAAGATTGTGCGCGACAGCATCGATAAACTCTTCAGTGTTCAAGTAAGAATCCCTAGATACCCTGCAAAATTCAGTAGCAGATACTCAGTCATGAAACATAAAACACCATTCACGACAGATAAAAGTCATGGAAGAGTCTAGCATACTTTGGTCCGTGAATTAGAATGGCAAGATCCTTGGTCATTTTTCCTGACTCCACGGCCGCTATACATGCAGCCTCCAACTTCTGAACAAAATCCAATAACTTTTCATTTTTATCTAGCTTGGCCCTGCGAAAATTCAAATTTGAAATTTAAATGTTAGAATAGTACTGTTGATAATAGCACAATGCAATTTCAGAATGAATAACTGCTGATTCATAACATGGAACAAAGATGACCAAATAAGAAATAAATCAGAGCAGCAAAGGCAGATAACCATAAATGTACGAGAAGAAAAGGAAGATTAGTAGAGGTCTTCAGAAGTGCTATAGTGGTATGATATGGCAAAGGAGGATTAATCTTAAAGCCGAAATGTGTACCTATGCTCTAGCCCTCGTGTCCAAGCAAATATGGACGCTATGCTATTTGTACTTGTTTCTTGACCCTTCTGATGGAGCCGAAAATGTCTAGTCACAGTCCCATGAGCTGCCTCAGCTTCTAATGTCTTCCCATCAGAAGATAACTGCATGACCATCATTTTTACAAGATTATTTTGAAATTCGAAGACAAAAAATTTACCACATTAACAACTGAAGAGTAATATTTTGATACAAACCAGTACAGAAGTCATGAGACCCAATGAACCAAATCCTGCATGGGAATAAAAGCCACATCATATGAAAGGAGCTAAGAGAGGTTCCCTCAAGTTGCATATGAGAGTCAATGCCTAAACTCATTTATAACAAGATGCATTTAAAAAGCCAATTTATCAATTCACGTACTCGCCCTTAATGGCAATTGATTAGTTAGTTCCGTAAAAAGTAAAACAGGTTTCTCAAAATACCTTGAGCAAGTAAGTCACTCTGGACATCTCCATCATAGTTTTTGCAAGCCCAAACATATCCACCTTCACTTTTTAGTGCATAAGCCACCATATCATCAATTAACCGATGCTCATACCTAAACAAAAGATGGATTTTTGTTAATCACTTTTTTGAATATACTTTGTTTCAAAACGCAAAGCTTTGTCTCAGACTACCATATAGAATGTTCCTCAAATTTCTGCTTCCACTTCTCTTCATAGACCTCCTGGAATATGTCCTTAAACCTATAGCAAGCCACAAACGTGAGTGCATGAACACTACTCTAAAGAGCTAATAATGATACTAAAGAGCGCTGAGGAAGGGGTGACATAGCATATGAAAAGGTGCTATCAGAAAGATCAATCACCTTCCATCATATTTTTTCAGAATTGTGTTTTTGGTGCTCAAGTACAGTGGCCACTTCTTTGCAAATGCCAACGTCATAGATGACTCAGCAAAAGCTCGAATGGACTGAAGTATAACAACAACCACTGTAAATTAGCACATCAACTTATTACAAAATGAATTTGGACAAAGTGATATATGTAATAGCAAACCTCATCAACATTATACATAGCAAGGGCAACCCCTGGCCCTTTAAAATTATAAACATCAAGATCCATTGGGCTGGATCCATCTTCTGGGACTGCAAGATAAAAAAGACAGAAAATTTCATATACAAATACAAAATAGTATTAAGAGGGAAAAAATTGTTGGATTATGAGAATGAATCATAATTACTGACCGAAAACCATTTTAAGCTTTCCTGGCCCTTGAATTATTGCATCTGTGGCTCGGTATTGATCACCAAAGGCATGCCTACCAATGCATATGGGCTTCTTCCAACCTGAAAACAGAGGAATTAGCATAACAGTGTTTTCCGCATTGATACCAAACATATAACAATCTAGTCAAAAGAAGTATTACCAGGGACAATTCTGGGAATATTCCGGCAGAGGATAGGCTCACGGAAAACAGTTCCTACAAAGAACAGCACATCCATTAAGCTGCGAAAAGATTTGTCCAGAACTTGTATCTAGAGAAAGATAAGGACGTCCATTCCAGACACATATACATCCAATGCATCACAACAGAATTCTTGTTCAACTATCCGCAATATAATATTCCTTGATAATTTCAAATTGTCTCCTCTTCACACTAATTATTAATTACATATATAAACGATTTAGTCAGCATTCCTACCTAGCAAATACACTTAAAACTATTTATCTTAGTTATCAGCTGCTCATGCCAAAATTTGCAACAAAGGTTGATGCAAAGAAATTATACAGGATATTATTATCTTATATGACTGAGCAAGGAGACTGTTACATCCAAGTACATAGAAAGTGTAACAAGAACAGGAATGAAAAACAAATGACCATTTGACACACTAACCATTTAGAATGTTTCTAATCGTGCCGTTGGGACTTCTCCACATAGACTTCAACCCAAATTCTCTGACTCTAGTTTCATCTGAAAAATATTGGAACATATTAGTATACGTACATGCTACAATAAAACAACCACGACTAATCCACAGGCAAATCAATTCTGACAAGTTACAAGTGGCACATCAATCTCAACATAGTTCAATACACTTGGAGGGATCACATTAGTTAATCTCTTTATGGTAACCAAGAAGCAAGAAACAAACACAGCTATGGAAAGAAGAAAGCCGAACCAGGAGTGATTGTGGCGCATTTAATTGCAACATTATACCTGCATCAAACCGGCAAAACCCACTTTAACCTCCATCTGCATAGTTTTACTTATGAAGAATACAGCAAGGACCTTATACCAAGAAAAAAACCAGCAAAACCACTAAAACTCTATTTGCATATTGTTTCGACTAAGATGGTCCATTTATTTCAAACAATCTAAACACAACGTCAATCATTGGTCAGAAGTTTCTGTGCAAGTGCCAAGAAGACATTTCGCTTTGAACTCTTAGCCTCTAGTTTGCAAACAATAATCTATGCTAAAAAATAACAATTACCTTTCAAAAGCATCATTAGATCATAAAATTCAGTGAAACACAGCATTAGACTAAATCCACCTACATTAAAAAATAAAATAAAATACAGCCATTATGCAACATCTTATTGCAGACCTATCCTCTTCACTTGAACTACAAAACATTTAAGAAACATTTCAATAAGAGAAGGAACAAAAACAGGGAAACTTCATAAGCAATACTCACTTCAGAGCTGCTTCAGCACTTTCAACAGTAACCCTGTCATCTGTAGCATCACGATTCAATATCCCCAAGTCAAAATACTTAATATCCAAATCTAAGTACGGAAATATAAGCTGCAACCATGTAAGCAAGTAATTTCCATTAAACACTATCAATGTCCATCAGCAATGTAATTCATCAAAACAATACTGCATAAATTATAAAAGATTAAGCATACTTTGTCCTTTATCGTCTTCCAAATAATCCTCGTCATTTCATCACCTGATTGCCAAATTAAAACATAGTTAATACACAAAAAGATCACAAAGAGCTCTGAAAATCATGTAAGCTGTATATATGGATTAGTGCACGTGTTTATGCTTGTATATATACATATCCATACATATGTATCATTTCAACGTTAGCAAGTTATCAACAAAGATCACAACAAGCTCACAGAGAGAGTCAGCGTGAGGTTTTACCGTCCATTTCCACAATTGGATTCTGAACCTGAACTTTCTCGAATCCAGCGGCGGAAGCGAAACAGCGAAGCGAGGTAGCTGGAGCGACTTGTCTGCGAAACCAGACGCGACTCCTAACATATCCATGTAAGAGACCAGAATTCTTCGAAGCAAAAGATAAGCTAGGGTTTTTGACAACTAAAGTTGATGATGAAGAGGATATGAAGGCGGTTGCAGCAGACGACATAGCGGTCAATCCGAAGCAAGTTTTACTCGCAGTGACCATTTGAAGACGAGATGCCCGGGTTTTTCTTTTCCTTTTTCTACACGCGGGCAAATTTGACCCGACCCGTTAAATCCGTGTTAGTAGGATATAGAATGAAATCCAAACGATCGTTCGGTTCGGGTTTTTTTCTTTTTTAAATAAAATAGAATAGGGTAGAAGAAGACAGTTTAATATGAACTGGAAAATAAATTCAAATCAGAAAATATCTAGTAATTTTCTGGTATTCTTAAAAATATTATGAAAGTAATAATATATTAAAAGTGAATAACAGAGAAAAGACAAAAGAAGCAAAGTAACAATCAGATCACAAATCACAGAACAACACACCTTGTGTATCTTTTTATTCTTGAAGGCATATATATATATATATATATATGAATTAATGTGTACGTGTCACCCTGCATGAGAAGTACAATGCATGTATGACAACTTCATACAGGAGGTGGAAATCCTCTATCATATTCACAACACTTCCCCTTGGATTCCACCTATTGACTGCCTCGTTAAAATCTTGCCAGAAAAACTCAGTGGGACAAAAATTGGACGATGGAAAAAGAGTATAGTTGTGGAATCCAATTACAAAAACTCCCCCTGTTAATTACACCCATAATCTAATCTACTAATCTGAAGAGCTTTCGCATTCCGATCTCGTAAACGAGCCTTTCGAACGTTGATGTTGGTAACGATTTCGTTAGTAGATCGGCTAGATTATTGCTGGATCTGATTTGCTTCACATCGATCTGACCCGTATTCTGAAGCTCGTGGGTGTAGAAGAATTTTGGGGAAATGTGTTTAGTTCGATCTCCTTTGATGTAACCTCCCCGAACTTGAGCAATGCATACAGCATTATCTTCAAAAATTACAGTTGGCCCATTCATAGTGTCGGAGATACCACATGAATTCTGGATATGTTGGATCATCGATCTCGACCAAATACACTCTCGACTGGTTTCGTGTAATGCCAAAATTTCAGCATGATTCGAGGACGTGGCTACTAAAGTTTGTTTTGTAGATCTCCAGGAGATCGCAGTACCATTATATGTGAAAATATAGCCAGTTTGAGAATGTCCTTTATGCGGATCCGAAAGGTATCCAGCATCGGCATAACCAGTCAAACCCAGAAATTTATCAGAATTCGTATAAAATAATCCCAAATCTTTCGTACCCCTCAGGTAACGCAAAATATGTTTGATTCCATTCCAATGACGACGGGTTGGTGCAGAACTATATCTCGCTAATAAATTCACAGCAAACGAGATATCTGGTCTCGTACATTGAGCCAAATATAACAACGCACCAATCGCACTCAGATATGGTACTTCAGGACCAAATAATTGTTCGTCATCATTCTTCGGTTGGAATGGATCCTTATTGGGATCTAGTGTTCTTACAACCATGGGTGTACTCAATGGATGGGCATTATCCATATTGAATCTTTTCAGAAGCTTTTCAATGTATGCTGATTGGTAAACCAATATCCCATTTGGTTTATGTTCAATTTCCAGACCAAGACAATATTTCGTTTTTCTCAAATATTTCATTTCAAACTCCTTTTTCAGATATTCAGCAGTTTGTTAGATCTCTTCTGGAGTCCCAATGATATTCATATCATCCACATAAACTGCTATAATTGCAAAACCAGACCCTGATCTCTTAATGAAGATACACGGACATATTGTATTATTCTGGTATCCTTCCTTAACCAAATACTCGCTCAGGCGGTTATACCACATTCTCCCAGATTGTTTCAATCCATACAGGGATTTTTGTAACTTTATGGAATACAAGTTTCGAGATTTTGATCGATGAGATTCAGGTAATTTCAGTCCTTCTGAGAGCTTCATGTAAATATCAGAATCAAGTGATCCATACAGATACGCGGTAACTACATCCATTAAATACATTTCCAGTTTTTCAGCAACTGTAAGACTTAACAGAAATCGAAATGTGATTGTATCCATGAGTGGGGAATATGTTTCATCGTAATCAATTCCAGGTCTTTGTGAGAAACCTTGAGCAACCAAACGTGCTTTGTATCTCACAATTTCATTTCTTTCGTTTCGTTTCTGAACGAATACCCATTTGTAACCAACTGGTTGAACATCTTCAGGTGTTCGGACTAGGGGTCTAAAAACTTTCCGTTTATTCAACGAATTTAATTCTGCCTGGATTGCTTCTTCCCATTATTTCCAGCCATGCCTATTTTTACATTCTTGGATATCACGTGGCTCATAATCATCATATGAAATACTAATTGCCACTGAATATGAAAATAAATCATCAACGATTGTTTCATTTCGATTCCAAGTCTTTTGGATGAAGTTTATGGAAATTTCTTCATTTTTTGATTCGGTATTCTCGTATTATTTTCTTCTTCTGGGAGGCTATTTTCAGGAATCTCATCAACTTTTGGGATTTCATCAGATGTGGTTTTAGGATCCAGATCATTTTTATTTCTTTTCCTTGGAACTGTATCTTTTGAACTAGGGGGTCTACCACGCTTCTGGCGAGGGATAGGAGTTTCATTTGCTATTGTCTTTTGAGATTGTCCTTCTGGGACAATTACCCTTGCTGGTACATTAGCAGCTTCAATATAAGACTTGGTTATTTTCGAAGTATCATTGAATGCATCAGGCATTCGATTAGCTATCATTTGTAAATGTAGGATCCTTTGAACTTCTAGTTCACATTGCGGCGTACGCGGATCCATATGCGCCAAAGTTGGAACCTTCCAGGTTAATTCAAATTTCTCTTCTGGAGAATTATTTCCTTTTCCAAGCAATGGAAAGTTACTTTCATCAAAATGACAGTCAGCGAATCTAGCTGTAAATAAATCTCCTGTCATTGGTTCCAAATATCTGATAATTGATGGGGAATCAAAACCCACATAAATTCCTAAACGTCTTTGGGTCCCATTTTCATTCTTTTAGTTGGGGTAATGGGTACATATACAGCACACCCAAATGTTCTCAAATGTGAGACATTAAGAGGATTCCCAGATACCAATTGTAATGGGGAATATTGATTATATAGTAGTTGGACGGATACGAATCAAAATTGCAGCATGCAATATAGCATGTCCCCAAATAGAAACGGGTAATCTTGAGCGCATTAACAATGTCCGCGCAATTAATTGAAGGCGCTTAATTAATGATTCAGCTAATCCATTTTGGGTATGAACATGCGAAACTGGATGTTCAATATCAATCCCAGATACTTGACAATATTCATCAAATGCTTTCGATGTAAATTCCCCAGCATTATCAAGTCTTATACTCTTAATAGGGTAATCTGGAAAATGAGCTCGTAATCGAGTAATCTGTGCCAGCAATTTAGCAAAAGCAACATTACGAGTGGATAACAAGCATACATGGGACCATCTTGCAGATGCGTCTATCAATACCATAAAGTAGCGAAAGGGTCCACTAAGTGGCTGAATCGGTCCACATATATATCCTTGAATTCTCTGTAAAAACGATGGAGATTCAAAACCTACATTCGTAAACGATGGTTTCGTTATCAATTTCCCTTGGGAACATGGGGTACACAGGTCCCTATAATTTAGTAGGATTTTATGATTTCTCAGTGGATGCCCTTCTGAATTCGCTATTATTCTTTGCATCATTGTGGATCCCGGATGCCCAAATCTATCATGCCAAAGCTGGAATATTCTGGGATCAGAGAACTTCTGGTTCTCAAAAATATGACTTTCAACATGTCTGATGGTTGTATAATATAATCCAGATGATGAAATGGGTAATTTTTCAACTACAAGCTTTTGGCCTGATTTTCTTGAAATAATACATAGGTATTCAATACCATTTTCATCAATTGTTTCGATGTGATAATCATTCATCCGTATATCTTTGAAACTGAGTAAATTTCTTCTGGATTTGCGAGAGTATAATGCATTTTCGATTTCCAATTCAGTGTCATTTGGTAACACAATTGAAGCTCTTCCGGAGCATTCGATCAGATCTACTGGACCTGATATGGTATTCACTTTCATTTGAATTGGAATCAGTTCCAGAAAATATTTTGTATCTCTCAAAATCGTATGGGTTGTAGCACTATCAGCTAAACAGATATCCCCATGTGAAGCCATTTCTTGATTTGAATTCATAACCTCAATAAAATAACACACAAAATTAGTTGAATGAAAATGTAATATTTTTCATTAATATTTACAACCAAAATCAAAATTACATTCCACTCTCTGTACATTCCAAAATAAGAAAACACATTCACTTGTAATTAACAGTCCCATCACCAATCAGGTGATCTATTTTCCCATCAGGATCTTTAAAGAAATCAGCGGTTTCCAGATTTGATATGTCGACAGGACCAATATAACCATCGCCAAAAACATTAGCCATATTTGTTTCATTATTCTTTTCCTTTTCTTGTTCGCGCCTCAACTTCTGGTAAGCTTCAACTACATGCTTGGAAGCGCGGCAAGTTCTCGAAAAACAAGTGGGGGAACCACATCTATAACAGGGACCACGATTGAACTTTGGTGGTTCTTGAATTTCTTTCCCTTTGCTGGAACTAGCATTATTATTATTCCACTTCTGGGAAGCATTTGGATTATGATATGGATGTCCATAATCCCTGTTACGACCACGTCCCTGGCCATTTCCAGATCCTCGACCACCTCGGCCATTACCACGTCCATTTCCATAATCATTCCAACGCTCAGAATTACGGCCACGACCACGACCACGGTAACCACGACCACGGCCTGGATTTTTATTATAATATGCATTCACTTCTGGGAATGCTTGGGTGCCAACAGGGCGTCTTTCACTGTTTCTCAGCAACAGTTGGTTGTGTCTTTCAGCAAGATCTAATGAACCAATCAAATCATCATATTTCACAAATTTCTTTTCACGATACTGCTGATGTAAAATAGTCTGAGAAGGATGGAAAGTGGTAAATGTCTTTTCCAACATATCATGGTCTGTTTTTGTTTCCCCACACATTTTCAATTTGTTCACAACCATGTACATGGCGGAGTTATACTCGCTCACACCTTTAAAATCTCGGAACCTTAAATTTGCCCACTCATCACGTGCTTCAGGCAACATGATTTCCTTTTGGCGATCATATCTGGATTTCAAAGCTACCCAAAGATCTGCAGGATCTTTTATATTCATATACTGATTTTTGAGATCCTTAACCAGATGTGTTTTAATTATATACATGGCTTTACATTTTTCAACCTCAGTGGTTTGCACCTCCTTATTGAGGGTCCCAAATAATTCTTTGGTTTTTAATATTAACTCGCAATCATCACACCATTTCATATAATTTCTCCCAGAAACTTCCAGCTCGTCAAATTTCAGATTTTTCATTTTCTGCAAAATAAGAACACATTCTTTTATATTTCCAGGTTTCCAGAATTCAATTATTCAACTCGGGTGAATAATATTATCATTTCAAACTTTTCAGATCCACCATTTATTCAACTCAGGTGAATAATGGTATTTTTCCAAAATTTTCCAAAATTTCCCAGAACACACAGAAGAAAGAAACACATCATCATTAGACACTTTCTGATATGGAAGATCCGGCAAAGCGGCAACCAGAGAGCATACTCGTGCTGATAACGTGTTGTAAAAATAAAATAGAATGGGGTAGAAGAAGACAGTTTAATATGAACTGGAAAATAAATTCAGATCAGAAAATACCTAGTAATCTTCTGGTATTCTTGAAAATATTATGAAAGTAATAATATATTGAAAGTAAAGAGCAGAGAAAAGACGAAAGAAGCAAAGTAACAATCAGATCACAAATCACAGAACAACACACCTTGTATATCTTTTTATTCTTGAAGGCACACATATATATACATGAATTAATGTGTACGTGTCACCCTGCATGAGAAGTACAATGCATGTATGACAGCTTCATACAGGAGGTGGAAATCCACTATCATATTCACAACATTTTTTTTAAATAAGATTTTATGGTTTTAACAATAGGAAATTAATTTTTTTAATTTTTGGTATCGTTTGAAAAAAAATACTCCAATTTCAATTTTTTTCTTATTTTAAATCGAACCGAACTGAACAATTTTAAAATTAAAAAAAATATATTCGATTCTAGAAAATTATTCGATTATTCCAACTATGTTTAAAGTAGAAATTCAAATAAACAGGTAGAGTAGTTATATCAATAACGGTTGAAATAACCATTTGATGGTTGCTGTAACAATTCAAAATAGTAGTAACAAATAAAAATGATGTAATTATTAATTTGTCTCCACTAGTATTTATATATATTTTTTTTAGTTTTAAATTAATGGTTTGGAGAAAACTATTTAAGTAGCATCTGCTAGATTGCTATTTGCACCGCTAATGGTTGAGTGGATTGAGATATATGTGGCATACTAAATAGAGGGTGTTGCACCATTAAGAGCATCTCTAATGGTTCAGTGGATTGAGATATATGTGGCATACTAAATAGAGCGTGTGGATAATGATTTGTCAAAAATAGTATTTATAGAGGAAAAAAAATTAAAAACGTTATTGTTTATTCGGATTTTCCTAATTTATAATCTATTAGAATTAAATTCTTTTTCCTTTTTAATTTATAATTCTTAAATTGAGATATAAATAAAGTAATTATAATTTAAAAATATTAAAAATATTGATTCACACCGTCAACTAGGATGTGGAAAATATAACCCTCTATATTTTTTTTATTTTTTTTCACGTCGGCAGGACATTATAAATTCAAGTTGTCATTGGAATGGATTTTTTAAATAAAAAATTTAAGAATGTACAAGCGGATATGCAAATGAATAAATACACATACCACTGGAGATGCTCTAACCGTTATTTTTAACTCTATTTTTCCATTAGATAACTCTAACTATTATTCACATCTTTGAAATGCTACTTCAACCGCTATCATCCTTAGGTTATGTTTCACATTAGCAATTAACATGGGTGGACAAAGTAACATGTTAAATAGTTATAGTGCTCCGCGATTTAAAGTAACATTTAAAACAGTCATGAGAGTAGCAATTGTAATAACTCGTGAGTTAATATTTTTTTTAATGATTCAAAATAATAGTTAAATATAAAATTATAAATAAAGATAATATAATTATTTTATTTGTATTTATAAATTTTTAATAGAAAATATTTCAAAATAATAATTTGAAACATTTTAATTAGGGTCTGTTTGACAATTAGCGTTAGCAGATTATAATAGCGGTTAACGGTTGGCGGATTACATTAGCGGTTTGACCAACTATTAGCGGTTAACTGATTGATAATACAGAAAATAATTAATTTTTTTTTAACTTTTTATAAGGCAAATTTTACTATACTACTTTCGTATATAATACAAAAGGGTAAATATTTTATATTTATTAATAATATAAATAAGTAATAATTTTAATAGTATTTACTATTTTTTATATCAATTACTAACTTAATTAATATAAAAAATAATATGCATAATACAATATTAAAAATATATATATACAAAGTTTTTTAATAACAAAATATTATAATAAAAAAATACTCAAAATATTAAATATTATTATAATATTTTTTATTTACTTTATTAATTTATTAATATAATTTAAATTAAATTATAGTAATTTAGTCTTTTTAATAAATTTCTAATTTTAAAAATTTTCAAACATTCCTGCTACAGTGTTTAAAAATTAACATTTTAGACCAAATCAACTAATCAAATTACTATTAACCAAATTAACTACTTTTAAAAGTTAAAAATTTAAGAGTCCATTGGATTTCTAGGCCATAAAAAGTTTACTATACAATTATAGACCACTTTTGAGAAATTTGCAAAACTAAACTTTGATTTTCACTTCATAGACCAATCACAGCTGTTAGCGTAATTCACAGACTGTGAACATAATTCACATGCTGTGAATTATAAAGTTTCAGGGATATTTTAGAAAACTCGGCCTATAAAGTGAAAACTAAACTTTTAAAAACTTATTTTTGTATGTTTTTCAAAATAGGCCAATAACCGTATTTTAAACTTAAAAAAACTCATTTTTTAAAATTTTCACAAAATTTAATTATATCATAATACTTTTAAATTATGATATAATTTGGAGAGACGCTCCTTTAGTTCATCACTTGTTTTTTTGCCGACGATAGTCTGTTGGTATTTAAAGCAAATGGCCAAGAGGCTTCGTTGGTAAAGGAGGTTATATTAACTTTCAAAATCTTCCCTATGCTTTTTCCGAAATGTGCTACCTAACCTTCGGTCTTATATTTGTAGTTTGCTTGGAGTGGAAGAGAGGCCAGACTTTAGGTCGTACCTTGGGTTGCCTATAAGGGTGGGCCTTAATAAGAGGGAAGTTTTTGCTTTTCTCAAAGATAAAGTTCGCTCGAAACTCTCCTATTGGAAACGCCGGTTGCTACCAAGAGCGGGGAAGGAGATTATGCTCAAATCAGTCCTTCAGGCTCTCCCTATCTACTTTATGAATCTCTTTGTTCTAGCAAAAGTTTTATGTCGGGAGCTTCAACAAAAAATGAGTAATTTCTGGTGGGGTAAAGGCAAAAATCATGAGAAGGGTGTGAATTGGGTTAGTTGGGATAGAATGAGTAGGCCTAAGCAGTTCGGTGGTCTGGGTTTTAAGAAATTACATGAGTTCAATTTAGTCATGGTGGGAACAACGGCGTGGAAGTTAGTCTCTTATCCTGATTCCCTTGTGGCGAGATTAATTAAAGCCAAGTACTATCCGGATTTAGACTTTTTGAATGCATCGCTTGGCAAAAATCCAAGTTATATATGGCAGAGCTTATATGATTGTCAGAACCTGATTCGGAATGGAGCTTATATTAGTGCAGGGGCTGGTACGTCTACTTCCATTTAGAATGATAGATCGGTGGTTTCAAAACCAGGCCTTATGATTGAATCTCCTGACGACCAGGTACTAATCTTGCTTTGGTATCTGAGTTGATTTGTAATTGTAATTGGAAGTTTGATCTGCTGCACTCTATTTTTAATGAGGCTGATCGTGACACAATCCTTAAAATCCCTCTAAGTCGTCGGCTTTGTGAAGATAGATGGGCATGGTGTTTTGATAAGAAAGGCAGATATTTTGTTCGCAGTTCCTACCGCTTTTTGACTGATATAAGTTCTGTAATTACTAATGTTCAGGAGCCCAGATTGTGGAGGAAGATTTGGAATACTAAAATTCTCCCTAAATGTGCCAATTTTGTCTGGCGTTTGTGTTCGAATGCTCTTCCGACGGTGACTGCTTTACAACATTGGCAAATTCGGGTCTTTAATGCTTGTTACCTTAGTGTTTGTCATGAGGAGTCCCTCCTCCATCTTTTTGTTAAATGTATTTTTGCGAGGAATGTGTGGCTAGCGTCATCTATTGGACATCGTCCTCTTCCTGATGGTTCTTTTTTGAAGTGGTTTGGTTTTGTGTTCGAGAATATTCAGGGCACTTCTGTGCAGGAATTTTTTATGCTCCTTTGGTCTATTTGGGAGGCAAGAAACACTAAAGCTTGGAAGAACACGATTTAAACCCAGTGGCAGGTAAAAAGGCGTGCTCAGAATATGCTGCGTGATTGGGAACAAGCCCAGGAATCATTCAGTACCCACTCTTCTCTGTCGGTTGGTGTCAGCTGGGCTAAACCACCATCTGGTTTTTTTGAAAATAAATGTAGATAGGGTTGTCTTTCCAAATCATGTAGGCATTGGGAGTGTTGCTCGAGACTGTGAGGGCAATTTTATTGCCTCTTTTCAGAGTACTTTTAGAGGGCATATTGACCCAAGGGAGGTGGAGGCTATGACTATTAGAGAAGTTTTATCTTGGGTTAAGGGGAAGAGTGGTCCAATGTTTTTTTAGTCAGATGCCCTTATATGTATTCAAGTTCTGAATAATCCTGCTTATCATGACATTTCTTGTTTCGGTATGGTTATTGATGACGGCAAATCCCTTATTTCTTCTATGAAAGGGGTAAAATTTAGCTTTGTTAGACGTTTTACTAATAGTGTTGCTCATACTCTTGCTAAAGTTTGCACTACATTGATAGAACCCGTGGTTTGGAGATTTTCTCCTACACATAGTATTTTGAATATACTTTCTTCTGATATTCAATAATAGTATCCAACTTTTCATAAAAATAAAAAAAATTAAAAATTTAATTTAGTTAAAATTTTAAAACTCTAAAAAAAAACTAAACTCTAAATAGAAACATAAAAAAAAATTAAAAATTTAATTTAATTAAAATTTTAAAACTCTAATTGGAAACACTAAATAGCATTCAGCGTCTATGAAACTGCTACCTAAATTGGGAACCGTAATTTTTCGAAATATTACTCGCCCGCTAAACATAGTTGAACCGCTATTCCCATACGCATCCTCGGGTCGGGTGATCCGAATAAACCCGCCAAAATAGGGACGGAGATATGTACACCCCACCGCACCGAATTAAAACACCAAAACCCCTAGTCTCATTCGAAGTGTCTCTTTGAACACCTTAAACCCTGACAAAGACCTCACGAAGTCTCTTTTAACCAAATAACAGTCGATTAATGTCGTCGGTGGCGACAAAGGTGCACCCGCTCCTCTCGTCTCTCCCTTCTTACTTGACATGGCGAGCTCTTGGCTTCCGTACTATTTGCAGCGGCCGCCTTGGCTTCGCAACCTCCGACGACACTCCCGTGGCCGGCACTAAGGTCCTTGAGTGTTTTAAAGAGGAGTTCGAGATCGGATCACGTTTAATCACCCTTGAGACTGGTAAAATTGCTCGGTTTGCTAATGGTTCTGTTGTCTTCGGCATGGACGAGACTAAAGTTCTCTCCACCGTCACTTCTGCTAAAGCCGATGCTCCTCGCGATTTCTTGCCTCTCACTGTATGTTTCATTTCCTTTCATTTTCTTAAATTGATTAAGAAATGTCTCCCTATTATTGCATGTTTTTAATATTTTTTTTATTAATTATTTTTTTAACTGAGCTTAGAGTTGCTTATCTTCTATAGCTGAAAATTGTGATTGAATGTGACCGTTATGGTTGATGTAATTCATGTTTATTTATGGAAGGTTGATTACCAAGAGAAACAATTTGCTCAAGGTGTGATACCGAATACCTATATGAGAAGGGAGGGTGCTCCCAAAGAACGTGAGCTTTTGTGTGGTAGAATAATTGATAGACCTATAAGACCATTATTTCCTGCTGGATTCTACCATGAGGTCCAGGTAAAATGATAATGTTTTTGTTTTAAAGGTCTTCTTTGAAGTTGCTTTCATATTTTTTGCTGATCATGTTTTTGATTTATTGAAGGTAATGGCAAGTGTTCTTTCTTCTGATGGGAAACAAGATCCAGATGTGATGGCAGCTAATGCGACTTCTGCTGCTCTTATGTTATCAGATATTCCTTGGGGTGGTCCAATTGGTGTTGTACGTATTGGGAGGATTTGTGGCCAATTTATCATTAACCCAACCATGGATGAGGTAAGTCTTCAGTTCTATCTGCCCTTGATTTTTACCTATCAAAAGTTCTATTGATTACAGTTGTAGGTTGAGATTATAGTATTGAAGTAATCGCTTATAGCTCCAAATAGAATTAGAATAGAGAAGAATGATGACATATTTAGTTTGTTGGGTAAACCAAATTACATTGTCTATTGAAGGTAGCAAATTTACTTAGTTGTTGATTAGTCTTAAGCTTTAAGTGAAGATTCAAGTAACTGATCTGAAAATACCTTTACGGATCTGAATCCTTTAGAGGGTAGAAATGAATCTACGAATGTTGTTGTATGGACTTCTCTTCTCTACTGTACATCTATCCAAATCAAGATTAATGCTCACTCTAATCTAGTTTCGTACACTGGTGGTATACTATTATAAGCACCATAAGTGTGTATATTCTGTATCTAACTTACGATTTATGCTGCTCAATGTCATGCAGCTTAGTTTAAGTGACCTCAACCTAGTGTATGCCTGTACAAGGGACAAAACTTTGATGATAGATGTGCAAGCTCGTGAGATTTCTGAGAAAGATCTAGAAGCTGGGTTAAGACTGGCTCATCCTGAGGTGAGTCATTAGCTTGTAACTGAGCAGCATCCATTACTTTCACTTTCTCTTGCTTTTGAGTTGATGGATTTTGGTATTCAGGCTGTTAAATATCTCGAACCTCAAATCAGATTAGCCGCAAAAGCTGGTAAGCAGAAGAAGGAATATAAATTGTCCATGATCTCAGACAGAACAATGGAAAAAGTCAGTAACCTGGCTGAAGCCCCAATTGAAGCTGTTTTCACTGATCCCTCCTATGGCAAGGTGCTGTTCTCATCATATGCAACTAATCTAATCCAAAGGGATGTTTTGGACTGCATTGAGGTTTTATAGTGTGCATGTTTGTTTGTTCATAAGTACATGCTTGTTTACTGGGTACTTCTTGGTTATTTCTGCTACTTCATTGTATTTTGAAGCTCTCAACTTGTTAAATTATAAACGTGCAGTTTGAACGTGGAGAAGCTTTAGATAAAATCACGCAAGATGTGAAAAAGACACTTGAAGAAGAATGTGATGATGAAAGCTTACAAGTTCTACCAAAGGTAGTAGATACAGTGAGGAAAAAGGTGAGCTACACGTCAAAGGATAAAAATCTTCAACTATGACTATTTTGTGAATTTTGTGTTTTCGCTTTACACTCAAATGTACATACATATCCTTGTAGTGAATAGTCACTAATCTTGTTCTTGACATTAATTTTGTGGCACAAAAATATTTGGAATTGTAGGGTGACTTGTCATTTTTCAAACAGTTATCATCCAAATAATTTATTTAAAACTCTCCATTCACAGTCTTGGATCTGTGTTGTGACTCTGTGAGGGGACTATATTATTTGACCCACCGTAGTGTGGTTATGACGGAATAGTAATGGGTAATTTGAGATGACGATTATCTAAGTTTAGTTGAATTATCAGGTAGTTCGGAAAAGAATTATTGCAGAAGGATTCAGGGTTGATGGGAGACGTCTAGATGAAGTTAGGCCTATATATTGCGAATCTCGTAATCTTCCTGTGTTACATGGATCATCGCTTTTTTCTCGAGGAGATACTCAGGTTAGTAGGTGTAATGTCTGTTTCATTTCATGATGTAAATACTCTTTCAGAGGCCCAATTGAACCTATGTTTCGTCAATAAAATAGGTTCTCTGCACTGTTACACTTGGAGCACCAGGAGATGCTCAACGTTTGGAATCTGTGGTTGGCCCACCGACCAAGCGTTTCATGCTTCACTATAGTTTTCCACCATTTTCAATCAATGAAGTTGGTAAACGAGTTGGCTTAAATAGACGTGAAGTTGGGCATGGTAATTTTATTCTCTTTTGGTAATGTTTATTTTTACTTTTTATTTTCTTTTGGTTAATGGTTAGCTGCGTCTTTCTTGATGTGGCCAGATGCACTGTGTTGCATATTGTTGTAGCATTTAATCCTTGGGATTATTATTGTTGCATATTTTCTATCTTCAAGCCTTGACTAGATATGATGCTTATTAGTTTGTCCAACTGTGTATTCGATTATAGGTCACTTCTTTGACTTTATTGATAGTTTCGGCCAACAGCTATTTGAATAGGAGTTATGCAAATGAATAAACTGCCCCAACAGAGACTACCATTATCAAGCTGTAGAAGGCTCAATTGATTACCTAATTTGCTATCCTGTAAAAAACTTTAATTTGTGGCTGGTTTCTTTAATTTTATAGGTACTCTAGCTGAGAAAGCTCTGCTTGCTGTCCTACCTCGTGAAAATGATTTTCCTTATACTGTCCGTGTGAATTCAGAAGTCATGGCATCTGATGGTTCAACATCAATGGCATCTGTCTGTGGAGGTATGTACTGTAGATTTTTATGTTTATTTTTTATTTTGTGGATGGGCCATCCCTTTTTGTACATTGCTCTGTATGTAACCGTTCACTATAAGATGTTATGGTGAACCCATATCTGGTTTCATCATATGGATGCTGATGTATTTCTTTGATCTTTTAGGAAAAATCATGAATTATTAATTTTGATATGGTGGGGAGAAATCTTCTTAATGTATTTTCATTTTGTAGGCAGTATAGCTCTGATGGATGCTGGTATTCCATTGCGAGCACACATAGCAGGTGTTTCAGTTGGTCTTATAAGTGAAACTGACCCATCAACTGGCGAAATTAAGGACTACCGTATATTGACTGATATTCTGGTTAGCTTTTTTATTTTTCATTTTATTGACACTGTCTATTATTGGATTGGAGGATAATTTTATCAAAAGATACTTTGTTCAATGTAGCAGATTTTTTAATTTTTGTTACCATTATCATTATTATTTATATAAACTACTACATGGTGAATGTTTTGATAGCCATAAGCAGTCTCTCTCTTTTTTCTTTTTTATTTTTTATTATATATATATATATGTGTGTGTGTGTGTGTAAACTCCTTCAGAAGTTGAATGTTTTGGCTTACATTACAATGAAAAAATGGTTTGATGATTTTGAAGGGCTTAGCTTCAGTGCTTCAATATTTGTACTTTTGTTACAAGTAGTGCTACCTTCTGAAAGTTCATTAAAATTGGAATTCTTCAGGGCCTAGAAGATCATTTAGGGGATATGGATTTCAAAATTGCTGGCACAAGGGAAGGAGTTACTGCAATCCAGTTGGATATTAAACCTGCTGGAATTCCTTTAGATATTATTTGTGAGTCTCTTGAACATGCATATAGAGGTCGTCTTCAAATCCTTGATCACATGGAACGAGAAATTAATGCACCACGAACACAGGATGATAAAAATTCCCCCCGGTTAGGTGAGTTCTCATCTATTTAGCTGTGATATGGATTCAAATAGCAGACATTCTGCCAACAATGGTATTGATTTCTCTCCAACTAAATGGTCTTTCATGCAGTAACATTGAAGTACAGCAATGATACTCTCCGCAGTTTAATTGGACCTCTAGGTGCTCTCAAAAGAAAAATTGAAGAGGAAACAGGTTTAGTTCAACATTTTAAAGCTTTCCTATTCATTTTTGCATAAAAATGTGGGACTTGTTGCATACTCTAGCATAGGTTTAGACACTTCAATTATGGGATGGTGTTAACAATGATCTTTCAGTTTTATCTATTTATCGTATGTAATGGTTACATTGCATGCTTGATTCAGGTGCTCGGATGTCTGTAAGTGATGGAACTCTTACAGTTGTTGCTAAGAATCAAGCTGTAATGGATAAAGTTCAAGAAAAGGTACTGGTTTCATATGTTCCTCATGTTAGAAATATCAGTCTGATCTAAGTACATTTAACCTTGTAAGACAAAAAACAGCTCTTTTTATTTTTATTTTTATTTTTTATTTTTTATTTTTTATTTTTTATTTTTTATTTTTTATTTTTTATTTTATTTTATTTTATTTAAAAATGTAAAACTACATAAATTTTTGTACTAAAATTGCTGAAAGTTGAATCCTTCATATGTAAGTCTCTGCAAAAGATGAATGTTCTTGTTTAATACACGCTTCTGCTGAAAATGTTTTAGAGGTTTCATATGTTTGCATTAGACTTGAGTCTCTACTCATTAATATCCCAGAAATATTACTGCCTGTTATTTCATATCATGAGGCTTAAATTATCTTGTACTTCAGATTGATTTCATCATAGGCCGAGAGATTGAAGTTGGGGGAGTTTACAAAGGCATTGTGACGTCAATTAAAGAGTATGGTGCTTTTGTGGAGTTTAATGGTGGCCAACAAGGGTTGCTTCACATTTCTGAGTTGTCACATGATCCGGTATAGTGCCGAATGCTTTATTCTTTTGCTAAAAACACTCTTAATTTTGATTCTCTCATCCCGTTGAAATCAGCCATCTAGCTTAATTATTTTATGGTTTTAACATCTTACAAATACCTGGTTCTTATACTACATCTTATGAATACTGTTACTCAGGTCTCTCGAGTGACGGATGTGGTTTCTGTTGGTCAGCAGCTGACTTTGATGTGTATAGGGCAAGATGTCCGCGGTAACATTAAATTATCCCTTAAATCAACTTCACCTCGCCTAGAATCCAAGAGAAAAAATGCAGTTGAAAATTCGATTCCTGTTCAGAAAGAAGCTTCTCATGTTTGGGAATCAAGTAGTGATGAGTCTGATGAGGAAAAGCAGGAGTTGCCAATAAACACAAACAATACTAGTAAGGAAGATTCTTCTACTTCCTCAATTCCAGCCATATTGATTCGAAGTGTTGCTGAGTGCGACGAGGAGGAAAAATCATCAGGTTTTCATCCGAGTTTTAAAAGTAGACATAAATCATCTGCAGCTTTGAAAGATGATGAAAAAGAGAAATTATTATCGATTCTAAAAGACGGGGTTGATTCACCATTATCAATTTTAACTCAACTCTCAGCTTCAAATCCTAAAAAGTCAAAATCTTCCCTTAAGAACAGAAGGAAAAAAGCATCCAATGGTACCATCAAGTTACAGGATGGAGCTAAGGAGGACAGGAGCAATTCACCTTCGGATACTCAACGCCCTTCCAGTGAGGAAGACACTGAAAGCAAGGTCACCACCAGAAATCTAAAACTTGGTACTACGACAAATGCCAAGGTCTATCAGGTTCGCGCTCATGGCTTAGTTCTTGATTTGGGCAATGGAATTCATGGAATGTATCGATTTGAGGTACGTTTCCTCGTACTGCTGCTTGTGGTGAGATTATTCATGACTAACATTTTATAAGATTACGGTTTTTCTAATAAATGTCATCATTTTCATTTACATTGCGCACAGGGTGAGAGCAAGGATGACTTTGAGGTAGGCCAAGAGTTGCTAGTCAAGTGTTCAAGTTTTAGTAGCAAAGGAATTCCAGTCTGTACTTTAGCAGAAAATGAATAGTCTCTGAGGCCGATAAAATCGCATATAGGACATGGCTCATTGCTAGATTCAAATAAAGCTTCAGGAAGCAAAGCCGTCCTATCTAAGTCTGGTTGAAAAAGCAGACAAGGACATCAAAGCGGATTTTGACATTCATCAGCAATGCTGCCTCCAAGTTTTGCCGTGGAAACCAAGTCCAAGGTTTTGTTTTGTAAGAGTTTTTTGATGCATTTGTACTGTATATATCATTTTCTCAATGTTTTATCTGCAGATCACTTTTTAGGTGGTGATAAGGCACAGTTCTACATCATAACATAAGTTATCAACTTAAGGCATGGGATAGATGAAAGAAAGATTACTAAAATGCTATTGATTTGATGAAGTTATTACCATTAACATATTTTCTTCCATTCCATTTTTCGGCCGTCCATAATTATGGATACTGTTCATGAAATTTGATTGGTATGAAAATTATGGAACAGCAATTTAGTCGTTCAATTTTCAAATGGTGGTTTAAGTGAATTTAGGACCTGTTTGGATAAATTGACTTTTGACTTCTGATTTTTTAAAGCTGTTTCAGATAGTATTTGGATAATTGGCAGAAGTTTCTGTCCTCCCAAAAGCTTTTCCAGATGAAATAAAAAATATTGACTTCTACATATAGAAGTTAAAAGCAGAAGCAATTCTAAACGGGTCCTTGGTCCATCAATTTATGAAGTAATAAATATTGGCTTTTACAGACTAAAGTTAAAAGCAAAAGCAATTCTAGACTGAAGGTAAAAGTAGAAGCAATTCTAAACAGGTCCTAAATCAATTTTTAAATAGTGATTTAACTAAATATTTTGCTGGAATGAAAAAGTTTTAATTAATCTAATCTCAGATTTTTTTTAAGGTTAATTAATTCAATTTTGAAAGGTTAATTAATCCAACCTTGAGGGATAAATTGGTAATTTAATAGTTTAACTTAAAAAAAATATACTCAAATTTCCTATAGGAATGAGATCCTTTTTATTAAATCATGCAGGAATCTGATTGTTACCGGTTAGCTTGCAACGCAAGTAATCAATACATGCATGTGTTTGTTTCTTATCAACCTCTCTTCCTTCCAACGTCAAATGGCAAACAATTAACAACCCCTTTCATTTAACAACCTTTTCTAAATATAACCTCTCATAAACCAAATCACACAATTTTATCTGTCTGAAACATTAATTTCATTTTTTTTTTTCTTTCAAAATTTTATTTTCTCAAGAAACAAACAAACAGACAAAAAATGTGGACACCTTACTCTTCAATCCACGCTAATCCATATCATTAATGGCAGATTCGCTTGTCTCCTTGATCACGATCATTTGTTGCTTCGTCTTCTCAATCCTCACAATCCCTAGAGGAGTCTACGCAGACGCGAGAACCGATCTCATTTTGCGATCTTGTGGAAAATACAACGCGACGAAACCGGAGATCCTGAGGCAGGAATACTCGAGTGTTGTCGGCAAAATGAGAGAAGATATGCGTAGTAATGAGAAATTTGCGACGATCGCAGTCGATGCCGGTGACGAGAAATTGTATATGATGAGTCAGTGTATGGATGATCTTTCTAATGCGGAATGTGAAACGTGTTTTGATCAGATCAAACTCCTACTGGAGACTTGCTTTCCGGCTAATGGAGGTCGTGTTTATCTTGATGGTTGTTTTGCTAGGTTTGAGATTTTTAACTTCTTTGATGAAGTCTCTGGTCCGGCTGATAGTAAGGTGAGTTTCTTCTCTAATTTTGTTGTTTTTGAGATATTATATATATAATTCATTGAATTTGCAGTAAGAACCTTCGATTTCACTGTTAAAATCTGTTTCTCAGGGTTTCATTTGGACACTTACCAGGATGGATTAAAATACTTTATGAAACACTTATCGGTAACTGAGAGATTCTAGATTAATATTATGGACATGGATGTTTAGATAGATGAAGATAGTAGCAATATTGCCCTGGTCCTACTTCACTTAGGTTCAAATTAGGTTTAGAAGATATTATTTGAAGAGTCAAGTCCAGGTGTGCGGTGATGCATTTAGCCTATTGACATGTTTTTTGGTTGTGCTTGTGTTAAAAAAGTAGAGATGCGGCATTGATACTGAGCCAGAGAAGGGATTCAAATACTTAGTAGACGACATGATAGGGAAAATGGTGAAGGAAGCTCCAGGGAAAGAGGGCTTTGTAGAGAGACAAGCAAACAAACAGAAACAAGGTTTATCAGCCTATGGAATGGCCAGTTGTTGGAAAACACTTGACCAACAAAGTTGTGCTCATTGTCTACAGACTGCAGCTTCCTCTGCTTTAACTTGCCTTCCAGCAATTGAAGGCAGAGCTCTTATTGCTGGCTGCTATTTGCGCTACTCTTACTATGAATTCGCCAACTCCATAAGCACTGGAAAACCGATGGCAGGTGTGTTTGGCATTTCCATTGGATGATATATCATTGTTTTTGTGTGATGGTTGATGAGGTTTTATATGTTCAGGTGAATATACTCGACTTATGTACCTTTCATATTTTATTTATGCACTTGTGGTCTTCGTTTCTGCTATTGGAGTTGGGTTCTACTTCGGCAAAATGGCTTATACAAGAAAGGTTCAAAAGAGCTTGAAAAAAGGTATATGATAATGTTTTTATGAATGATTATTATTTTAATTGTTTATATGTTTATTATACTAACATTCTAAACTTAAGAGAGTAGAAAAACCATAACTTTGCTAATGAGATATTAGCAGTTATAAACTGACGTCTTTTGAATAAATTCTAGTTTATAAAATTCATTTTTAGTTTTGGCTTGTGCTTCTCTTTTTTAATAGACCAGAATTCAAATTCAAAGAGCCATTCCAAATGGACTATGATCCTTTTTTGCTTTTGGTTTCCGGCCATGGAAAAAAAAGCAAATGTTATTTTCAAAAAATATCTTTTGGAAAAGTAGGAATCATTTGACATCAATCCTCAGCTATCTAAACACTCAAGAATAGCTTCTATAAGCTAAAAGCCAGTGTTTCAAAATAGAATTTAAGACGGTGATTCATATTCCATCCTTAGTACTGATTACTAATACAAATAATCTAATTAAATACAAGATAGTAATCCGTTACCGAAATCTAATGCTTATTCATACTAACTAGGTATACAATATTCCATCCAAAAACAGGGACGGAGCTGGACCTGGCAGCATTATACGGCACACTACATTTCCTGCAGTTCAAGTACTCAACAATTGACAAAGCAACTCAATCTTTTTCTGAAGCGAACAAGCTTGGCCGGGGAGGTTTTGGAGAAGTGTTCAAGGTAAATACATTTCCCAAATCTTTGTTTTCTACAGTAGAAAGCCACATTCCTATTAAGAAGAAATGTGTATACATGAACAGGGAACCCTACATGACGGTAGAGAGATCGCTATAAAGCGATTATACAGAAACACAAAGAGCGAAATAAAAGAGCTCAGAGAGCTCTGCAGTCATATGAACATCATAGGTAGAGCTTATCACAAGAACTTGGTCCGGTTTATCGGTTGCTGCATCACCACCACTGGAGAGAGCAACTTTGTCTTTGAATACCTCCCTAACAAAAGCCTTGATCGTATCTTGTTTGGTATGTAGTCTCCTGCAACTCTGATTCTCCATTTGAATAAATTAACTACAAATGCATAAAATGCTCATTTCTTTTTTTGCTTATGTTAAATGTCTAGTGGTTAATTGTATATTTGTTAATGATACCGAAGGAAGACCTGGAGGAGAAGAAGAAACTAGATTGGAAAACAAGACTTCGAATTATAATAGGAACTGCTGAAGGATTAGAATACCTTCACAATAGCTGTGATGTTCGGATAATACATCGTGACATAAAACCTAGTAATATTTTGTTGGATTTGAAATACAAACCCAAAATTGCAGATTTTGGACTTGCAAGATTTTATTCTGAAGATAACAACATTCCTGTGAATACCGGTATAGCTGGAACATTGTGAGTACATAATCACTCTACTTTGATATATATATATATATATATATATATATATATATAACTTTTCCCTAATGTTGTATTTATGTTTTTATTTTGTTGGACATGCAGTGGTTATATGGCTCCAGAATACATAACCCATGGACAATTAACTGAGAAAGTAGATGTTTATAGCTTTGGAGTTCTAGTGCTTGAAATTATAAGTGGTTTGCAAAACAACACTTTTCAGCCAGAGAACTACTATGAGACTCTAGTCATCAGCGTAAGCCTCTTATTTTATAATATAAATTTAAATTTTGAATATATTTGTTTAATAGTATGATTTTATGTGGTATGAGTTTCTATTGTAATAAATATGCTGTTTGTTTTTTTTAAAAGATTCATTTATAATCACCACAATACAATATTATATCACATAAAATCTCAAATTCAAAAGAACAATAATAATAAGTGAGAAGTGAGATTAGGGAGGTAATAGATTTCTTTTTCTCTGAATTCTATGTTTTAAAATTTCTCCTTCCACCTTTTAAATAGAATTATTTATCCTATGAAAATGATTTATTTGGATGAATATAAGTATATTTTATTTCTATTATTTATAATTTTACAAGAATGTATGTAAGTATATATGAAATTTTAAGTAAGTTTCAAAATTTTTATAACTATAATATATTTGTAATTAAATTTTAATAGATATTCAGTATATTTTCTATTATTATTATTTTTTTTAAGTAAAACTGTCTTGATGATGATGTCTGCCCGCCTAATTCTCACCTCAACCTCTTAAACCTCCCACAAGTCGCGGTTTTGATTCTGATTTCTGATTTTTAGAACATCACTAAATTTTAAATGCTAAGCTTCAACAAAACGAACCAAAGCAAAACTTACAAAGAAAGAATTCCTAACTTGCAATCTAGCAATTGGCAAACATTATATTCAACCACTGTTATATATAATTTCCTCACTACCATTTTTACCAATGCAGGTATGGAAGCACTTCCAATCAAAAACTGTATCAGAAATCATAGACACCAGCATGGAGAAGGGTGAAGAGAACATAGAAGAAATTAAGAGAATAGTATGTGTTGGATTGTTGTGTACACAAGAATCACCAATTCAAAGACCAAAAATGAAAGAAGTAGTTAAAATGCTAAAAGAAGAAGAAATGACTTTACCAATACCATCTAAACCTCCATTTACAGAAGAAAGTATGGAATTAGAAGGCCCTTATTATAGCCTTAAATTATAGAAATGTTAGAAGAGTTTAATTAGGGTTTTGCTTGGTAAAGTCACTCAAATTGGTATTGCATCATCTGTTAGAATGTTTATTAAATTAGGTCAGTTTATGTTCTTTTTCTTATTGTTTAGATAGGTGCTCTCTTTTACTAGGAATGAATATTGAACTAAATAAGCAAAAGAACCTCCTATATAAGCAAAAGAACCTCCTATATAAATCTCATAGGTAGAGTATATATTATATCAGCTCTATATAATTAGATTTATATTGAATTTAGGAGTGAACTATTCCCTTGAATTAGTAACTTCATAAAAATTTTATTAATAATTTATTAATTTTTGATGTCAAAATAGGAGTTTGTCCAACCACTCTATATCATGTGAGTTTACTTTTTATCATTATTACATAATATAATTATTTTTTACTATTATTTTTCAATTAATTAATATAGTATTAATATTTGAACAATTACTTTAAAACAATAAAAATTTAAATTAATCAACTGATTTTTCTATAGAAATTGGTTATTAATTTATTTTATATAGATTTGTTGTATAAATCCATTTAGATAAATTGCATTCCACCTACCAATTTACTTGAATAGGTTTATGTAACCATCTACTTATAAAATAAATTAATAACATAGTAAAAATAGAAAAACCAGCCAATCAATTTAACTTTTATTATATTAAGATAATTGTTTAAGTAATAATATTATATTAGTTAATTAAAAATAATAATAATAAAATAGTTATATTATACAATAATAAAATAATACTGTACTTTTGTGACCTATTTTTACAGGAAAAAAATCAATATAAATTCTATAATAATTAATATATTAATTTTTCATCCCATCAAATCTAGCCGTATAAAAGTGGATATTTGGAAAAAATAAACTACCTCATACAAAATAACTAATAATAATAATTTTAATTTGAACCTCAAGCGCAGCTTCAAAGCCTAACTGCCCATAAACACAAATATAAATTGTGCTGAGTGACCCTATAAAAGCAAAAAGAAAAAACTTTAAAATAATTATCAATTTAATATATAATATTAAGATGATGTTGATTTAATTTTTTTTAATTCATTGTATTTTTATTTTAAAATTATAACCCAAGTCTAACAAATGTAGATGGATTCTGACAGAGCGCAAATTGTGTATATTTGTGCATGGTTTTTCTTAGTAATTTTTGGGTTTATTTGAATATTTGTCTCTAATTTTGCTTGTTTGGTGATTTATGAACAGTTGAAGCTCAATTGGTGATTTTGAAGGATTTGAAGGGGTTTTTAAAGATTTTTCCAAGTGAAAGAGTGAAGAATCAATTGAAGACCGAGTCTTATGCATTTCAGAGGTGTATGGTAAGTATTTTTTCCAATTATGTGGAGAACATTATTGAAGTTTTTATGGATGATTTCACAGTTTATGGTGATTCCTTTGAGGCTTGTCTACTTAATCTTGGAAAAGTTTTGCAGCGATGTATTGAACTTAACCTAGTTTTAAGCTATGAGAAGTGCCATTTTATGGTTGATCACGGCTTAATATTAGGTCATATTGTTTCTGCACGTGGAATTGAGGTAGACAAAGCAAAAATTAATGTTATACAGTCTTTACCTTACCCCGTGAGTATACGGGATGTGCGTTCTTTTCTTGGCCATGCAGGATTTTATAGGAGGTTTATAAAAGACTTCTCGAAGATAACCCAACCTCTCTGTCAACTGCTAAAGAAAGACGTAGCATTTAATTTTGATAAGGACTGTAAAGCAGCTTTTGACGTTCTAAAGGAGAAGTTGGTAGCTGCGCCCATAGTTAAAGCTCCCAGCTGGGATATACCGTTCGAAATTATGTGCGATGCTAGTGACAAGGCTGTGGGCGCAGTGTTGGGTCAGAGGATTGGTAAAGAGCCGCATGTGATCTATTATGCCTCGAGGACCCTTGATAACGCACAATGCAACTATTCAACAACAGAAAAAGAACTTTTAGCTGTTGTTTTTGCATTAGAAAAATTTCGCTCTTATCTGTTATGTACTAAGGTCATAGTGTATTCTGATCATGCAGCGTTGAAATATCTCATGACAAAGAAGGACGCGAAGCCGAGGCTTATCCGGTGGATTCTTCTTCTTCAACAGTTCGACATTGAAATCAAGGATAAGAAAGGATCAGAGAATCTGGTGGCTGATCACTTGAGCCGATTGGTCACAGCCGAACCGGCACAACCATTGAGCGATGGATTTCCTGATGAACATCTCCTAGCTGTGAACATAGCTCACCCCTGGTACGCAGACATTGTTAATTATCTAGTAACAGGGAAATTGCCATATGAGTTGAGTAGGGGTGAGAAGCAAAAGATGAAAAGAGATTCAAGAAACTATGTTTGGGATGATCCCTACTTGTGGAAACATTGTTCGGATCAAATGATAAGACGTTGTATTTCTAAGGAGGAGTCTGAACCGATTTTGAGGTCATGTCACGCAGAATCTTGCGGGGGTCACTTTGGACCTCGAAGAACAGCAAAGAAGGTACTGGATTGTGGTTTTTTCTGGCCCAGTATTTTTTATGATTCTTATGTCTTCTGTAAATCATGCGATAATTGTCAAAGAACGGGGAGTCTTGGCCGCCGTGACCAGATGCCTATGACCCCAGTTCTTGTAGTAGAAATTTTTGACGTTTGGGGCATTGATTTCATGGGTCCTTTTCCACCTTCTTTTGGTTTCCATTATATTTTGCTTGCCGTTGACTATGTTTCGAAATGGGTGGAAGCTAAAGCCACCCGAACTGATGACTCTAAAGCTGTTGCAGATTTTGTCAAGTCTAATATTTTCTGTAGGTATGGCACGCCAAGAGCCATTTTCAGTGATCGTGGGACACATTTTTGCAACAGAACTGTTGATGCTCTACTGAAGAAATATGGGGTGACACATCGGACCTCCACGGCCTACCATCCACAGTCTAATGGCCAAGCTGAGGTCTCAAATAGAGAGATTAAATCAATCTTGGAGAAGACAGTCAATCCTTCTAGGAAAGACTGGACTCTTCGTCTAGACGATGCACTATGGGCATACCGTACAGCCTACAAGACTCCAATTGGAATGTCTCCTTTTCGGATGGTGTACGGTAAAGCATGTCACTTACCAGTGGAACTAGAGCATAGAGCTTTATGGGCAATCAAGGAATGCAACATGAGACTTGATAGAGCTGGACAACAACGGAAGCTTCAAATCCAGGAACTTGAGGAGATACGGAATGATTCTTACCTGCGAGCACAACAGTACAAGGATGCGTTAAAAAGAAGTCATGATTTGAACGTATCAAGGAAGTCATTTTCAGTTGGACAAAAAGTTCTTCTTTATTATTCCAGATTAAAATTATTTCCTGGTAAGTTGAAGTCTATGTGGATTGGTCCGTTTGTTATTGTTAACATATTTCCTCATGGTGCAGTGGAAGTCAAAAGTTTAGAAACCGGAAAAGTTTTCAAGGTGAACGGTCACAGATTGAAACCGTATTTCGAGGGGTTCCAAGTGGAACAATGTGATAGAATCCAGTTAGATCCTGAAAGCGGCAACTGAGTGAAAGTTGGTACACGTCTAGCTGTAGACACTAAAACAGGCGCTACTGGGAGGCAACCCAGCAAACTTTCTTTTATTTATTATTATTATTATTATTATTATTATTATTATTATTATTATTATTTTTTTAATTTTTATTTTTATTCTATTTATTTTTATTTTATTTTCTTTATTTCTTATTTTGTTGATTTTTCATTTTATTTCATTTATTTATTTTATTTTATTATAAATATATATTAATTTCTTTTTAGTCCACTTTTATTTAAAAAAAAAATTCTATTTTTATTTATTTTTTATTGCACTTTTTCTTAGTTTTATACAAAAATATAAATTTTTAGTTAAAAAAAAAAAAAAAAATTCTAGTGTTAGGTGAAATTATTTGATTAGTTTTATTTGTTAACTAATAAATAAAGAAAAGAAAGTAAAAATAAAATAAAATGGACTTCTCTGATGAGAAGGAAAAGAAGTTAAAGTTAATAAAACAAAAGAGTTGTCTTACACGTGAGGATTTAGAAAAACCTAAATTGACTTTTAGTTGTTCTTCAATTTAGCAGCCACCGACTCGCACATCAGAGCTATCTTCCAAATCGCCGTGTTGCCGCCGCGCCTCGACACCAGACTCCACATCAACAAAGCAACACAACAACACCACATCCGATTCCACTTCACGTAGCAACACAACAACACGTAAATCTTTTCACGTTGTTCTATTCAAGCAGTTTGTTTGATCGCTCTGCACGGCTGCCCCGTCTAGAGTTCAACACATTAGAGTTGCCTTCACTCCAAACTTTCACAAGAGCGATGGTGAGAACTGCTTTCGGTCGTCCCCCATCTCGTAAGTCTACCTCTAAATCTCCATCTGCACCTCCTGCTGCCAAATTGAAAATAAAATTGAAGCCGCGACCAAGTTCTGAGCAGCCAAAAAAGAGCCCGGTTATTGCTGTTCATAGACCAAAATCAGTCCCTACCGCTTCAATTGCGAGTCGTACTCGTCAACGCCGTGACTTTACTGCTGCTGGTTCTAGTGTTGAAATTCCGGTGTCCAAACGCCCTCGCCGTTTAGAAGCCCCTTTCAGTTCTGAATCCGAGCCAGCACCGTCCTCAAAATCTGATTCGGAGGCTGAAATTGATGCTCCAGTACAGCCCGCACAACAGAGTAGAATGAACAAAAAGAAGAACAAAGCCAAGCAACTGCTGCCTCCAAACCTGACCCTCCAGTTCGCCAATCCAACCCATCAAACAAGGTTTGATGAGATAAAAGGTACCCCTTTAACTCCAATTAAGTCTCTGCATGTTCCTACTATGATTGAGTTGGGTATCTATGATGATGTTTTGACAGCTTTTAAAGCTATTGGGTGGTCTTGTTTGCTTGATTTGGATATGCCTGCTTATTTTGAACTTGTATTTGAATTTCTATCAAGTTTTGAGTTCATGGAATCTGAGGCTAGTGATGTTAGTGTTGTTGGGGTTATAAGTTTTCAGCTGTTGGGACAATCTCATTCTTTGTCGGTCACTCAATTTAATGTTGCTTTGGATTTTCTAGATGCTGCAGATGCTAATTCACCTTCTTATGTGAATGCTTTTTGCGATTATCCTGCTGAATTTGATCCTTTGCTCTTTTATTTTGAGTTAACTGGTGATAGTGCATTGCGTTTTAAACCGGGGTATTCTAAGGCTAATAACATCATTGCTGATCATTTGCGATATACTCATAGGTTTTTAGCCTCTTCATATTCAGTTCGTCTTAATAGTACAAATGTTGTGACAAAAGCTGAATTGTTTTTTTTATGGGGCATGGTTAAGGGACATAGAGTGAATTTTGGCTATTTGGCTCGTCAGTTTAACTCAGTTTTTTTCATGCAACAGTAGACCTCTTATTTTAGGATCTTTTGTCACTTTGCTTGCTAAAAATTTGAGTTCAGTTAATTTTTCTAGTCTTACTGTTGGCTGCCTAACGATTGCTTTGGATATGGATAAATTGAATTCTATGAAAATTCTTGATATTTCCAAGGAAGGGAAGAGATGTTTGATTCCTGCAGGTCCGATTGGAGAAAAACTTAAGGGAACTCAAGCTGTGCCCACAAGCAGTTCAGGGGGTGTGGTAAATGCACGTGTGGAGCAGCTTGAAGCAAGAATTACAATCTTGGAGCGTGCATTGGGTGAGGCCACTGCTCTCATTAAAGAGCTCATTCCTAAGCTGCAGGCAGTCATTGATCTTCGTGATGCGCCGTGAAGAGTGCTGTGCCCCTGCCTCCACTTGTGTTCAGGGAAGTTTCTACATCGTCTATTTTTGTTTTTCAATGCTTTTCACATTGCGGACAATGTAATGTTTAAGTGTGGGGGAGGGATTTTAGGTCTTTCGGTTTATTTTATTTTATTTTTATTTTTATTTTCTATTTTTAGGATTTTATTTTAGAGTCTTATTTTTAGTATGTCTTGCTGCTGCTTTTGGGATTAACTTGAATCACCCTGTGCATAAATTTGTTTTTGGGTTTTGAGAGTTTGCTTAATTTGTGAGACTTAAATTCGTGCATGCTTAAGATACATAGATGCTTTTAGAACTGTGTACAATTTGGTTTAGAAATCATTGTTGTAGGTTGCATGACTCTTTAACGATTAGGGTGTTAACTTGTTGCTTTCATTGCGAAGCCTTGTGGTAAGATAGTTGGTCATCACTGATGGTTGAGAAAAATTGGTGTAAAAGTGCATTTGTTTTTAATCTCACACATCTTTTGTGAGTGAGTGGAGAGTTGAGAAAACGACTTGTGAATTTTCATTGACCCTTATGAATTGATTGTTTAGCATGGTGGATGTTAACTTTAAAGTTAGTAGTTGCTTAGGGAAATCATCGGTCAGTTATTACATTGTTAGATTCGAGCCTTTGGTTTGTATATATATATTGGGTGGGATGTTACTTTATTTTGATTTGTTCAATTTTTGTATTATTTGTTCTTTTGGTGAAAAAAAAAAAAAGAAAAAAATCTCTGCAGGAAGAAAAAAATAAGAGGCTGCAGAAGAGAAAAAAAAAAGCTGCACAAAAAAAAAAAAATCTGCAGAGAAACAAAAAAAAAATAAACTGCAGAAAAAAAAAAAAAGAAATCAAAAGAAAAAAAAAATCTGAAAAAAAAAAAAGAGAAAAATCAGAAAAATGAAGAAAATTAAGAGTTGAA
This sequence comes from Cardiospermum halicacabum, assembly GCA_031304145.1. Lineage (NCBI taxonomy): Eukaryota > Viridiplantae > Streptophyta > Magnoliopsida > Sapindales > Sapindaceae > Cardiospermum > Cardiospermum halicacabum. The sequence goes on from CM062398.1 coordinate 2,140,455, forward strand.
TAAGTCTCAAGTTGTAGGCAAGTTGTATAGTTTGGTGGAAATCTCTATTGCTATTTTTTTTTCTTTCTTTTTCTTATTTTATTCTCACCGGCTCATGATAGGAACTGACCATGAAATTCCGATGTGATTACTCTCTAATGGGTTGCTCTACTTTGTTTTCTTTCTATCTAAGGTTCAATTTTTATTCACTTGTTGTCCTTTAAATTTTGCCTATTATTTGAGTGATTTTCTGCTTAGTTTCCAACTCCATGAGTGTTCCTTAACCCGTTTTATACACACTTTACCTGTGAGGTTATGGAGTTGAGGCTTTTTCGCTTAATTTTTTAATGCTATCAGTGTTGGGGTTTGTGGTAAGATGGTTCGGCTTAGCTGTGGTTTGCTACTTGTTTTTACCTTGCTTGTTTGAGAGTTAGTAATACTAACAGTGATTTGTTTTTCAAATTGTGTATAGTTCTGCTAGTATCTGTAATTAATTGAAGATGGAATTTAATTGTGTGTGCTTAACCTGACTGCAAGCTCTCTTTTCCCTCTTAAATATGATTTTTATTTTTGTTTGGGTGATTTGAGTACTCTATTTTTAGCAGCTTTGTTAAGTCATTTTGTCCATTGTTGGTCTTTTCTTGAGTTATTGTTAGACACACTTGAGGGCAAGCGTGAGATAGTGTGGGGGAGTTTGACAGAGCGCAAATTGTGTATATTTGTGCATGGTTTTTCTTAGTAATTTTTGGGTTTATTTGAATATTTGTCTCTAATTTTGCTTGTTTGGTGATTTATGAACAGTTGAAGCTCAATTGGTGATTTTGAAGGATTTGAAGGGGTTTTTAAAGATTTTTCCTAGTGAAAGAGTGAAGAATCAATTGAAGACCGAGTCTTATGCATTTTAATTAATGAACATTTGAATTAGAATGATTTGCGGAATAGTTTGTTTCTCATTTCCATTCTTTTAGCATTAGAATTTGGATAGTATATTGGGAACTCTGGAGAGACAAATGGGACGTTTTGTTTTTCTAGAGTTGGGATTAAGGAATTGTTTTCTGCATTCTTTGCTCTGTTTTAGTTTTGATACGTACAATTTTATGATTATGATGCTAGCTGTGACCACAACTAGCTAAATTATTATGATCCAGTAAAGTCGTTTAGTTATTTTTGTGTTGTGAGAATTGATTTTCATTGCTTATGCTCGCAGTATTCATTACACCACTGTAATTACTTGATTTTAGGGTTGAATATATTTTCTTGATCGATTAATTGATTTGGCCAATTAGTTGATTGATTAGGTTAATATCATGCTAGTTAAAGAAATTAAATCCGTAATTGTTTAATTGATTTAACCTAGGTAGCAAACAGTTTGATCCGTCGGACTGTGTGGTGTTGTGATCATAGATTAGTAAACATGCTTATTGATTTGCTGGCTATGACCATAGGTCTTCCTCATACTTTATGCAATCTACGATTGAATCTGTCAGGCGCTTGTCGGGGTTATTGATAGGTTAGGGGCTAATTTAAAGGAGCTTTTCCGGTTAGTCTAAACATTAAGGGAAGATTAGGTTGTTAGGCGCGACGTCAACGACTATAACTATGGTTACTGTTTTGGCATATTTATTTTTAGCTTCAATGATCGGCACAATAATATATTAACCGGATTTTGCTGGATCGCTTCCCTCTATTGATATTCTATTTCAAGATTTTAGTAACTTAATTCATCAATCGACATTTCGAACACCCAAATTTTATTCTATAGGTCATTTGCAAAATTAAAGTTGATTAAACCGTTCTCAGTGGATCGACCCTGTTTATTACTATCTACAGTTAATTGCAGGAATCAATTATATTTGACGGAATCGACACACCTCAGATTCCAGCAATACGGCCATGGAATAGAAGTAGAAAATAAAGCTATAAGCCACCATGATTATTCCCATGAGTATAAAAAACTTGCACATGGTGATGTGATGAATCCATGCGGCGAATTTCATTTTGACAAAATGAAAAATAAAATATGAGATTAAAAGTCAAAAGTACTCAAAAACCATTTTTTCATAATTTATTTTAGAAGTGAAACATGCTTTTCTCAACGTAACATATGACATCATAGTAAAAACACTCAAAGGTAAAAGGTGTGGGTTTCTATTTTTCATGCATAAAAAAAAATCAATAGAAGTTTGAATTGTTTGAGCTCTAAATAGAAACAAAAGAAAGAAAAAGTGTTTAACACCGACATGACACAAATATGTAAATCTCATATGTGAAAAGAGAAAGAAGAGGTGGCATGTAAAGTGAATAGTTTGGTAATTATTGAAGAATACAAAAGAGAAGAAGATTGATTGATATGTGTGTGCATGTTTTTCCAATCCAGGTATATGATTTGCAACATCTAACTCCCACCTGCCTTTACTTTTTATATTAAATTCATGTCCTTTTCTATCTCTCTCTCTTTCAATTCTAAATTCGTCTCTCATTTTCTTTTTCTTGTGTTCACACATGTATAAAGTTTTAATAATTAAAAATCAAAACGAACCCTCAAATCCCTCCCAAGATATATGGAGTTTTATGAACTAATAACACGTCTTAATAACAAATAAAATTGTGCAAGAATCTAAAATAATCAACCCAAATAGTAATCAATCTCGTCTACCTACAACCTTATCTCACTGAATAGAATCCTTGTATAGTTACATGGGGCTAATATAGTGTTAATTTCATCCTGGTATAGTTATTCTTATTTGCAAGGGCATATAACTAAAAATTGAATGAAGATAGCATCCTAGAATGTGTATCAATGCAACCATGAACATAGAATTCTAAAATGTAGATAATAAGAGCTAATGTTTGATCTCTAATCATCAAAATAAATCATCAAACTAATAAGTTCTTCTAAACAGCTAATTCTACCAAAAAAAGTTCATATTTACCTTTTGAAAAAGCTACTCTAGCTTATTTGGATTTTGGAATTTGAAAACCTACATGAAAACTCATGGTTCCACGTGTGACTAAATACACATATAGCAGTATGAACACTTATCTAAACTTAATAGCTCTAGAAACAAAGTTATTTCTTCTACCTCAAAAGTCATCCACAAAAACAGAAAACAGCCAAAAAGCCATTAAAATCAATTAAGTACTACAGCAAACAACAACTAATCAAATTTAAATATCACTATCAATCAATTCAAAACCAAGATTAAATCCATCAGCAATAAATACTCACCAGAATCTGCAACTTCTCTTACCTTTTTAATATTTTCCATTGTCTCTGTGACTCTCTCGGTCCATGGCTCCATTGGCTTCATCATCACTATTGCCCAATCCACCAAATCAATCAAATACAACAGCAAGAACAAATTCAATTTAAATAATCAAGAGTGAATCAATCAACAACAAGCTCATCAGTACCTGCAACAAATTTTGTCTATTCATGGCTTCATCACCACAATTGCAATCCCTCCTACTCATCCTCTTCCTCTTCCCTTCACTCTCCTTCTCAGATCCAAGAACCTCAACCTTCAGCCTCTTCTGCAGTCCAAACAAACTCCAAACCAAAACAATAATCCCAACCTTCGTCAAACAAATGTCAACACTCTCTAACCTAATCACCACCACACACTTCGCTACTTTCAATTCCACCACAATCTACTCCCTCGCACAGTGCCACGACGACCTCTCTCAAACCGACTGTCTCCTCTGCTTCGCCGCCGCGAGAACGAAGCTTCCTCGCTGTCTTCCGTCCTCCGCCGCTCGGATCTACCTCGACGGATGCTTCCTCCGCTACGATAACTACAGCTTCTATCGCGAATCGACTTCGCCGGAGATCGATTCCGTCAATTGCGGTTCGGAAAATGGAAGTGTTTCGGCGGAGAGCGTTGTGAGAAATGTGACGAAGATCGCGGTGGAGAAGGGAGGGTTTGGTGTTAGTGGAGAGAGTGGAGTTTACGCGCTGGCGCAGTGTTGGGAGAGTGTTGGTGTTGGTGGATGTAGAGAGTGTTTGGAGAAGGCGGCGCGTGGTGTTATTGAAAAATGTGGAGGGAAAACAGAAGGTAGAGCTTTGAATGCTGGTTGTTATTTGCGGTTCTCGAATCATAAATTCTTCAATCACGATCGACACAGCAATTTTAGTCACGGTAAATTTCTTCACCCTATTTAGGGAAAATTACATAAAATAACTTAAATAAAATTTGAAATTTTAAGACTAATTTAAAAAAAAGTTTCATTTATATTTTTAATTCATTAAAATTTTGATTTTCCTCATCACAACTGAAGGACTCTCTTCACATGTAAAGGGTTATTTTTGAAAAATGAAAATTTGAAAGATTATTTTATAAAAGTTTTAAAACTGTGCTATATATTATAAATAAAAATTATAAAAGACTAAAAATAAAATTCTCCCTTAAATTTATTTACATTTTATTTTACTATATAATATACATATGATATTATTATTAAACTAATTTAATTATCTTTTATTTTTAAAGGTAAATAATGTATTTAAAATTTAATTAGCATATATTAATTTATAGCTTAGTTTTAAATTTAAAAAATTTAATTAATTTTTTATTTATTTTAAATTACTCGAACAATATTTTTTAGATTTATAGAAAACTTTTGATTTACTTTGATTTGATTAAAAACCGAATTAAACTATAATTGTATTATGTGTTTTTTTTAAATTTCATTTTTTATTATATTACTAATTTAAATTTATTTTTATCATTAAATATTTATTTTATATAAAAATTTTTATTGAAAATTATAATATGTATTAACTAGGATTTGTTAAATCGAATCGAATGATCTTAACCGATCACTGATGATAATTTAGGTTGTAAATCTGAGATTTAAAGTCGAATTATACACTCAAAAATGATGGTAGACAACAAAAATTAGTAAATTAACTCGATTGTTTAATGGATCATTGAATGTTGAGTACTGATTTTTCCTTTGATTAATATAATTGTCAAAAGTGTCTAAAAAATTTCATTATATAATATATTCATTTGAATTAAATAATTTAAATTTTACAATTTAAATATTTTCTTTAATTTTAATATATATCAATCGAATGCGATTAATTTCAGCTTCTCGAGTTGGAACCACGATAGCTATAGCACTAGCAACAATTGCAATGGTGACGTTATTTCTCTTTGCTGGTTATGCGGTCTATGCAAGGCTATCAAATTTGAAAGGTAAATAATTTTTCATGCAAACATTTGATTGAAAATTTGAATTAGTCATCTGGGTTAAAGCCAATAAACATATTGTTGTTACACATCACAGATCGCAATGAATTTGGCTTCATTGCCGGTTCAACAAAGAAATCCTACACGAGCTTCAAATACGAAACACTCGAAAAAGCAACAGATTACTTCAATCCATCGAGAAAATTAGGCCAAGGAGGAGCTGGTTCTGTCTACTTAGGAAAACTCCAAACAGGCGAAACCATCGCTGTCAAAAGACTGATTTACAATGCCAGACAATGGGTTGATGATTTCTTCAATGAAGTTAACTTGATCAGCAGAATCCACCATAAGAACTTGGTGAAGTTTCTTGGTTGTAGCATTGAAGGCCCTGAGAGTCTCCTTGTTTATGAGTATATGTCTAACAAAAGCCTCGACCAGTTCATTTTCGGTACTTGCTTTCGCTACTGGTTCATTTTCAGTATTTGAGTGATTGAATTTGATGGGTTAGTGATGCTTGCAGATAAGAATGGAACCAAGCAGCTGAACTGGAAGCAGAGGTTGAACATTATTGTTGGCACGGCTGAGGGACTAATGTATCTACATGAGGGTTCGGATGTGAGGATAATTCACCGGGATATCAAGAGTAGCAACATTCTTCTTGACGAGAATTTGAATTCGAAAATTGCGGATTTTGGACTTGTGAGGTGTTTTGGAACTGATAAGTCTCATATCAGTACTGGTATTGCTGGAACACTGTAAGAGAAAATTTTCATTTTTTCATTTTCTCCTCGGAAATCTTTTCAGATTAGATAATTTTTTGTTCTTGATTTTTTGAAGTGGATATATGGCTCCTGAATATCTCGTTCGAGGACAACTAACTGAAAAAGCAGATGTTTATAGCTTTGGAATAGTAATTCTGGAGATTGCTTGTGGTAGAAGAAACAACGCCTTTACACATCATGCAAATTCGCCTCTACAGACTGTAAGAATCAACCCTGGAAACCATCTCTGGTTAGTCAGTTTTCGTGTAATGTGAATTTTGTTTTACATTGGCTGCAGGTTTGGACACTGTATAGATTAAATCGGTTAGTGGAAGCCATAGATCCGAACCTGAAAGGCGATTTTCCTGAGAAAGAAGCACGTAATGTGCTTCGAATAGGATTGTTATGTACACAAGCGACAGTGGCATCAAGGCCGTCTATGAGTCAAGTTATTCGGATGCTAATTGATGAAAATTGCGAGATCCCGATACCCAGTCAACCGCCGTTTATGAATTCCGGCATGTCTGTTTCGACGAGCCCCTGTAATACTAACAGCTTCTTCACAAAACCTCTGGAAGTTTCAAATACTTCATTATGTAGATTTCAGGATTCAGATGAGCCCTCACACGTCCGAAGTTTTTAGAACAATGGAAGAATTGATAATAGAAACTTTTTTAATTGACCATTTTGATTTTTGTAGAGAGTCAGTTTTTACATGAGAATCAATTTTTGAACTGGAAAAGATACGGCAATGATGTAAAGCGGCATGGTGTCAAAACTATAGTCAATAGGATAGTTGTAGATCCTTTTAGCTTGTGTCTATTCTATAACAAATCTGGAAGAGGAAATTGCACTGAGGGCCCGTACGAATGTTAATTGCAGCCCGGTACATCTTAGTATAATTGACAATCAACACTTCTGGACCTACAGTTAACTGTTAGTATGTTATACAATTCTGTTAACGAATGGAACTTACAAAGAATAGTCTCCTTCAGTAGTAAAACGGCGCCTAACAATGGTTGTTAATTTTTTTAATATATATTTTTTTTATTAATTTATTATTTTTGTTAGATATTATTAATTAAATAATATTATTTTTTACCACAGGTGATCATTGACAACGATATTTATCTATTTAAGTGTGTTGCATCAAGTAATTAAAATGTAAAAATCTTCTCCTCTTCTGAATACCCAAATCAAATTTCTTTTCGTCTTTTAAATAGCCAAATCAATCCTGCTGCCTTCGTCCTCTCTTCTTTTTTTTTTTTAATTTTTTTAAAAAAAATCTCCATTATAACAAGAATGGAGAAGTTGTAGTATGAGTAATCTAATCAAGTAGGTGAGCAGCGGAAGATCAAATTTGAAAATCGCAAGTGTTATTGCCATAAACGAGCTGTGATAAAAATTTTAAAAAAAAATTCCAAATAAATTGTTTTTCACATGTAAGAACAAAACGTGTAATTGTTTTGGATTTTGGTCCCACTCAGGTGAGGACAACCAAAGAAACGAAGCTGGAAACTCTACAACGGATTCCCACCGAAAATGTTAATTTCAGGTTAGAAGTTAAGATCAATACAATCATCCGTCAACAACAAAGGATTATACATACCATGAAGGATGCAAAATATTACATAAAGTTGTATCTAAAAGCAATCATACCACATATCATAGTCTGGTATGTAATCAAAATAATAGTAGTATAATTGTACCAAGTATTTTACACTTTATGCGTATGTCTATTTGTATGGGAAATAATCCTAAGCGTAGCTAAATAGTTGTAGTTAAGGAGTTTTAAATATGGTTCTAAATTGCACTCCTAAACTGTAATCTTACCAAAATATGACTAAAGAATAGGATTTTCAAAAACCAACGACTGTTTCATGAAGTGAGGCTTGATACTTTTTTGAGTCAAGCCAACTTCAGCAACACAAAAAATGCCAAAAAACAAAACAGCATGGTATCCTGCTGAACTAACCTACATAGAACCAACAAGTACTCATCAACTTCATTCTCAAATAGAACACAAATATTACAGCATGTAAGTTTCAACAACCATAAATGAATAAACACAACAAGACTGACATAAAATCCCAGGCAATCAAATTATCTTGTCATCCCTAATATAACACACATATGACATTGTATTTAACTACCGACAACCTTATTTATCATATATATATATATATGCATTAACTGATATATATATATATATGTATTCCAAATGTTAAACCCATATAATTATTTCTCAATTAATTCTAGTAGCATAACAACAATAAGACCAAAATCTTAATAAAGCTATAACAAAAGTTGTATTAATTTTATTTAAGACAATAGATGTTGCTGGAATTAGAAAACATATTAATCCTGAGTGGGTGGAGGTGCTGCTTGGATCAGAGGCTGTGATGATGGCTCCCCATGTTCCATGGTGACGTGCTGAAATGTTTCTCAATCTTTGAATCTCAGACACTACATTAATAATTATTAAATATTAGAGATAAAATAATTGGGTTGTCCATAGCCAATTTTTGTTAATGATAGATGTTGACAATGTGTAAAAATAACACTTTCTAAACATTAATATGCTCACACGATTCTGTTTGTCAGCATTTAATGTCGAATTCCAACTCTTATTATCTAAAATGAAATCATATTTACAATCACAAAATGAATTATCAAACTAGAAAACAGCATAGTAGCATATTCAGTTTATATTGTTATTTATGCCAAATGAATAACTACCTGATGAGTAAGAGAGTTATGCATTGATCCAGTTGGTAGTCTTATTCTTACTGTAGGATTTTCTGCGTGGTGGACCCTGTCATTCCTCCCAATTCCTGCATGAACAGTACTGGTACTAGCTTGCATATTACTTTGGTCGTTTAAGGGTGGCACATATGAAGAAGTAGGAGTATAATCTCGTATTAATAGTACTCATGTAATAGTCTAAATAACACACATAATGATGAATTGATAAATTTGAAAGTCACAGCTTACCTTATAATTATACTGGGTAACAAACACATTTCCCCGAGGTTGGTCCTTGATTTTCAAATTTCTGTCATACCAATTTGAATAATAAGCATAGAGAGTTGCTGAAAATTAAATACATAACATAAATTATATGTACTTACTGGTCTCCTCCTTTTCGAACGCCTAGCAGGAGCCTTACCCAATGCTGAACATATCCTTCTATTAGCCCTACCTCATGGCAATGTTTACATCTACAACCAACAGCTCTTCGCAGACTCACTAGCTCATTAGTTCCTTTTCTTCTCAATGTTTTGGGCCTACCAACTTTTCTTGTTATGACTGGTGGAAGGATAGGTACAAAATCAAAATCCGGCCACCTACTCTCATCTGGAAGTGGCTTCATGAAGAAGCTGTAAGTCCTTTGATAAGCAGTTTTAGTCATTGACTGATCAACAAAGTCAATTGTTTTCATTCTCTTCTTGACGATACAAACCAGGGCATGCGCACAAGGTAGACCGCTTACTGCCCAGAAGCCACAATCATATAATTTTCTCTCCAAGTCTTTAACATACCTCATATTCCCATCTTCAACTTCAAAGGTAAACTTTCCACATTGCAATGGGTTCAAACCTCTTACAAACTTCATTATACCAAAAAGTGCTTTCTAGATGTTGAGAGGTAAAGCATTATCTGGCCACTTTAGACATTATTCATGCCTAACAACAATCTGCTTAGTTATAAGCTTCCTTATCGCCTCCACCATTTGTAGCATTGGTTGATACCTAGCAGACTTCACCCACTTATTTTTGTAGTTTCCACACAATTATTTGTTATTTGGTCACACTTTGTCTCTGTATCAAATGCATGTATTTCCCAAAAATGTAGAGGAATATTCATAAGGTAATTGTAGAATACTTCACTCAGATTTCTGATGGCCTGCATCTTCTCTAGGAACAAAGTTTTGTTAGGTGATTTTGCAGCAGCTCAAAAATAGTCCTTGATACAATCAACCTTGTAAGTACTGGTTACATTATCCAGTATATGTTTAGCGCAGTGCCGGACTCTATGGTTTGGCCAATACATTTCAAGTGCAGGACCTATACCCTTCTACCTATCTAAAATGAATGTCACTCTCCTGGTTTCATTAACTCCTACATGTTCCCAAAGCAGTTCTAAAAACCACTTCCAATTATCCCCATTTTCTATTGCAACTACTACTAAAGCAAAAGAATTAACCCCATTATTGGTATCTAATGAAACAATAAGCAATAAGACTCATTCATGGCTTGCTTTGATGTGTGTACCATCGATGCCAATAAAAGGTCGGCAGCCAGCAAGGTATCCAAGCTTCTGAGCCTGAAAACTAAGAAAAAAATCTATGGAAATGAGCAGGAGTGGTGATATCGGGATTGTACCTGATTGTGCTCACAAAAACTGAACTACCAGGATCTCTCTAACGAATGGCGTAACCATATCTGTGGAGCTTGCTAAAGCTTCTAATGTATTCCTCTTTTCCTTGACAAAGAGCAAACCGTTTGGCTCTGTAGAGTGTATGCAATGGTATTTCCAATCCAGTTTCCTGAATAATGATATGCTTCAATGTCTCCACATTCATATCTCCATTGATCTCAATAACTCCCCACACTCAGTTCCCAACCAGGTGGAGGTGACATCTCTATTTCTATTCATTTGAAGACAAGTATGAACGTCGTTAAGAGTTTTGATCCGAAAACAAACCTTTGTCTCAGTTTGGCTTGCTGTCATGCCACTTGCATCCTTCAGCTTCATAACCAGAGGTGACCCGCCTAGGCTGATTCTTCAATCTTTTAGCTTAAACCCTTCATGTACTGAGTATGCCAACAATATCTTTCTAAAATGGTTGGCATCCCTGAAGACTTAGTCAACCATTAAAGCAATCTTTCCATCAAGAGATCTTTTAAAAGGAATGCCAACCGAGAGAGCTTCAACCTGGTCCTCAGAATCAGCATCATTTTGAATTCCAGTTTTGTGATAATACCTACCATCATCTGCATCTGACATTCCATCTCCGCTATTATCATTATGATAACTGTGATTGTCTTCCCTACCGACTTCTTCATTAGATAATTCTTCATCAGCAGCATAGTCACTTTCCGAAGAAGCCTCTGTTGAAACTTCAAGATTAGATGCGAAGAATGTGGGATCATCACTTTGATCACTCTCAAATATGGGTTCATCATCATTGTTATCACCTAACTCAGGGCTGCTGGGCCGATTTTGTAGGTTTCTAAAGTCCAAATTATCACTGGGGTTATTAGAAGCAGACAGGCTTCTGTATTGGTTTGCTCACAGAACCTATCTTGGACACCGATAGGCTCATTATCTAATACATCAAAGAAACTGGATATGGCACTATATCGATAATGAAGGTGATATCATGTTCACCTTTTGCAATGAATTCGTCCAAAGCTTCCAACAGAGACTTATCAGCTATTCATTTAAATGTGATTTAAATGTGCCTTTCGTTTCCATTTCGCCATCATACAACTGTTCCAGATCTGCTTCAAGAAGATACTCTCTCTATCAAAGTTTCCGAGCTCTTCCATACTGTCATCTTCATTGAAAATGGCATGTGCCCTAAAATTATACTTCTTGCTAACAATACAAACAGCAGAACACAACTAATATCAATACCTATTTTTGATAATAATGTGTAACTAATATTAAAGACAAGTAATATAAATATTTACAAATATGTAAGTAATATTAGACAACTAACAAAACATGCTACATTAAAACTAATATCTTTTCATTCATAAACTGATAAGATAAATGATGGAAATAAAAATAATGTCCAACTGTCTAACTGTAGTAACACACTTAAAAATGACAATGTTACACACATAGCATTACAAAAACTATTAACAATAATCTTAAACAAAAAGACAACAACTTGAACTAGTTAAACATTTTCAAACTGCAAAACAACACACTCAACCAACATATGAATCAAAACTTAGGCGGCAAAAATATATGAACCAAACCAGAACTGACAAAATTATTGGAAACCTTCCATTTGCGATAAAGACCTAATTTAGTAGAGTTTGAACAACATATGAATCAAACCAAATCATACCAAATCACAGGAACCAAGCCAAAATAGATTTCAGATTAACATATCGTTAATAGATGGTAACTATTAACAGATTCATAACATCACATGAATAACAACTAGGAAACAAAAATACAAGAAACAAGTCAAAACTAACAACAAAAATGCTAATATTCCAGATTCCAAAATAGAATTACTTTAACAAAGTCTAAACATGGAGGTGAAAATGTACAAAGTAGTTACCTCAAATTTGCATGCTACCACATTGTCGAGCAGAATGAGATGGTGTTACACTTTGCAAACCTGATCTGTTTTGAAACCAGAAAACACATATTTTAGCAAATAAATAAACGATTTACACATCCAGCAAAAAGTGAAACAACAAACACGAGTTTTTTTTAAGTGGGTTCCTACACCTTAACCCCAACAACAACCATGACAAAACACAAAAAAAAAAAAAAACTTATCATAAACGAAAACACGAAATACAATCAACTTGAATAACTCATTTAACCAAGAGAAGTTTAAAAGTCTAAAATACTCACTTGATTGAAGAAGATGAACTGTTTTGATTTAACCAACAATAGTTGATTTTTGCAAACTCTAATGTTCAGAGAACTTTTCAATTTCTTTTTTGTTTGTTTGGACTAGAGATTAAGTCTAAGAGTGATTGTTTGGATGTAATGCACTCTATTCCATTACCAGAATTATTACCGCCAATTCCATCATTATTTACCTTGTATTATGTTTATTTTTTTATTTTTTAATTATTTTTTAAAAATAAGCATTTAACGCAGGTCTACTGAGTGGATGTTAGAGCTGGTAAACGGGTCGTTAGCCCGCGGGCTGGCCCGTTTAACCCGCATGTGGGTTCGGTTAGGGTTAATGAAATTTTAGCCCTCCATGAAAATGAACCCACTTAACCCGGCCCGTTTAACTCACGGGTTTATATGGGTTGGCCCACATAACCCGCGGGTTGACCCGTTAACCCGCTATATTAAAAAAAATATATTTTATATATTTAACTATATAATATTAAAAATATCTTTACATATATAAATTTTTATTAAACAATCTTTTAATAAAATAATTTATATCGTTTAAAAATTAAACTTTAAGGTTTTAATTTAATAATAAATCACCATAATAATAAAAATAAATTATTAAACTCTAAAAATGAATTATTAAACTCTAATTTAATAGTTAAATGAATTGAAATAGTATTGTTATGAAAATAACCCTTTATAGGGAAAATTATATAAAATAAACCAGATAATGTTTAAAAATTCAAAACTAAACCAATAGAAATTTATTTCTATTTTTGAGCCACTCAAACTTTGATTTTCAAAAATAGACCATCACATATGTGAAGGTCCTTTTCACAGACCATCTTCACACCTGCACAGATCAGTGTAAAAGATCTTCATAAAAGGATAAAATGGTCAATTTGGTTCATTTTTTAAAAGTGAAAGTTTGAAAGATTATTTTTATAAAATTTTTAAAGTTGGACTATATGATGTAAATAAAAGTTATAAAATAACAAAAATGAAAATAACCCTTATTTATTATATAATATGTATTAATTTTAATTTTTTTAAAAAAATAGTGGTTCGTGGGCCAGCCCGTTTAACCCGCGACCCGTGCGGCCCGGATTAGGGTCAGTAAAAAATCAGCCCGTATAGTAAAACAACCCGCACGGGCTAAACCGTTTAACCCGCAACCCATTGTGAGTCGGGCTGGGCCGGGCCGGGCCGGGTTGGTCCGTTTACCAGCTCTAGTGGATGTGAACCCATACCAAGCAAGGAATTGTCGATTATGCCCTTTGCACCACAAATCTTGCCGTTTACAAATGGTCAACGTGTGGTCAACTGATCCAGGGGTGTTCATTGTCAATTATACCAAAAAGTGTACCTGCGTGCAATTAACGTTCATACAGGGGTGTCAGTGCAATTTACTCAATCTAGAAATGTAAGAGAAGTGGTTGACATTGAATGTAGTAATGAATAGTGCAACATTGTAGATTGTTGATGTGTGTCATACAAGAGTTAATTGTACTCACACCCCTGAACAATAATAATTTACATACAAATGAATATTTTAGTATGAGTTAATTGCACGTAGACACTCTGAACGATGATAAATTGCACACAAATGAACATTTTGGTATTTATACACACTCATACTCCTTTATCCAATAATAAAACCTTGTTTAATTAATAAATTTACCAATATAACAATGAAATTTGCAATTCTGAATACATTTGTATGATGTAATTTTCATTTAAAGTTAATTTTACCTTATATTTTCACTAATTTTTATGGATAGAAAGAATACAATTGTATATTAATACCAAAATGTTCTATATATGTAATTTGTCATCGTTCAGAGGGTATGAGTGCAATTAACTCTTTTGCTACTAATGCATACTCACACCATATACCCAATAATAAAATCTTATTAATTAATAAATTTATCAATATAATAATAAAATTTACATTTTTAATACATATATTACGATGTAATATTCATTTAAAATTAATTTCACTTTATATTTTTATTTATTTTTATGGATAAAAAGAATATAATTGTATATTAATATTAGTTTACCATTGTTTAGGAATGTAAAAGTAATTACCTCTATCCAATCACAAATGTATCCAATCACAAATGTAGAATACAAGGGTATTCACTAATTTCCATACGGTCTGGATTGTTCGTTTTGGAGTACCCAACGAGATGGTTGATTTATCTACTATTACGCCTTTTCTATTTACCTTTAGGGGTGGAACAAAACTTGTTAAGAAAAAAATCGAATCGAACCCAAAGGGTTCAGTTTGATTTTCAAATTAATTCAGTCTGATTTTTAAATTAATTCGGTGGATTGACATAATTTCTTCGATTTCAGATTATCGTCCGGTTAAAAATAATTAAATTAAATTAAATTAAAACAAAATTTTCAACTGTCGACTAAACCGGACCAAATTAATTCGATATTTTCCCAGTTCCATATTTTTTCTGTTACGAAATCAATCCGATATTTATTCGACAGCCGAAAACCAACTCCAACCGTGCACCCTATTTCTATTACTCAGATTATAGGAAGAAACCAAGTAAATTACCACAACATAGTTTATACCACTATATGAACTTAAGATGTACAAATTGTGCAAGAAATCACTAACACAATTATACATAACAACATCACATACAACGACATATAGCAACCAAGCGCAGAGACCATTCAATTGCTTCATAGATAATCAAACAACTTCAACATAGCTTTGTGAGACCGAAAAGAGACAAATCCAGAACCTACTCATTATCGTCAACGACGACACTGATCTCACCTTTTTCAAGCAGATCGTAGAACTCTCTGGTTCGTTTTTGGTTATTCCAGTGATGCATTTTCCATAAGCTTCCAGCTAGTAAACCGAGAGAGATTCCCAAGAAGATCTCTTTGATCACACTGGGTCCGTTATAAGCTGCGTGTGCGATCTTTTGTCCACTGGCCATCGTGAAAAACTAGAACAGATCGATGGATGAGAAAAACAGAGCACTGAGGTTAGGTTAGTAGTAATAATTTGAAGTGAAGAGTGATGAAGAAAGTGAAGATTGTACGTACCGGAGAGAGTTGCAGAGGACGTGAAGTGAAGTGAAGATTCTCGCGGAAGGGAAGAGAAGAGTCTAGGGAAAGAAGAGGAGTGAATTTTGGTTTTTTGGGGCGTGGATGGATTACAGCCGTTGGATAGTGTTGGTTTCAGGGTGCAGGAAGTGCCACGTCAGGATAAGTGCATGCAATATACGTGTCTAGTGCCAACGTGATGCTCTGTCTTACGTGTCGGAATTCTGGTCTTCGATGACATTTGTATATTTTGTGTCTTTTCTTTTAGCAAACGCAATGTTTATTTCTAAGCTACTTAAAGAGGTATGTGCCTAATGGACCTTGAAATATGAGAGAAACAAATGGATCTGACCCAAAAGGAGAAGAGACCTACTAATATGTGATTTACAAATTAAAGACCAATTAATGCAACAGTAGAGACCAAGTACGGTTGAATCTCTATTTCGAAACATGATTTCTATTTTCTATAGACAAATTAGCATGGCTAATAGCCTTATTCCTAAATTATTATTGTTGTGCAACAGGTGGATTCCACCGTGTTGTAACTAGTATACGTGCGGCACATGCATATGTAAATTGTACGTAGTTTGGCATGTGGAAGTACAATTTGTATTGTTCTGTATATGAATTGAACAACGTCTTAATAAGATAAGTGAAATTTGTATTGTTCTCTATATGAATTGAACGACGTCTTAATAAGATAAGTGAGTTTTGTTTCTTTCAATTACATTACATTTTCTTCTTGTGTTTATATTCACTAAAATTATCCCCTGCTTTGTATAATAAAACAATATTCCAGAATTCAGAATTAGGAGCAATAACATCAAGATCTCAAGTTATCATTATCTCTTATCTATTTAATTTAATATTTAATTGTTCTTCCTTCTATTATTTTATTTTATTTTTATAATACGTAGTATGCTTTTTGATTGCCGTTTAATTGAATTTTCCAGATCATAAAGTATTTGGTAATTGTGATTCTGACTACGAAATCTGAAAATTGAGAAATTGTAATTGTTCACCTGAAGTTGAATAATTAAATTTTGTAACTCTGGAAATTTAAAGAAAGTGCTCTTATTTTGAAAAAAAAATAAATCGATATAAATTTGAGCATTGTTGGTTTTTGGAGCAAATTATATGAGATGATTGAGTGATTATGGAATAAGATTGAAATCCAAAAATCTGTATGAAACTCTGGATAAGAAAAATGAAACTCAGCGATGTATCTGATTGTGAACAAGCTGAAAATATGTGGGGAAACAATAACTGACCATGAAATGTTAGAGAAAATGTTTACCACGTTCCATCCTTCCCAAACGATTTTACAACAGCAGTATCGAGAAAGAAAATTCCAAGAATATGATGATTTGATTAAAATTATATTGCTGAAAAACACAACTAGTTATTTAAAAAAATAGTGAAAGACGCCCTGTTGGCACCCAAACATTCCTAGAAGTGAGTTTACATTATAATAAAAATCCAGGCCATGGACGTGTTCATGGTTACCATGGTCGTGGTCGTGGTTCTGGGCGTGGAAATGGATGTGGAAATAGTCGTGGTAATGGTCGAGGATCTGAAAATGGTCAGGGACGTGGGTATTATGGACATCTATATAATAATCCAAATGCTCCCCAGAAGTGGAACAATTACCATGTCAGTTCCAGCAAAGGGAAAGAAGTTTAGGAACTGCCAAAGTTCAACCGTGGTCTCTATTATAAATGTGGTTCCCCCACTTGGTATTCAAGGACTTGTCGCGCTCCTAAACATGTAGTTGAAGCTTACCAGAAGCTGAGACACGAACAAGAAAAAGAAAAGAATAACGAAGCAAATATGGCTGATGTTTTTGGCGATGGTAATACTGGTTCTGTCGACATATCCAAATCTAGAAACTGCTAATTTCTTTGAAGATCCTGATGGAAGGATAGATCACCTGATTGGTTATGAAACCGTTAACTATAAGTGAAATATATTTCCTTGTTTTGGAATGTAAATAGAATGGAATATAATTTGGTTTTGATTGTAAATGTTTGTAAATATTTATGAATATTACATTTCCATTCAATTAATGTTATGTTTTCATTTTATTAAAGGTTATGGGTTCGAATCAAGAATTAGTTATATCTGGAGATATATGTTTAGCCGATAGTGCTACAACTCATACCATTCTGAGAGAAACAAAGTATTTTCTAGAACTAATACCAATTCAAGTTAAGGTGAATACAATATTAGGTCTAATAGATCTGATAAAAGGCTCCAAAAGAGCTTCAATCTTGTTACCAAATAACACTAAATTGAATATAGAAAATGCTTTATATTCTCATCCAGAAAAATTTGCTTAGTTTTAGAGATATAAAAATGAATGGATATCATACTGAAACAATTGATGAAAAGGGTGTCGAATATTTGAGTATTATTTTGGACAAATCAGGCCAGAAGCTTGTGATTGAAAAACTGCCTATTTCATAACTGTCAGGCATATTGAAACTCATGCTATTGAGAACCAGAAGTTCTCTGATCCTAAAATATTCCAACTTTGGCATGATCGATTTGGGCATCCGAGATCTACGATGATGTGTAGAAGAATTTCGAAGTTAGAAGGATATCCACTGAGAAATTATAAAATCCTACTGAATGCTAGGGAGGTGTATCCCATGTTCCCAAGGAAAATTGATAACGAAACCATCGTTTACGAAAATAGGTTTTGAATCTCCATTATTTTTACAGAGAATTCAAGAGATATATGTGGACCCATTCATCCACCTAGTGGATCATTTCACTACTTTATGGTTTTGATAGACGCATCCGCAAGATGGTCCCATGTATATTTGTTATCCACTCGTAATATTGCTTTTGCTAAGCTACTAGCATTAATTACTCGATTACAAGCTCATTTTCCAGATTACCCTATTAAAACTATAAAACTTGATAATGCTGGGGAATTTACATCGAAAACATGTGATGAATATTGTCAAGTATCTAGGATTGATGTTGAAAATCCAGTGCCGCATATTCATACCCAAAATAGATTAGTTGAATCATTAATTAAGCGCCTTTAGATAATTACGCGAACTATATAAATACGCTCGAAATTATTAATAACTATTTGGGGACATGTTATATTGCATGTTGCTGCACTGATTCGTATTCGCCTAGTAGCATATAATTCCCCACTACAGTTACTATTTAGGCATCCTCCTAACGTCTCGCATTTGCGAACATTTGGGTGTGCTATATATGTACCCATTACTCAAACTCAGAGAACAAAAATGGGACTCCAAAGACGTTTAGGAATATATGTTGGCTTTGATTCTACATCAATTATTATATATTTTGAACCATTGACAGGAGATTTGTTCTGAGTGTCAATTTGATGAAAGTAATTTTCCATCACTTGGAAAAGAAAAGATTTCTCTAGAAGAGAAACTTGAATTAGCATGGAAAGTACCCATATTAGCGCATATGGATCCACATACTCCACAATATGAACTAGAAGTTCAAAGGATTCTACATTTACAAATGATAGCTAATCGAATGCGAGATGCATTCAATGATACGTAAAAAATAACCAAGTTTTATATAGAAGCTGCTAATGTACCAACAAGGGTAAATGTTCCAGAAGGATAATCTCAAAAGATAATAGCACATGAAACTCTTATCTCATGCCAGAAGCATGGAAGACCACCTAGTTCAAAAGATGCAGTTCCAAGGAAAAGAAATAAAAATGATCTGAATCCTAAAATCACATTCAATAAAATCCCAGAAGTTGTTGAGATCTCTGAAAATAATCTCCCTAAAGGGGGAAATGATAAAGAAATATTAGAATCGAAAAATGAAGAAATTTCTGTAAATTTCAATAAGGAATTATGAAATAAAAATGAAATGAAAATTGATTATCTATTTTCCTACATAGTGGCAGTAGATATTTTATATGATGATCATGAGCCACGTAGTATGGAAGAATACAAAAATAGATATGATTGGAAAAAATGGGAAGAAGCAATCTAGGCAGAGTTGAACTCTCTGAATAAACAAAAAAAAATTTGAACGTATAATGAAAACACCTGAAGATGTTCAACTGGGTGGTTACAAATGAGTTTTCGTTCGAAAACAAAATGAAAGAAATGAGAGATACAAAGCACGTTTGGTTGCTCAAGGTTTCTCCCAAAGACCTGGAATTGATTGTGATGAAACTTATTCCCTAGTAATGGATACTATTACGTTCCGATCTCTGATCAGTCTTACCATTTATGAAAAATTGGAAATGTGTCTTATGGATGTAATTACTGCATATTGTATAAGATGTAGATCTATTGTTGGAATGACTCGGAATGAGGCACTCATTTTATGTGTGAGACTTTCTCTAATAGTAGTAAAGATGAAAATGAATCCTGGATTCAATTTGGCAGCAATTCTGTATGTGCTTCTTTCATTTCCTTTCATCATATTTATAGAGGATTACATGGATAACATTACTCAACATTTATGGTATTAATTGCAATTATTCGTGTTTATAGGTATTGATCGCCCTGACATGATTTCTGATTCTATTCCCTTGCAATGATGACTATTAGTAGCATTTATAGACATTATTTCCACATTTATGCGCTTCCGTTACGTTTTTCATGACCTGGCCTAATAATACTCTGGACTAGCATTCGGGTTTGTTTGTGACGATCTCCATATTTCCTTCTGATGTGATCCCGCCCGAAATCCTTCAGCACCAGTATCCCAGTAGTGCTCGAAATTGATCACCCAGTCATCATTTGGTTGAGACCTTGTTGTGCTGACGACCGCTCCTTATTCCTCATCTGTATTGGCTCCTCGCTCGTAACCTTACAACGCTCGCATACGATCCCAACTCCCGCTCGTATAAGCCTTCCTATAATTGTTATCCCGTTCTCTGCCTTTGATCACTTTTTGTGGGCTTCTGCCCCAATTTCCCTAGATACTTGTTGGGCCCAATTTCATAAGGCTTTCACTGAGTCCACTCGGGTGACAGCCACTATACATATCTGTATGGATCACTTGATTCTGATATTTACATAAAACTCCCGGAATGATTGAAATTACCTGAATCATATTGATCAAGATCTCAAAAATTATATACCATAAAGTTACAAAAATCCCTGTATAGATTGAAACAATCTGAGAGATTGTGGTATAAACGTCTTAGTGAATATTTAATAAAACAAGGATACTAGAATAATACTATATGTCTATGTATCTTCATTAAGAAATCAGGTTCTGTTTTGTTATTATAGCAGTTTATATGGATGATATGAATATCATGGAACTACTGAAGAGATCAAATAAACTGCTGAGTATTTGAAAAGAGAGTTTGAGATGTAGATTTGGGAAAAACAGAATATTGTCTTAGTCTGGAAATTGAACATAAATCAAATGGCATATTGATTTCTCAATCAACATACATTAAAAAGCTTCTGAAAAGAGTTAATATGGATAATGTAAATCCATTAAGTATACCCATAGTTGTAAGAACACTTGATCCCAAAAGGGATCTATTCTGACCGAAAGATGATGACGAACAAATACTTGGTCTTGAAGTACCATATCTGAATGCAATAGGCACACTATTATATTTGGTTCAATGTACGAGACCAAATATCTCGTTTGCTGTAAATTTATTAGCAATATGTAGTTCTGCACCAACCCGTCGTCATCGGAATGGAATCAAACATATTTTGCGTTACCTGAAGGGTATGAAAGATTTGGGATTATTTTATACAAATTCTGATAATTTCTGGGTTTGACTGGTTATGCCGATGCTGGATATCTTTCGGATTCGCAAAAAGGACATTCTTAAACTGGCTATATTTTCACGTACAATGGTACCGCGATCTCCTGGAGATCTATGAAATAAATTTTAGTAGTCACGTCCTCGAATCATGCTGAAATTTTAGCATTACACGAAACAGTCAATAGTGTATTTGGTTGAGGTCAATGATCCAACATATTCAGAATTCACGTGGTATCTCCCAAACCATAAATGGGCCAACTATGATATTTAAAGATAATACGGCATGCATCGCCCAAGTTCGGGGAGGTTATATCAAAAGAGATCGAACTAAACATATTTTCCCCAATTTATTCTACACTCACAAGTTTCAGAATACTGGTTAAATCGACGTAAAGAAAATTCGATCTTCTAGTAATCTAGCTTATCTATTAACAAAATCATTACCGAAGTCAAAGTTCGAGAAGCTGGTTTACGATATTGGAATGCGAAAACTCTCTAGATTAGAAAATTAGATGTATGAGTGTTATCATCAGGAGAAAAACTTTTGTAATATTAAATTCACCAACTGTACTATTTTTTCTTCGTCCAGTTTTTATCTCCCGTTGAGTTTTTCTGACGAGGCAGCCAAAATTTCAAAATGGTGAAATTTAAAGAGAAGTGTTGTGAAACCAGCAACAGGTGGATTCCACCATTCACCTAAACTAGCATACATGTTGTACATGCGTATATAAATTGCATGTAGTTTGCCACGTGCAAGTACAATTTGTATTGTTCTGTATATAAATTCAACAACATCTTAATAAGAAAAGTGAGTTTTGTTTCTTTCAATTACATCACCTTCTCTTGGGTTTATATTCACTAAAATTATCCTCTGCTTACAATATCCCAAATTCCAGAATTAGGAGCAGTAACGTGAAGATCTCAAGATATCATTATCTTTTATCTATTCAATTTAATATTTAACTGTTTTTCCCTCTACCTTTCTATTTTATTTTTACAACAATTATAATATTTATATAATTTTAAAATTATTTTTTAATTTTGTTAAAATATTTTTGTTATAATTTATTTCTTACCTAATACTTTTATCAATAATATGTATTTTATATCTCTTTCCTTTTAATTAATATTTATATTTTTTATTTAAAATTAAAATTTATTCATATTATACAAATTCCTAAAAAAAAAATTCAATAAAATATATAGATATAAAAATATATTTAATAATTCAATTCATTTTAATTTTTATTCATAATTTAAAAAATTAAAAATAAAAAACATTTAAAAATAAATAATGATAATTAATTTTTAAAAATTATAATTAATAAACTTTCAATATATTTTCTAAATTTTTCAAAATTAAAAAATATATAATAATAAATAATTGAGTTTTTAAGAGATGAAACATATCAAAGTTTTGAAAAGTAAGGCATTGAGGGATTATGAGGACAATGTTTTGAATTAGTTTTGCAAAGATACCAGGGCTTTTAAGTTGAAATCAGTATGAATTTATTTGGTCCAATTGAAATTCCTTTCAAATTTAAGTGATATACGTAACTATCAGGTAAATTTCATATGGATTTTTCCGATTTTATAGTAATGTTTTTTTATTATTTGAATGATTTAAACATCAAACATATCATTACATATCACTGATCTAATTTGAAAACTATTTATATTATTAAAATTATAGTTTCTAATAAATGAATTATATATATATATATAAACTACTAAAAAGTTTGATACTTTATTATAATTTATCAAGTTTTTAGCTATTTAAAATAATTTAATTTAAAAAGTATATGTATTATTTATAAAAATTAAGAAAAAAAAAATATTCAAATTATGAAATTATTTAATATTGTTTATAAGAATTTAGAAAATGAGTTAAAGTGGTATACTTGGAAAAAATTATTAGCTAAAGCAATTGGAGTGTGGGAAATAATAACTTAATAATTGATAATTAGTGGGGGTTTTTTAAAAAAATAAATAAAATTATTATTTATTCCCAATCTGCATAAAAATACAGAATATTAATACTCATGACATAATGTATGTGGGTGAACTCATCAACCTATGTCAAGTCAGGGCCATCCCAAAGGATTTTGCAGCCCTGTGCTTACTACGAATTGGCCCTAATTTCTATATTTTTGAACTGATTTTGACTTTCAATGTTATGAACACTTTTATCTGATTCTTGAAACATTTGAGAGTAATTGAATGATATAATGCTTATGGAATGGTTATAAGATTGACTACCAATGTTTATTGGTGTTCCAAATCGAAACTGGTAGCGAAATCGAAGTCGAATGAATGAAGAAATTGGAGGTTCGCAGCATCAGTGGTGCTGGCGACATAGCCCTATGTAGCCAGCTATGTCGCTAGCGCTAGTGACATAGGCTTTATGTAGCCAGCCATGTTGATTTGCATATTTTGGCGACATAGGCTTTATGTAGCTAGCCATGTTGCCAGAGTGCAAAATATGCAAATCTAAGGTTTGGTCTCGGTTGCCTCTGGCGTTAAATGCTTCTATGTCGCTAGAGACCGAATTTGAGCTTTTTAAACCTAAACCCACAAAAATCCTTTCATTCTTTTCAATTCTCTCGAACCCTCTCTTTGCAAAAGTGATTTCTCTCTCGATTTCGTCGCTATCTCTTCGCTTGGGTGTCTCGGGTAAGTCTCCAATTGACCTTAATCTTCTTCGCTTTCAGTTTAAGCATGATTGATGATGATATTGGAAGTGATTGATAGTGGTTTAGGGTTTATTAGGTATTGGATTAGTTAGGGTTTTGGTTGAAAACCCTAAGATTTGGGGGAAAGTGATTTGGAGGATTGAATCATGGAATTGAAGTGGGATTTGGTCTAATCGTGTTATCGATATGGTTTATTGTTCGATCGTTTGTTGTTTCTTTGCGATTAGAATATGTTTGTTCTTTATTGTTGTTAGGCGAAGTGGAAGGTGCAGAGGATCGTGTCGGCGACGCTTAGCTTAAATTATCGTCGGAAGAAAGGTTAGCAACGTCATTTTAAACTCTACATCAGTTGTTATATGTTTATGTATGTTCATTAATATGGTTAAATAAGATAACCACATGAATTGTAAATTGGTAAGATAGATAGTGAATGTTAGGAATGGATATTAATTGCTGCTCTTGTGTATATGCTGATATATATATACACATATATATATACATACATATATACATATATACATAGTGGTAAGTTTATTGCATGTTAGACTTTGGGTTTGGTTAGTTAGAGATGAAAATAATTGGATAAGGCACTAGTAAAGTACCTGACACATATTGATTGAAAGTCAATGGATTTCAAAACTTTAAATGTCTTTTTCCGTACTATTGTATTGTAACGATTGAATGTAATGTGGTGCTCCGGCTTCCGTTCGCAGTTCCGCCGTGGCTGGGGTTTAGGCGATACAAATACACATTTATTCCCTCTAAAAAGAAAATATATGATAAAAATTTGTTGTCGGTGGTTGAGATTGAGTGTTGAGATTGAGAAAATGAATAGACAAAGAGGATAAAGGTCATGGTTACATGATTTTACCTTATTATTAATTTATTCTTTTTTTAAAATTGGATTTTTAGGGCTTTCTTTATTTCGGCGCCATGTTCCATTGAGCTGTTTCAAGTTACCAAAAATCAAATCTAAGAGAAATTATATGAATCAATAAAATAAAAGAAAGGCGTAATAAAATACCTAGCTGCAGCAATAACACGTAAGCAAGGAAGACGACCCAGTTGTCAAGCCTTGCAAGTACATTCATTTGATTCAAAATCAACCATGTGAACATCCTCTCTATATGTCACTTGGTAGGACCGACCATCAAGAATAGGAACTACAATGCTACCAATGACATCTTTTTCAAGTTCATCGATGTATGATACAGCCTCAAGTGTTATTGATGTAGACAACTTTTGTGTCGCTTCGTGCCTATCACAAAACCAATGTTACACCAATGCTCTTAGAAACTCATTTGTAGCTGTTATGGGTAGTCGTTGAGTTTTCTTCATGGTTGCATTCGTCGATTCCGCAATATTAGAAGTTAACATAACATACCTCATTTCCTCACAATTGAATTGCGCCCACCTTTTCTTACCAATCTTTATTAACTCAATATACATCCCGAACTTACAACACATATATCATTAAATAGCAAATTACATTCTTCTACCGTGTGAGCATAACAAGCAGCCTTTAGTAGGCATACTGCGTTCGCTTGCTGCCAAATGGCTTCAAGTTATTTGCCAAATGGAAGTAATATATAACATGTGGAGCATCTAGGTAAACTCTTCTTATGGCGGCAAATATAATTTATGTATATCAGAAACAATGACTAGGTTACTGGGGTTTCCAATTGCTTTTCTCAGCTTTGTGAAGAACCAACACCATGAATCATTATCCTCGACATCTGCAAACCCAAAATTGATAGGGTATTTGCCACTACTATCGTCCTGTGCAAGTGCAGTAATAATTATTCATTTATACTCACCTTTCATATGTTCTATCGACGGCGACTACATGATGAACATGTGATAGAAATCCACGGATCGATGGACTGAGAGAGAAGAATGAGTATAAAAAAATGTTGTCAGGTCTAGTATGTATCAAAATAATGGTGCCCGAGTTAGAAGCTCTCATCTGTTTGAATTAAGCAGAAAGGATTTGATAAGACTTGATCTCATCACCATAAGCAAACCTTAGAGCTTGTTAAATGGCTCTCCATGCCTTGTTATACTTAATCTTGACTTGATAACAATCCTCTACCTCATTTTGCACATGTTTATCATGATAGTTGGCGATGGTGACCCGTGTTGAGTATAAATTACCAAGTTAATTGAACTTCATAGGGTTATAGTATGAAGTGTGTGTATCTAGTATGCATGAATGTTTCGAGTTAAACTTTGTAACGTGCCACATTGAAGAACCTGACCCTTGCCTAGCACATAATACAAAAGAGCATGTTTTGTCTGAGCATTCCACTTTAAAATGAATTTTGTTAGACCGGATAATTTTGGTCGTGAACTTATTCTCCAAAGCATACTTCTCAACTGCAATATTCATTTCCTTATTCTTCTTAAATCTCTCACTTTTTTCAAGTGGATTTCTCCGAACTGGAGGAGATTATGAATATACAAAATCTTGTGTGAATGAATAACAACTAGCACCGGCAATACCCAAGTCGGATCGTCTGGCATAACGGCTCTACCTGGTTCTTCTTCATCACTTTGCGAGCTAACATCTGGGCACTCTTCTAAATCATCCAAATCATCAACTTGCATTGGTTTAGTCTGCCCTCCATCTCCACCACCCCTAATATTTTCCAACTCTTCAAACACTTTATTTGCAGTGGGTTCATTAAGATAAATAAATGTCGATGATTTTCTGTTGTACTAATGGCAATATTCATATTATGTGTGTCACCATCTATGTGATCAATGCTCCCATTGACTTGTACATTTTGTTCCTTACCTTTCATGATAGTATCAACATATAAATACATGTGATCTCCATAATCCTCCTTCACAAAATTAAAATCTTCACTGTCTCCAACTTGATATCGCTGTTTCATAGAGTCTGTTGACAGCGCATGTATGGTAAAACCAAAGTAGATAGCATCTTTTGTTTTGCATATAATTTCTCTATTAATTGGGAATAAGAAATATTTGTATCAAGTAGTAGGGATGACAATTTTACCCGCAAACACATTTACCCGTGGAAACCCGTTTACCCGTGGGTACCCGCAATGGATTCGGGTAATTGGATTCATGGATCGAGTTTGGGTTTAAAAATAATACTCGTCGCGGGTTTGGTTTCGGGTTTGGGTAAAGAAAAATATCCTTACCCAAATCTGTACAATATTATAAAAAATATACATTTATAATAAAATCTTCAAAAATAATAATTGTTTTTTTTTTTTTTTAATTTGTTAATAGTTTATCATATTTTAGAACATGTTATAGTGTTTATCATGTTTAAAAACTTTATTTTGGTATATAACTTGTTTATTTAAGTTGTTTAAAGATATTGTTTATTTAAGTTATAAATTATATATATGGGAAATGTATGAATATTGAAATTGGTGATGATAACATGATTAAATTGATAAATTGATGATGATTTCAGGATTAACTTACATGCATAAGATAATCTTCTCTCGTGTAATATGATAGTTTTTTTTATCAATTTTTTTCCGGTCCACGGGTCAACTCGAACCCGCGGGTAAAAACCAGACCCGAACCCACCAAACCCGTAATGGGTTCAGATAGGGTTTGGATAGAGGATACCTTAACAAGTTCGGGTTTACTATGACCTTGCCAAACCCGGCCCATTGTCATCCCTATCAAGCAGCAAAACAAACATTTCACCACTCTTATATTCACCATCATTTCATTCTACCTTGAACTTCACCAGAGTCTTTTTAATTGTCATGCATGTATAAATGAAACAACATTAAAAGTATTCAATAAAATATGAAATCGATTTTTTTTTTTGAAAAAAAAATCTAGCTTCCCGGTCCTAAAGATCGGAAAGCAGTTATAATTCGGATTTACTTCTCAGTCTGGAAAATAGGAAGCATGTAAAACATTTTGCTTCCCAGTTAACAATATCAGGAAACGTTTGCTTCTCGATCTTGGGAGCCGGAAATCATAAGACTCCCCAGTGGTTTCCCGATCACCACATCGGGAAGCAGTACAAAAACTAGTTTACTTTCCGGAATGGAACCCAGGAAGCATCATACGACTTCCTGGTGTAGAGGACCGGGAAGCACACTAGTTTTTGAACTGTATTCCAGTGTCGGGACCGAAAAGCACCCAGAAAAAAAATCCTCATATCGAAAATTCAAGAAATCCCACATGTACATACAAATTGTGTTCTAAATAACAACCAATCAATATACAGGGATCCTAAACTAATAAAAACCATATATATAGTATGTAATTAAATGTGCTACACAACACAATACAATCTCTACTATGTCTAAAACCCTAGTAGCTTAAGAAACATACCTAGTGAAGAAGATTTTTGAGTTATTTGTTGGAAGGAATTCTGAAATTATGATTAGGATTTATTGAATTTGGTGGAAGGAATTCACGATTTGTAACTTTTAAGTTTCATGCAAAATTAGAGGGGTTTTTTTTTTTCAATTTGGGAATAATTTTGCTATTTTAATTGTGTACATTGGTAGGGACTATTTTTTAATTTGACGGTGTCATTTTGTGAATATATGATTTGAATTCAAATATTTAAATATAAGGGCATATGAGACTTTACACCTTAGTAAGAGTTAATAAAATTATTTAATTAATTTTTTCAATAAGAAATAAGAAATGATACTGTTGTCAATTTGGTTTATTGTAAAACTTGTGTGATTTGATAATTTTTGAAGAAAAATTAATGTTGGACTAAAAATTTAAAAATTTTAATTTAAATGGTAAAGAAACCGATTTTTCTAAAAAAAAAAAATAAAATGCAATCATTTTAGGTGAATTTCTATCGTATATAAAAACTAATAAGCTCACTTTTTCTTTTCAAATTGTGTATCCCGATTGTAACTTTTATATAAATAATTGAAATAAAATAATAATATTTTGATTTAAAATTTATTTGTTGTACCAATTTAACAAAATTATTATGTTGATGAAGACATTAACAACTTTCTTATAGGGTTATTTACAAAAATCAACCGCAGGTTTGATAAATTAGCCAAAAACCTACGGCCTTTTCATTTTTGGCCAAAAACCAACATTCTGACAGTTTACATCCATTTTACTATTCATCCGTCAGTTGATGAACATTAATCAGGGGCATTTTGGTAATTTTTAATTTTTAAAAAAATAATAAATAATTATAAAGCAAAAGAAAATTTTTAAAAATTATTTTTTAAAAATCAGAAATTACAAAAATACCCATGATTACTGTTCATCGACTGACGGATGAACAATAAAATAGATGGAATCTTTCAGAATGTTGATTTTTGGCCAGAAATGGAAAAGTTGTAGGTTTTTGACTAATTTGTCCAACCTGCGGTTGGTTTTTGGAAATCTCCCTTTCTTATATGTACATGTTTTATTATATTAGTTTTGAAATAATTATCTTCGTAACTATAAATTTAACAAATGATAATTTTATAATCTTTTTTAGTTGAATTAATTTTGAAAAAATCGGTTACTTTTTAGGAACCGGTACGAGAACCATACCTAAATAACCGATATTTTTGGAATTGGAACTGGAATCGATACCGATTCTAAATACGGATGACACTGATACCGACTCTTGAAAATAAAGAACCGATAATTTTATTTTAATACTAATTTCTTTAAAAATTGGATATAAAATCTATTTTTTTTAAGGAACCGGTTCCGCTCACCCCTAAAAATTATTTAAATAAAAATGTAAAGGAGAGGAAGAAATAAAAAAAAATAAATAAATAAGTTAATTAGGCTAAAATCCAAAATTGAGATTAAGTACGACGCCGTTTGGAAAGTATATATAAATTTCCTTAATTCTTTCACTGTAGTATCATGAACAAGGTTTTGCAGAGTTTTCTCACAGACGAAAATGATTTTGAGGAGAATTGGACTTCTGAATCCGATTAGACATTCACTTGCTGCAACTACATCTTCTAAATCAGTTTCTCACTTCACAAAATCATGTAAGTCAGTTCTTGGTTTGCAGTTTTCGTTTTGATTCTCTTCTTTGATTGATTCGAATTGATTTGATTTGATTACTGAGAACAGATTATTATCGCAAATTGGAACCTTCGAGAACTTGGAGGAGCAGCTTAGAGTCAGTATTGCGTCAGAGATGTTCAAATTTTCATCTGAAAGTCAATGCTCAAAGAAGCAGTATCCAGAATTTCGGCTTTTCAGGTAAGTTATGATGCTTTAGCTAATGTGTTTAATTTAACGAATCTATTGAGGTTTACGTGCTTTGTTTTGGTAGTTAAGTTTGATAATTATGGAATTTCATTGAATTATAGATGATATTGGAAGAACTCTGTTGTTTTATTGTTGCATGGTTCAGTGAATATGGGGGATTGGTTGTCTCTCAGGTGTTAAGAGGTTTGCAAGTGTTTTTGGTGCTTCAGTTATATTTGCATCGGTCTACTTTCGTCCACATTTTGCATATGCTATGGATGGTAAGTGGTGTACCGTGTGAAATGTTGTTACAATGGTGTCAGTTAATGACATTCTTTTTGGAATTTTGACTGTTTGCTCATGAATTGTGTAGGTCATGATGTTATCTTTGATGATTATCGCGGAGATTTGTCAGGCAATTCTAATGTTAAAAGAGATTCAATTACTTTCTGGGCTTCTGTAAGGAAATTTTGGCTTCCCACTGTATTTCTTATTACTGTGTACCTCAACTGGGCCAATCCTTTTAGTCTTGCAGTACAATTGCTCGTCTTACTCTTCACTACCAGACCCCATCCTTTGTCGGTGTATCTGTTTGTTGATGAGGTTAGGAAGCATCCCATTTTGCTTGTTGCTACATTGTCAGTATTTTTGCTATCTAATAATCCTACTGAGGAACTTTTATGCGAATAGTTTTAATGCTCTATGGGTACATGATAATTGACACAATAGAAGTATGTTATCTTTGTGTACTTGATGCAGGATTGGTTGGAGTAAGTTTAACTGACTGGAAACTTTCATGTGAAGTTTGTGCTCTGTATCAAATACAGTGCAACTGTTATTTATAGATATTTGTTGGTCCAACATGGTGTGAAGTTTTTTCAAAAATTTTTGGGGGAAATACATATTTGAATGACTTTTTTGTTCAAGATTTTACTTATTGATGATGTGCTGATGATGAATCTTAATGCTGCAGTTGTGCCATCATTATATGCGCCAAAAGCCTCATTTGTACATATTTAAGGTAAGCTCCTGTTATCGATGTTTCGTCTCAATATCATTGCGTAGTAGACTTGTTTTTCAAAAAGTCTCTCTCTTCTTCCTATTCACTTCATTTATTCACTATTACATTTCAATCATCTGTCTAATCAATCGGAGTGATCGATATGTTTATGAAAGAACTTGACGGTCAAGTACTTAATTGAGTGAAGAGTTTCAACTGCACGCATCATTAATGCAAGAACCCATCAACATTTTGAATATCTTCTAGTTGTAGTTGAAAATAAAGTCAACATACTTACTAATGCTTTTCAATTGCTCGTTTTTGCCATTTGGTGATAATATGCAGTCATTATATGCCAACAAAGTTGAGGTGGAAGATTATAAGCTTCTATGCATCGCGAGAGTTGAGATTGGAGATCAGAAGCTCAGGCTGGTAGGAATTCTTGGAGGTTGGTGGTCTTTGCCTTCATCGCAGAAAGCAAAACGGGGACTTCTATCCATCCTCAGACAGTCTTTGCAAATAAAATGAAACTAATTACAGGTAGAATCAATCTTCTAATTTGCCACACAAATCATGGCAAAAAACAGATCTGCAACTTCTTGCTGCCGAAGAATTGCAGCCGAAATTCAGACTAGATCATGTTTTTGGCTGGACTGGAGAACCAACATGGTTTGTGGAAGATTGTGGCAATTCGATGAGGTAAAATTTTTCAATTCAACTGGAAGTAACTATTTCTCTGCAAAATGCATACACTACATAGCTATCAACTCACTGTACCAAACTAATTATTATACATTACAAAAGGAATGAAGAGTATTGAGATTTCATTTAAGCCTCTGGTTTTTCCTCTTGTGTGTTTGATATATAGTCCATGTTTACTTTTCTAGATCAATTTCATAATATTAGTACATCAAGGTCTTAGTGAAGCAGGTGATAGTGTTCCTCAGCCGATGAAGGACCACAAAACATGCCTCCCCATCGAGGGAAGTAGATCAAGGTAATTGAGAAAGAGCAAACAACCATCATAAGGCCCATTAGAGAAATGCTTGTTTGGGTCGAAAATCGGGAGCCTGAAAATAGAAGCAATTGGGTCACAACAGCTCCTAATGTTCCTCCACTCCCTGTCATTCCTGATATTACTCCCAGTGACCTGTATTCATCAATGAATCATAGAAGTTTTAAATACGCAGAATTTTTCGGTTTATTTTTTTTAACGGAATTTCAAAATATTTAAATAGAATTTAAATTTGTTGATTAAAAATTGAAATAAAAGGAATTGGTTAACCGAAATATTATAGAAAAATAAAATAATCCATTCGGTATTTTTAACTATATATATTTTAGAAGGATTTTAAGATACAATTCTAAAATTTCCAATAAATTAATAAAAACTAAATAAATTAATAAAATATCTATTTATTTTTAAAAAATAAATAATTAAAAAAAAATTAAGATAGAATTTTAAAAATTATAACTATGTTAATAATTTGGTTTTAACCAAAAATTTTAATATTAAAATTTTAAAAAATCTAATCAAATTGAACTAATTGAAAATTAAAAAAATATATTTTTGGTTAATGTAACCATTTTTTTTCAATCTTCGATAACAATCTCTTCTCTATTACTAAATAACAACTTCTACTTTTAATTTTTAAGAAAAATAAAAAAAATCACTTTTACAGAAAATGTCACCTGAACTGCTTTGAATGAAAATGTTTTTTCAATATAAGCTCTGTTGAATTTTTATTTCATATTAAAAAATACTTTTAAATTTAAAAAACTACACACGTAATTATATAAGAACATGCTGTAATACACATGCGCCATTTCACGTTGCACATGCATGGCCCATGCAACCAAAACGTAAACGCACACTAACCTTTTCGAAACAAAAGGAACGACACCAAACGTGAGTCCAGAAGCAGCTTGAACGAAAACAGAAAACAAACACATAACAGCAACAGAGCTCCACAACGAGTTAACTCGACCAAGCAAAACACACAGCAACCCAGCCAAAACCTCCGCAATCCACAGCCCCCACAACCGTCCTCTCATCCCAAACCTCCTCCCCATCTTATCCGAAACCACTCCACCCAACGGCCGTGAAAACAAATTCGATAATCCAAACAACGCCGCAATCGTCCCCGCCGCCTCCACGTTTAGATCGAATCGGTCGTAGAAATACTCGGCGATTATGTTGTCGATCGTCAATTCGACTCCGAAACACATCGCGTATATCAGTCCTAATATCCATCCTCTGTAGTTGGTCAATCCGTTGAAGAGAATTGTCTTGAATTTGAAATTGAATTCTAACGGCGTCGTTTGGGACTGTTTGAGGGTTTTTCCGGTGGGTGTATCTTCGCCGTAGATTAAAACCATGACAGCTGTTAGGATCTGGAGGAAGGATGGGACGAGAAAGGAGAGACGCCATGCGAGGGAATTTGACACGTGGAGGTTGACGATTGTCGTGTAAATAACCTGAAATTTTTGTTCAAATTATAAATTCAATCCAAGTATAGAAGATATCTTAATTTATAAAATAGGTTATGAAAATACATATATGAGTTGTTTTTATTAACTTATTAGTGATCTATTTTAAAGTTGGTATATAAATCAAAACGAGGGATGATTCTTTATAAAAATAATAATTATATTAATAGAAAATTATATAAAACGAACGAAATTAAATTTAAAATTAAATAAAAAATTTATTTCAATTTTTAATCATTTAAAATATATTTTTATAATTTTAAAATTTTTTTTCAAAATATTCTTTATAAATAAATATAAAAAGTAAAATAGTTAAATTGGTTCAAATTTTTTAAAATAAAAATTTAAAAGTTTATTTTTTTAAATTTTTGAAGTTGAATAGAATAATATAGCAAAAATTATAAAATAAAATTTTTCTCTGACTTGCTAATAATTGAAGGTAAAATTAATAAAATTTAAAAATTTTGAAAATTAATTTTTTTATTAATTATTCTCTGTCGACAAGTATCGTCCATCAACCGACATTATTGAACTTTTTTTATAAGCAAAATTTTTAAGTTTAGAAGGATAAAAATACTTTAAAAAAAAAAAAATTAGTATGGTAAAACCGCCGATATCCCAAACTTTTGTGGAGTTTTTGCAATTAACCCTTTAAATAAATTTTCAAAAAGTTTAATACCGGCATGAGTAATTGGGCCAGTCCAGCTCCCATATTGGCCCAACCCGCGGAGACTCCATTAGCTAAGCCCACAATAGATCCAGAGAACATGGAACTCATCCAGAACTGATTCGCAACGAAGTTCGCTAACGAGAAACCGACGAGGAATCTGATCAAGATAAACGAGTGCGGCGAACTGATTAACGAAGTAGCAAGGATAGCTGGTGCGGTGAGGAGTGAGAGAGTCGCGGAGGCGATTCGTGGACCGACGAGGTCGCAGATTGGTCCCATGGCCAAACGGGAGAAGATTGAGCCGACGAAGGAAGCGATTCCGGCGGCGGCGATCGTGGATTGAGTTAGGTTTAGGTCTTGACGGATGATTGGAATGAGTGGTGGGATTGAGAAGGTGGAGATGAAACAAGCGAAGAGTGATAGCCAGGCGAGATGGAAGGCGCGCATGTGTGGTTTGGTGAAGGAGAAAGGGCGGAATACGGTGGCTTTGTTGTCTTCGTCGACCGGGAGGGAAAACGGCGGTGGAATTGGCTTTGTTGTAGTCGGTAAGTCTTCCATCTTTGTTTGTTTTTCGTTTTGTTTTCTGGAGGAATAGTGAAATGAGTTTAGATATGAAAATAAGAGTTATATGTGTTGTTGTTGTGTGTGAATTGATTGGACTGATGGCGAGAATATATTGATGCACTGTTGTTGTAGGGTTTATGTGGGAATGGTGTTACTTATTTTTGTGCATGTATATGTGAATGCTAGACTCCACTAGAGAGAGTTACTTAATAGTTACCGATGAATTAGGTGATATAAGAGGTGGCATAGTGTTTCAAATTGAAGGATATGGTTAGTGTTTAGAAATGTTTCATTTTCAAGTGTGAGAGAATCAAAGTAGAATTTGTTTATTGCTTCTTAGGAGGTTTGATTTGAATGACTAATGAGGAGAAGTAGCTATCTGGGTAGTAGTGTTAGTTTGAATGTGTAAGACATCTAGATTTTACTCAGATTGAAAGATATTGGATTGGTAAGTCATTTTATACTGATTGGTTAGATGTATTATAGAGGAAAAATACGTGAAATGAGGGAGGAAAATTTATTTTGCATACAATTATTGTGATTTGATGTTGTTTTTGATGAGACTAAGCAAAGGGAATCTGTAAATGTGAAGCTTTGTGAGGTAATGATGGTGATTTTGCTTGGCTTATGTTTGGCAAAATTTTGACTTCTACATGCTGTAGTCTTTGGCTTTTATTCAGTGATGGGCATCTTGGAGTGATATTTAAGTGTAAGTTATAACCAATATTTAATATGGGTAATTTTCAAAATGCACGCAAAGCACTTGTAGCTAAGAACAGACGGATTTCTTTAGTGGGAAAAGATGAATGATGAGTTTCTTTATACGTGTGCAAAATATGTGAACTCTGCAAAAGTTATTTGAAGAAGCTATTGAAGTTTGCTAGGTGTCTATCTTTCTCATGTCTTGGGACTTTGTAGCTAAGAACAGACCGATTCCTCGGTTTGAAAAGGTGAATGATGAGTTTCTTTATATGTGTGCAAGATATGTGAATTCTGCAAAAGTTATTTGAATAAGCTATTGAAGTTTGCTAGGTGTCTGATCTTTCTCATGTCTTGGGACTTGTAATCTGACTTTGTTACAGGCAAAGCCATCTCCAGCTTGTAATTTGTCATCACACCTTTAACACTATCCTCGTCATGCATCTAAAGGTGAATATATAAGGTTACCATCATCAAGTCCCTTGTACTATTCACTTCCTGTATTTTAGTTATTCATGATAACTATTCATTTTTCCATCCTTAAGTCACATATTTGAATTTGATATATATGTGACGATAAGCATGATGATACATGATGACAATGGTAAACAATTTATTTATTCTTAAGAATCAAAATTTTAGTAGCCAAGTAATTTGACTGCTTGAATATGAATTTTATTCTACTCCATTGGTGAGGACTAAAACAAATGCAATAAGTGTACAAGTCGACAAGAGATAGAATAGAATGATTCTTGGTTCATATTAATGAGAGTGAATCAATAACAATCAAAGCCACCACAAAATCTAGATCTGTAACAATCAAAACAAGATAAATCAAAACAGTATTACTGGATCTGGATCTAACCTGTTTTGTTTTTGAGTGGTGGTGTTGTTAGTTTGACAGGCTCTTTCTGGTGTTGCTGTTATTCACTCAACTGGCACTATCAATGAATACAGGTGTGTTGGTTTGGTTTTGATGGTGATAGTAAATTTTTTTGTTACTTTTCTGGAAAACCTATTGTGTGCAAACTAGGGGCAGGAGAAAAACCGAAACCAAATAAAACCGAATCGAACCGGTTTGTTCGGTTCGGTTTTGGTACTAGAAAGATATATATATATCAAAACCGAAATTTTTCAAGAAAGCTGCTGTGTTCAATTATGTATCTTCTATTTCCTAGACTGAACCCAAGTAATTTGACTGACATGTAATTTTGCATGTGCAAAATGAAAGAACCCGAGTGAATAAAATTGTATTGACGTCAAACAACTCTGCTCTGTGTGGCTCATGTTGCATTACAGGCCCCAACAATTTGGGAAACTTCCTGTTAGTTTCCTTTTTGTTTATACTCTTCAGTTCTCATCTTTATCGGCAGAGAAGTTTGATTTGGTTACAGCTTTCAAATTCATAATTTGTGGACAAAAAGTTATGCGAGGTTAGGTTCTATTTGGGCAAGGTTTCACTCTAGCTGCTTGTTGTGATGTGAAACGTTTGTCTTGGTGGAGCTTTTGAACATCATGTGTACTTGTAGCAGCTATGTAATTTTTGCCTTCCAACATCAAGGGTTTGTGGGGGCATGAAATGTAATTTATTTATTTATAATTTTGAATAATCACGTCAGATTTTTATTTTTTTTAAAATTATAAACAATACGGTCAATATTATTGTTACATATGTGAAAAATATTAGTGCTACAAATGTGAAGATGGACCTTGTCGAAATTTGAATCAATACCTAAAACTTGTTATTGTGCGAATAATTTGTGGCGTTAAATGAAGGAAGAAATTTGTAAGATTAAACTTATATTGGGAATATTTTTTTATATGACGTATCATTTTATTTAATATTGGACTACCAAATCGAATAAGTATATTAAGTACAAAATTTTATCAATTATTCAACGTGAGCGGAGCTAGTTAATTTTTGAAGCGGTGGTTATAGCTTTTGAAGTAGTGGCCATACCTGTGAAAGCAGTGGCCGTAATAATCATTTGGTGACGGTCGTATCAGCTAGATATAATATTTGGTGGTAATGGTAATGATATAAAATTACAAGTAAAAATAAAATAATTATTTGATTGGTATATATTATTATTTAATATAAATTTATTTTAGAAGGTGTTTTTTTAGCTTGGTAAAATCTTTTTATAAAAAATTTTCAGCTTATAATTCATGAGAATATATATTTTTAAATTTATTATTATTATTATTATTATTATAAATTATTTTATAAGTTGTAAATCCTAACTGTTTTTAAAACGGTTTATAAGAAGTTTTGAGTTATCAATATATTTATCCATATAACTTCATGTAATTTTAATATCAAACAATTATTTATTTATATTTATATTAAACAATTATTAGAATAAATATGGTTATCATCTATATATACTATAAAGCAGAACTCTCAGCGGGACCCACAAAGATGACGTGGCGCGCTGAGAGTTCTGCTTTGGGTTGAAAAATAGCTTTTTTTTAGCTATTTTCGAATCTCAACGATATTTTAATGAGATATTGACGAGAAATTCGAGAATACAAGATGAAATTTTGTTTTGTCTTTCTTTCTTCTCTCTCTTTCTCATTTAATGATTTGTAATAACTCATATAAATATAAATAACGTATTCTTAAATGATTTGGAAAAATAAAAATAAATGAGTGTTCAATCTCTCTCTTCCTCTTATAATGAGAAATTAATTACTTTTAAATTTAATGACTTTAACTAGCCATTTCCTCTCCTTACATTTAACGTTTATATTTCTATTTCTCTTCCACTTCCTCACCTTTATTAACAAACGAATAAAAAAATGTATAAATAGAGACATTCACACAATCTTTTCTTCACATTTTCATCTATCAAATTCAAGTTTAAATACTGATATTTTCTCTGATCTTCATAGGAGAGAGATCGAGTGGACCAATCTCTTTAACAAGAGAACCAACGGCTCCAACCTCACCACCGATGATACAAGAGAAGCAGTAGCTCTGACCTCACCATTGGTGATGCTCACGATGTCCGACCTTGGGTGACGCTCATGAAGAATCGACAATTTGAGTTTGGTTAAACTTCAGCCACATCTTCACAAATGGTTTGAATGATATTAAAGAGAGTAGGATATGAAAGCTTAGACAAGGTGGTGCAACAAAATGAGTGAGAGGATCCGAATTACTTGTATATGTATATGAATCTTTAAATTGTTGGGTGTTGTCTGTAGATCCACTTTTTATTTATAATTTTATTGAGTCTCTTGTGTATGAGATGAGTTATGTATTGTATATAGTAAGTCAATTTATATTATTACTTAAGTGGGCCTATTGAATAATAGTTCAGCTTGTGAAAAATTAGCTAAAATGAGAGTTTTTGAATTTCGTTAACTTTTTGTATCTATCTCTCTGGTTAATTCTGTCTTTCTTTCTCTTTTCATTCTCTTTCATTAATTGTGATTCCTTCCATCTTCCTTCTTTTTCAAAACTATACTTTTTATTGTTTAACGTGCATATCTCTCTCATTCAACGTGACTATTTCATTCCATATTCTCTCTTAAATGAATGTAATTAGATTTTATTACAAAAAATTAAACTAGACAATATTCCATTGAACTGTTACTTAATTTTCTATAAATTCTTGCCGTTACTTAATTTTCTATAAATTCTTACCCCATGAATTATCACTAAAATTCCTCGCTCTCTCGATCTCCTCAAAATGTCATGTAAATATGCAATGCGCGGGATTTTTAAGTTTAATGTAAAATTAATATTTATTTTATATATTTTATTAGTTATAATTATTATTGTTATATTTATATAATAATATTTTTTAAGAAAAAAGAGTCAATTTTTTACTTACTTATTAAGGATAAAAGTCAAAAATATATTTACTTTTCATGTACTCTAATTTAATTTAACAC
Organism: Cardiospermum halicacabum; assembly: GCA_031304145.1. Taxonomy (NCBI): domain Eukaryota; kingdom Viridiplantae; phylum Streptophyta; class Magnoliopsida; order Sapindales; family Sapindaceae; genus Cardiospermum; species Cardiospermum halicacabum. Next base: position 2,180,037 of record CM062398.1, read on the forward strand.
AAATTTCTTCATAAAATCACATGAATGACATTAAATGACTAGACTTAGAGTTATGCTTATTCCGTTAGTCTATAAATATATTTAAAAAAAAATTATTTCAACTAATAAATTGAGTCGGAGGATTGATAAAGACATATGTTTCAAGATAAAGACATATCAATTTTTAAATTTCATCCCATTTTTATTACTTTGTTACCATGTTTTATTTTAGTCTTACTTTTACCGTGTTACTCCATTCCATTCCATTTTAGTCTTACATTTACATAATTAACAATGTCAATGCCTCTTACTTCCTTAATGTACAAAATCTTAGATATTCTAGAATCGTATCAGACAAAAATAAATCTCATTTCCACCACTCTAATGATTAGAATGGTACCAATTATGCATGTTTACAAGTTTCATATAGGGGGACGTATGTGAAGTGAATTTTATATAACTTCTTAATCCTAACAAATACATAAAACTAATGCAAACAAGATGAAATAAAACTATACTCGGCATGTTTAAAGTTATTTATCAATTTATTTATGAGCAATGATGTTAACCAAGATGTTACCATATTATTATTATTTTATTTTTGTTATTAACTTTGTTTATCAGCTGGTTAAATAATGTATGTTAGAAAATTTTCAATTTTAATAGTTTAATTTACTATTGATTTTATCACGTGGTTTAAAATTTTTTATTAACATAATCCGTCCCGCGCAAGTCGCGGGTAAATATACTAGTTATACATATATTTAGTGGTACTTTTACAATTTCTGATGCTTATAAACTATTTATTATCGTTTTAGATAGATACGTCAACTGCTTATTAGTAGCTTATTACTTAACTTAGGTAAACAGGTCATCAAATTATTTTTAAACTGCTTATAATCTGTAAGTTATTTATAATTTATATGTCAAAAATTCTAAACTTAGTGAAACACCCCCTTAGTAGTTTTAAAATAGCGGAAGTAGTAGTTTTGAGAAAGTTATTTTAAATAATATTTATCACGCTGCAGTTTAAACCATTAACCGCTGTTTTCAACTGTTACAGTCGAATGCCTATTTCTCATAATGCCACTTTGCAAAACACTATTTTCAACCTTTATCACCCACCATAGTATTATCTACCACTAACAATTTAAGATTATGTCTCACAAAACCAAAGTGCTTTAAACGCACATGCGTCAGAAGAACTAAGTGAAATATAAAGAAGTACAGAGATTAAACAAAAGCTATGAGCAAGAATGAGGGACCAATAACTATACGGGTTTGATGTTATTAGTAGGGTTAATTCTAAAATACTACCGTAGATTAGCCAAATTTTCAATAAATAAAAAAATTACATGCGTTTGATTTTTTCATATTTTACCGTTTTTTTTAATTGACAGCTTGATGACTGTTCACCCTACTGACGGCTGAACAATAATTAGGGACATTTTTGGAACTTTAAAATTTTAATTCTTTTAAAAAAATTCAGATTTTCTTATTTTTTTTTATTTTTATAATTTTTAAAAAAATTAAAATTCCAAAATTTTTTCTAGTTACGGGTAAATAGTAACCAGACAATTAACAGAAAAGTGATGAAATGGAAAAAACTCAAATTAGTGTGATTTTTTTTTTGGTTAGAATTTGATAAATCTACAGTGATTTTTTGGTATTTACTCTTATTAGTATTACTACCAAATTGGAACAGTAATTTGGATGGAGATTTTTGGCTAAAAATGAAATACCAAAAATCTGTTAGCGATGAACAGTCACCGATGATATTTTTGGAATTTTCAATTTTAAATTTAAAAAAACTAAAAAATAAAAAATATTTTTTACTTTTTTCTTCATTTTCCCTTCCTTTTATTTATTTATTTTTATTTTTCTTGCTTTTCTTTTCTTTTTTCCTTATTTTTTTCTTCTATTATTTTTAATTTAAAAATTAAATATTTTATTTTAAAAATAAAAAATAATTTTTTTTCCTTCTTTTTAATTTTCCCCTTTTGTTTCTTTTTTTATTTTTAAATTAAAAAAATTAAAAATTAAAATTTCCCCTTCTTTATCTGTTTGATTGCATTACATTAGCCAAGAAGAATAGGAAAAAATAGAGGAAAAAAAATTATTTTTTTAATTATTTTTTTAATTTTTTTTTTACTTTTTAAAATTAAAAATACAAACTTGCCAAAATATTTTTGATTACTATTTATTATTGGGAATGAATGGTAGCTTGAATGAAAAAAAAAAAAAAAAAAAAGAAAATAAAATAAAAAAGTATTTATCTAAAAACGAAACGGAAGATTTTTATTTTTGTTGACTCCTTGATGATGAAGACAAAAGTATTTGGTTTTTATACAAACTGTTATTTATTTGATTTTTATATATTCTGTTATTTATTTAGTTTTTATTTGTTAGATAAATAAAGATATTTAGTTTTACTTAAACTACTCTATTGTTAAATATCTTTTTGTTATTAGAGTTGTTCATTATTAAATATCTTTTAGTTAAACTTATCTTAACAAAGTTAGATTTTGTTAGATTTTATTTTGCAGGATATCTAAATCTAGTCAAATTGAGATCTTCTTCTGTTTCAAGAAGATTTTGATTCCTTCTTTCTTGCAACTTCATCAAACGTCTATTTTGAAGACTCTATTTAAAAGCGTGAAGTTGAAGTGTTTTATAGACAATAGAATACAACAGAACAGAAAAAGAAGAACACAGAAAATTACTTGGCACTCAAGATCTTTCTACTTCACCACAAGATTTAATCACCTTCTGCCTTAAGTATTTATTTTTTGTTAGAGTTTGATTATTTCTTAGAGTTGTTATATTATTAAGTGAAAAGAAAAAATCTCAGACGTGATTTTATTTGTATTAAATTGGGTGGCTAGTACGTGTAGCAGGGTGCTACTAGTTATAGAAGAAAAGGGTAAGTCTTCTAGGTTTGTACTAGAACCCTAAGGGAACAATATAAATAAAATTAACGTCTAAATCCTACGGGTTGAAAGAAACCCTTAGGCGGAGAGTAGGCCGTTTTAACGACCGAACTTCGTAACAAATCACTGTGTTTTTTCCTTTATTTATTTTGTTATATGTTTTATTTTTGATATCTAGTTCAAGACTTTGAATATATAATTAATTCTTTTTATCCGCGATTATCTGTTATACTCTATTCACCCCCCTCTAGAGTATTATTTTCCTACGTATAACTATCAATTGGTATCAGAGCTTGGCTCAACAGTTGTGAACTAACCTTCCGTTGAGAATTTTGTAGGAAATTATCCATTATGGAATCTGCAGGAAGTGGTGGATTTGCTCAAGGAAGATCAATAAACAGACCTCCTTTGTTTGTTGGAAACAATTTTCCTCACTGGAAGTCTCTAATGAAGATGTTCATCATTGATCAAGACATCGAGCTATGGGAAATCATCAAGAATGGACCAAAGATTCCAATGACCATCACAGACGCTGGCACTTCAAAACCAAAAGAAGAATCAAATTTCACTCAAACTGACACTGAACTTATCTCTAAAAACTTTCGTGCTATGAATTTACTTTACTGTTCTTTAAGTGCTGATGAATTTAATCGTATATCTTCTTGCAGTTCAGCCAAAGAAATTTGGGACAAACTAGTGGTTACATATGAAGGAACTAGTCAAGTTAAAGAATCAAAGATCAGTATTTTCATGCGACAGTATGAATTATTTATGATGAAAAGTGATGAATCCATCAAAGAGATGTTTACAAGATTCACTGTCATCATAAATAATCTTGATGCTCTTGGAAAGAAATTTTCTAATGAAGAAAAAGTGAGAAAGATCCTTCGTTGTTTGCCAAAGGATAAATGGAGACCAAAAGTTACTGCAATTGTAGAAGCTCAGGATCTTAGCAGTTTATCTCTTGACGATTTACTTGGAAAACTGATCACTCATGAGATGAAACTTAATGAAGAGGAAGAACAGCCCTCTGCATCAAATATAAAGACGTTGGCTTTGAAATCCCAAAAGTATGAAAGCTCAGACGAAGAAGAAACTGATGATGAAGAAGATCCATTCGCAATGCTAGCCAGAGGACTTGAACGTATTCTCAAAATGAAGAAACAGTTCAAGAAAAATAAATTGGATCAATCAAGATCTTCACGACATAAAGGTAAGTTTTCAAAATCTTCAAATAAGAATAACACGTTATCTTGTTTTGATTGTGGCAGTTTGGAACACCTGGTGAAAGATTGTCCAAATAGAAAGAAAACTTCTTTTAACAAAAAGAAATCAAAGAAAGCCATGGTAGCTGCTTGGAGTGGATCAGATACAAGTGATACTGAAGAGGAACAAGCAAATCTCTGTCTGATGGCAAACCATGATGAATCTGAAAATGGAGATCATCTTGAAAGTGTGGTAAAAAATCTCATCTCTAGCTCTCCTGATGTTCTATTTGAATTTATAAAAAATCTAATTGTCAATGAGGAATGCTTGATGAAGGAGATAGAATCTCTCAAAGCACACATAAGAAATCAGGTACGCATTGAGACAGATTTGGTAAAAGAATTAGATCGGTTCAAAACTTCTCATTCAAATCGTGACAACGATATCAAGGCCTTGACAACTGAGTCCAAGACCTTGAAAGAGCAAGCAGTAATGTACAAAAACCGCATTCAAGATCTTGAACTAGAAGTCAACGAGCTGAATGATAAGTGTAATGAACAACTACATTCTCTTACCAAGTTTGTTGGTTCTCATCAAAATTTAATATGTTGCTTGGTAGTCAGCAAATGACGTTGAATAAAAATGGGTTGGGATATCAGAAACAATTTCCAAAAAGAAAACCTACCATTTTCACCAAACCTAGAGGTTATATCACTCAACCTACTTGTTTTTTCTGTTGTCGAAAAGGTCACACTAAACTCACTTGTCCTTATCGTCGAAAAGATCCTCAAATCATTCGAAACACATTCCCTGTGAGACTTAGAGATCAAATAAAATAGATCTGGGTTGTGAAGGGTACTCGTCCACCAAACATGATTTATCCTGAGTATGAACAGAAATATAATATATGGACGCGAAAGGTTTGATGTTTCTTTGTTTTGTAGAAAGAACAGAAGTGGATCTTGGATAGTGGATGTTCACGGCATATGACAGGAAAGGCTTCATTATTTTCTGTTTTGAAGAAACAATCCACAGGATCTATTACTTTAGGAGATAAAGGAAAATGTAGCATGATTGGTATTGGAAAGATTGGAAACGACTCAACTAATGCTATTGAAGATGTTTATTTGGTTGATGGACTACGGTACAATCTTTTATCAGTTTCTCAACTGTGTGACAAAGGAAATCGGGTGACTTTTTATAAGGATAAATGCGAAATTCAGAATGCCAAAACGAGTAACATCATTCTAACTGCTTATCGTAGAAATAATGTTTATGAACTGTCAACTAACTCTCTTGCAGAAAAGACACTGACCTGTCTCAAGGCTTTGACCGATGATTCAAGACTTTGGCACCGAAGACTTGGACACATTACACAAGCTTGTTTCTAAAGACTTGGTTCGTGGACTGCCTAAACTGAATTTTAAAAATCATATTGATCTATGTGATGCTTGTGTAAGAGGTAAACAAACTCGCATTTCATTCAAACCAAATCATGATGTAAGTACTTCTAGACCCCTTGAACTTTTACATATGGATTTGTGTGGTCCTATGAGAGTCAAAACTCCAAAAGGTAAACAATATGTTCTTGTTATTATTGATTATTTTTCTAGATTCACTTGGGTATTCTTTTTGCGAGAAAAATCTGAAGCATTAAAGGAATTCTCAAAGCTGTGCAAAGAGCTTCAAGTGGAGAAAAATGTCTCTATTATATCCATTCGTACAGACCATGGAAGGGAGTTTGATAATTTAAATTTTGATTTATTTTGTGAAAAATATGGTATTAATCATAATTTTTCAGCTCCTAGAACTCCACAACAAAACGGTGTAGTCGAAAGGAAAAATAGAACGCTGGAGGATATGTCTCGAACAATGCTGTTGGAGAATGAACTTCCTCAAAATCTGTGGGCCGAAGCTATAAATACTGCCAACTACATTTTAAACAGATGCCTAATTCGACCCATATTGAAAAAGACGCCTTACGAGTTGTTTAAAGGAAGAAAACCAAAGATTTCATATTTTAAGCCATTCGGGTGTAAATGTTTCATTCACAATAATGTTTTGCAGACTTAAAATTGAACAGGGATCATGAAGAATACTCCTCTGATGAAGAGAATCACTCTCTGAAGAAGAATGCTCTAAGTCTAAAAAAAGTTGTGGACAACGCTGATCAAAGTCTTAATCCTCATCTCCAAGACCTTGAAAAACTGTTCAATAATCTTAACTTTCAAGAAAAACCAGATGATGAACCCGAATCTCAAGACCTTGAAAATGTCTATCAAGACGCTGAAATTCTTCAACCTGATCGGACTCTAGACCAATCTCAGAACTTTCATGATGAATTACTCTCTCCCTCTCCAAAAGAACCTGAAACCAGTACTAAGCCTAGACCTCGCTTTAAACATGCGTCTTCTCATCCATCATCAAACATCATTGACAAAGACAAACCGGGTATCTTAACTCGATCTCATCTTAAGAATCTTTGTGCTTTTTATGCTTTTGTTTCTCTTATAGAACCAAAGAATTATGTTGAGGCTATGAAAGAACCCGACTGGATTGTGGCAATGCAAAGTGAACTTAATGAATTCGAACGCAACAAAGTCTGGAGACTTATGCCTAGACCAGCCAATCACTCTATCATTGGAACAAAATGGGTTTTCCGAAACAAGCTTGATGAAAATGGTAAGATTGTACGTAACAAAGCTCGACTAGTTGCACAAGGATACAATCAAGAAGAAGGTATTGATTACGAAGAAACTTTTGCACCTGTTGCTCGCTTAGAATCTATTCGCATGCTGCTTGCATTTGCTTCTTACATGAAAATCAAATTATTTCAAATGGATGTTAAATGTGCATTTTTAAATGGTGTTTTACAAGAAGAGGTATATGTAGCACAACCTCCTGATTTTGAAAATGAACGTTTTCCAAATCATGTATACAAACTTGACAAAGCTCTTTATGGTTTGAAACAAGCTCCTCGAGCTTGGTATGAAAGATTATCAAAAATTTTGTTAGCAAAAGGTTTTATTAGAGGATCGATTGATAAAACTCTTTTTGTTCATTTTAAGGCATCTCACATTCTAATTATTCAAGTTTATGTCGATGATATACTGTTTGGATCTACTGATGAATCTTTATGCAAGGAGTTTTCTAAGATGACACAGGAATTTGAAATGAGCTTGATGGGTGAACTAAACTTCTTTCTCGGGCTACAAATAAAGCAAGAAAGGAATGGAATCTTTCTAAATCAATCCAAATATACTCGAGAACTTTTAAAGAAATTCAACATGGAAAATTCTAAAGTTGCCAAGACTCCTGTAAGCTCTTCTCTCTCCTTAGATAAAGATGAAAATGGTAAGTCAGTTGATCAAAAAGTATACCGAGGTATGATTGGATCTCTTCTTTACTTAACTGCTAGTAGACCTGATATTATGTTTGGAGTATGTCTATGTGCACGTTTTCAAGCTGATCCAAAGGAATCTCACTTGTAAGCTGTGAAAAGAATTCTTCGGTATCTTAATGGAACTAAAGATTTTGGTCTTTGGTATCCTAGCACTAATGATTTTGAACTTGTAGGATATTCAGATGCTGACTTTGCAGGTTACAAAGTTGATCGTAAGAGTACTTCAGGATGTTGTCAATTTTTGGGATCATCCTTGATTTCGTGGCATTCAAAGAAACAAAACTCAGTTGCACTATCTACTGCCGAAGCTGAATACATAGCAGCTGGAGCCTGTTGTTCTCAACTTTTATGGATAGCTCAACAAATGAGAGATCTCAGCTTAAACTATCGAGGTATCCCTATAAAAAATAATACTAGTGCTATTTCTATAACAAAAATCTTGTGCAGCATTCCAGAACTAAGCACATTGATATACGACACCATTTTATTCGAGATCATGTGGAGAAAGGAGATGTTTCCATTGAATTCGTTCCTACTGAGTTTCAATTTGCTGATATCTTCACAAAACCCTTGGCTGAAGAACGATTTAACTTCATTAGACATGAGTTAGGTATGTTAAATAAGGAAGCATCAACGTAGGGGGAGCAAAGAGGGAACTTAAACAAAGCTTCAAAGGTATGTTTTTACGTTTCATAGGGTTGAATATTGTTTCAAGGCCTTGAAAACTTAATATGCAATATGTTTGACACTTGGACCAAACCCAGTTTTATTCAATTAATGGATAAACACTGGTGCGTATTTTTTTAAAAAAAAAAATTTCTTTTCTCTCCACCTTCCCACTCAAGCTTCACACTCTCTCTCCACCTCTCTCAAATCTCTCTGCACCTAAAACCCCATTTCAAACCCTAACCTCATCCCGGCAAATGGCTCCCAAGCGCACATCGTCTTCTTCTAAGGCCTCCACCGAAAAGAAACAGAAAAAGGTTGCTGAATCATCCTCTCCTCCTATTTCCTCTGCCGCAAAGAAAGGGAAACGAGCTGCTGTTCCGTCTTCGCCGCCGTCGCCGCCTTCTTTCGCCCCTCCTGAAGACGAGTTGGTAATTGAATCTCTGCCCTCTTCATGGTTTAATAATTTTACTGCTCAAGGTATATGGAAGGATGGGTTTCACTCTAGAAAAACTTTTGCATGTGAACCTGTAGACAAGGATTTCTTTGAATCCTTTAAGATTCCTATCTTAGATGTTTTAAAAACCTCTGGTCTTTGGAATTTGCTGAATGTTTGTACTGTCTCTTATCCTAGGCTTACTAGACTGTTTTATCTCAATCTTACTGCCTCTAGAAACTGTGGTGAACTGATTTTAAAATCTTCTGTTAAGGGCATTTCATTAACTCTTAACTCCTCCCTGTTTGCTACTCTTTTTGGTATTTTACTGAAAACGTATGTACTGACTCTCATCCCTCTAGAGCCGTTTGTGTTTCTAAGGCTAAATCGACTCTGTTTTTACAAAACTGTCCTGTGAGTAAACAATTCACTCACAATGTTTTAAACTTACATGCCAAAATGCTTTTTTACAATCTTGCAACGCTGTATCATTCCAAAATTTAATTCTAGAGAACTTTTAACTGATCATGTATTGCACATTCTCTATCTCTATTTTAACAACATCCAATTGGATCTGCCTGCTATTATTTTAGATCATATGAACATCTCTTCAACCAGTTCTCGTGCATCTCCTCTGCCTTACTCCAATCTCTTAGCTGTAATCTTTAGATATTTTGGTGTTCCTACTGCAAATGAGCCAGTTGAGAAATTTACTGGTTCTTTTATAGGTTTAGAAACTTTCAATAAGCTAGGAATATTTTTAAACTCTGACGACAAATGGGTCTTTCAGTCTGATTTGACTCCTGATGAATTAAGTTCTCTTTCTCACAATCAAAAGATTTTAAGTTCCTCAACTCCTGTCCCTTCTCCTTCCATAACCTCTGAACAGTTTCAAGCTCTTGAATATGAAGTTGAGGCCTTGAGATCAAACCATGAGAATTTTAGAAGAGAAGTCATGGATAAGCTGGACTACCACACTGAGATGTTAAGGATGATCAACTTGAAGGTCAATCAGATGTTCTATCTGAATTCCCTTACTTTCTGCAATGTGGGCAATATCATTCCTTTGAGTGAAGATGTTGAGCAGTATGCAAGGGAAAGAGCTTCAAATGTTTTGCTCAATGTGGAAAGACAGGTTAGAAATCAGCCTATTGAGCGTCCTGTTGTCCAAGAGCCTTGTCTCCTTACCATAGAAGAATATCAAGTGGTTCAACGCCTGAGGAAAGAGCAAGCTCAACGGGATAAAGCCATGGCACAAGCCACTGCTCGTCAAGCCCAGCAAAGATGGAAAGACAGAGTCCATTCTGAAGTTCGTGAAAAACAACAGTTCCGTCCTTCTTAACTCTGTCCCTTACTGTCTAACCTTTTCTATAAACCATTGACTTTTTGTTATGTCCAAGTACATTGATCTCTCCCTCCTTGATGGAGACAAAAAGGGGGAGAAAAATACTATATCTTTGTATATATACACTTTTGTTCTTATGCAGGTTATGCAGTTATTTTTGTATATATCTGTTCTTATGCAGGTTATGCATTTTATGCTTGATTTATGCTTTAATTTATGTTCTGTGGTTATGCTGGCTGATAAATATGTTACTGATGATGATGTTCTGGTTTATGTTTTAGCTGATGAATATATTCTGATTTATGTCTTGATATATGTTCTGATTTATGTTTTGATAGATTGCTCAGCTTAAATGCTTACATATTTCAGCTTATGCAGGTTACATATTTCAGTTAATTTACGTATTTCAGTTTATTTACATTTCAGTTTGTTTGCTTACACATTTCAGTTTTGAGTCTTGATTTATTTTTATAAGTTTATTCAGGTCAAGATTTTGAAATCATGTTTCAAACCCTTGAAAATAACTGACTAGGTATTTTGTATTCATCAAGGGGGAGATTGTTGACTCCTTGATGATGAAGACAAAAGTATTTGGTTTTTATACAAACTGTTATTTATTTGGTTTTTATACAAACTGTTATTTATTTGATTTTTATATATTCTGTTATTTATTTAGTTTTTATTTGTTAGATAAATAAAGATATTTAGTTTTACTTAAACTACTCTATTGTTAAATATCTTTTTGTTATTAGAGTTGTTCATTATTAAATATCTTTTAGTTAAACTTATCTTAACAAAGTTAGATTTTGTTAGATTTTATTTTGCAGGATATCTAAATCTAGTCAAATTGAGATCTTCTTCTGTTTCAAGAAGATTTTGATTCCTTCTTTCTTGCAACTTCATCAAACGTCTATTTTGAAGACTCTATTTAAAAGCGTGAAGTTGAAGTGTTTTATAGACAATAGAATACAACAGAACAGAAAAAGAAGAACACAGAAAATTACTTGGCACTCAAGATCTTTCTACTTTCACCACAAGATTTAATCACCTTCTGCCTTAAGTATTTATTTTTTGTTAGAGTTTGATTATTTCTTAGAGTTGTTATATTATTAAGTGAAAAGAAAAAATCTCAGACGTGATTTTATTTGTATTAAATTGGGTGGCTAGTACGTGTAGCAGGGTGCTACTAGTTATAGAAGAAAAGGGTAAGTCTTCTAGGTTTGTACTAGAACCCTAAGGGAACAATATAAATAAAATTAACGTCTAAATCCTACGGGTTGAAAGAAACCCTTAGGCGGAGAGTAGGCCGTTTTAACGACCGAACTTCGTAACAAATCACTGTGTTTTTTCCTTTATTTATTTTGTTATATGTTTTATTTTTGATATCTAGTTCAAGACTTTGAATATATAATTAATTCTTTTTGTCCGCGATTATCTGTTATACTCTATTCACCCCTCTTGAGTATTATTTTCTTACGTATAACTATCAATTTTATTTTTTTATTTACTTTTTTTATAATAATTGGCCAGAGTGATTTTTTGGAATCTCGGTCGTTAATAACTTAGCCTCAAATTTCCCACAAGATCTCTGCGGCCAACTAATTTAACGACCTCGTACAAAGACCTCCCATGAGAACAATAAACCCACAAAAACAATTCAATACACTCATCGGAAAATGGCTAACACACTTGAGAAACATCACTCTACACAACCAAATCACACAAGGAACAGCAATTCACAGTCATTTGATCAAGAATGGTGTCTCCACCGAGAATTACATAGCAACAAAGCTCTTAGTAATGTACTTAAACAACCGGAGATCCAAAGAAGCCAATGAAATCCTCAAAGATTTCAACGGATTCAATCTCGTCGCCCACAATTGCTTGATCAACGCTTATGTACAATGGGGTAAACTTGACGAAGCCAGGAAACTGTTCGATGAAATGCCTCAGAGAAATGAGGTTTCATGGACAATGTTGATTTCAGGTTTTATGAAGCATGGTCGACTTGAGGATTCGATGTTTTACTTTTCGAAAAACCCGTTTCATAATGTGTATACTTGGACTGCTGCTATTAGTGGGTTTGTGCAAAATGGGTATAGTTTTCAAGCTTTGAAGCTCTTTTTGATAATGCTTGATTCTGGGGTTGAACCAAATGAGGCTACTTTTACTTCCGTTATGAGAGGTTGTGTGGATTTAGGTGATTTTGAATTGGGGTTGGGTTTTTTTGGGTTGATTGTTAAGGCTGGTTTTGGGAAGAATGTATCGGTTTGTAATTCGTTGATTTCGTTTTGTTTAAAGATGGGTGAGATTGATTTTGCGAGGAGGTTGTTTGATGGAATGGAGGAGAGGGATGTTGTGTCATGGACTATAATACTTGATATGTACGTTGAGATGGGGGATTTGGTGGAAGCGCGGAGAATCTTTGATGAAATGCCGGAAAGAAATGAAATTACTTGGAGCGCTATGATTTCGAGGTACATTCAGAGAAATTGTTTTGAAGAGGGTTTGGAAATGTTTCGCGGAATGGTTCAGGATGGGTTTAAGCCCAATACATCATGTTTTGCTACTGTAGTTAGTGCATTGGCTCGTTTTAAGGCTTTGTTACCTGGGATGAGCATTCATGGTCATGCTGTGAAAATTGGAGTTGAGGCTGATGTGTTTGTGAGTAGTTGTCTTGTTGATTTATACAGCAAATGTGGTAAAACTAGAGATGGACGTTTAATGTTCGACAATATTAAGGGAAAGAATGTGGTTTCATGGAACTCTATGATTGGTGGGTATTGCATAAGTGGCAAAATGGAAGATGCTGTGAAGTTGTTTAATGTCATGCCTCAGCGAAATGATGTCTCTTGGAACACAATCATTTCGGGGTATGTAGAACATGAGCAGTTTGACAAGGTGTTTGAGGTATTTAACGCGATGCTTTTATCTGGGTTGATTCCAAGTAAATCGACCTTCTCAAGCATGCTTCGTGCTTCAACTGGGATAGCATCCTTGGACAAAGGCAAGGATCTGCATGGAAAAGCAATCAAACATGGGTTTGCATCCGATGTTTTCATAGGAACTGCACTCACTGATATGTATGCAAAATCTGGGGATATTGTAAGTGCTAAGAAGATCTTTGATCGAATGCCTGAGAAGAATGAAGTCTCTTGGACTGCAATGATTCAAGGTTTAGCCGATAGCGGCTTTGTAGAAGAATCTCTTGATTTGTTCGAAAAAATGGAGAAAACATCTATCCCTCCTAATGATCTAGTGCTAGTATCTGTTTTATTTGCTTGCTCACATTCTGGTTTAGTCGATAAAGGACTTCAATACTTCAACACAATGGAGACAGTTTACGGTCTAAAGCCTAAAGAAAAACACTACACTTGTGCAGTAGATATGCTATCTCGTGCAGGGCGCCTATCTGAAGCTGAAAATTTTATAAATTCAATGCCATTTGAACCCAAAGGTAGCACTTGGGCTGCTCTTTTAAGTGGTTGTAAGACATACAAAAATGACGAGATAGCAGAGAGAACAGCGAAGAAGCTCATGGAATTGGCAGAGGAAAAGCCATCAGGATATGTGCTGCTGTCAAATATATACGCATCTGCTGGGAGATGGGCAGATGTTATGAATGTTCGAAAGTTGATGCGGGAAAAAGGAGTGAAGAAGAGCGGCGGATGTAGTTGGATAGAATTTAGAAATCAAGTTCATACATTTTATTCACATGGCACAACTGATCCTGAATCAGCTGAGCTTTTTGGTGTTATGGAGCTGTTAAGGTCTGAAATGCTGAGTAGTGACATGACATGAACTAAGTAAATTGACTCTGTTTATGTTTTGTACATTGTAAATTAGAGGTGCGTATTCATTCAAGGATTCATTATCATCTCCTGGGTTGATAGTTTGCTTCAGACGCAAGTTACTGAAAGAGATCTCGCATTAATCTCTTGGTAGGAGGTTTTTCCAAAGTAGCAGAACTGTGTTGTTTTGATGTTAGAACAACACCAATTTCTGTGAAGAAGAACATAGATTTTGCTGCTAAAACACAGACACAAAGCGGAAACTTGTTCTCTTCTTGATTGATCGCTGGGTTTTAGTCATTAGAGCATAGCAAAACCTAGAAGCAGGGTTTTAAAAATCTCCTCCTATTCTGCCCAGGTGGAGCGCTAGGCTTTTTGTTAATCGATTTGAGCCGATATTGTCTAAATCTCACCTAGGCTCTAATTAGATCCAGGCTAAGTTCCGATTCCCATTTTCAATTCACATGCAGAGAAAAATTTCACTGAAATCGTTTTAGTCTATTGTTACTTTGAATCATAGACTAAATAATTGTTGATGATAAGCAAAATCATGAAAAATAAAAAATCAAAATCAAAACATTTTTATATTTGTTTAAATGAAAGGAGATCCTCATTAGCCAATGTGATCGGCGTTATCGGTTAAAATAGCGGTATTTATATGTAGCGGTAGCGGTTTGAAATAGCAGTTAGAAAGGTATAAATAGTTGTAGCGGTTTGAAATAGCAGTTAGAAGAATAATGGTAGAGAAACATTCAAATAATGGTAGAAAAAAGTTCGACATTCAAATAATGGTAGAAAAACGTTCGTTCGTTAATAACTGTAGTACAGCAATTAAAGTAGCGGTTAAACATAAATTTATAAAATAATTGATTTAATTATTTAATTTATACTTATTAATGTGATAAAAGGATATTTTAATAATTCTATAACCGTAATTAAAAAAAAAGATAATTTAAATAGAAGCTAATTTGAATAGAAGCTAATTTGAACCGTATTGGTCTCACCGTCAAGTGAACCGCTATCCATCTTTTGCCAATGGCCGCTAATGAAATAGCTGGCGGCGTACGCACACTTACTCCATTTTCCCGCCAAAACTACAGCTCCTGCCGCTATAAATATTGGTTCATTTTTGTGGTTACAATTTTTCACTCGCTCGAATCTTCGGAGAGCGATCCAGAGAGAGAAACCTCTCGTTGTTGCCGATTCAGGAGCTCAAGCTTTCATTTCTTGCTCTGTAGGTTCATTTCATTTCACATATTTTGCGTTAATTGTGATTATACAATTAAAAATTAGATTCTAAGCAGATCTCTGCTGCGATGATCGGATACAGTGTGGTAGGAGACTTCATGGCGACGTTCGACCTAATTTAGCTGAAAAACTGAGTGATAACTGTTGAAATTGTGACGAAAATGAACGGTTAAGCGACTGTATTCGTTTTCTCAAACTAATTTTAGGAGATCTAGCTGTGCTTTTTCCGTCAACTGAGCTAACTTGAGTAGATTTTGAGTTTCGAAAGAAGTTGAAAAGGTTTTCAACTTATTTGTGCTTTTTATTGGTTTTCTGAAGCGGATGATCGGTTAATTCAAACAATGGTGTAAAAGAACTGCCTATTGGAGAAATTTGTGTTGCTATGTTTTGTTTGGAGTATAAAATGCTTATTAGATGACGTTTCTTTGCGCTTCGCGTTATTTTAATTTGTCTGCTGTTGGGAAGAATGTGATGAAGCCTCATTGGACCTTGATACATTAGCATCTTATTTGATGATCAATCTAATAATTGGGAGATGATGGATTCTGTACTTGTATAGTTGATTGTCATGTGCTAATGGCTTTGTTGAAGTGATTGTATTATTGATTGTTATATTTTGCAGCGTGGAAAAGAGGCTCTGAGGATGGATTCATATACTCTGAAATCCGTACAAGATCTGCCTGTACCATTTCGTTCGGCTTTTAGTTTCAGGTATACACTACTCTATCAAGTATAATCAGCTAAATTGTATTGGAAAATTATTGTAGAAGCTTGTTTTTCTGTTTGATGGATAGTTAATTGTTTGAATCAAGGTCAGGTGGTTTGAATAGATATAACTGTTAGTAAAGTTTTCTTTCCTTGATGCCATGCTCAGTATAATGTTTGCAACAGAAATCTTTTCTTTTATATATATCACATTGATCCCAGGAAATCCAGCATGAAATTATACCAAATAGAGATTGGGCAAGATAAACTTACAAATTTCTTGTGCTAGCAGGTATTTTAATTCACTACAGAGTGAATGCTTTCCCATTTGTTTTCACTCGGATGTAAACATGGTTATCTCGGCACCAACTGGGAGCGGTAAGACAGTAATCTTTGAGCTATGCATTCTGAGACTTCTCTCGCAGTTCATCACTGATGGGAGGTTTGTCCATATAAAAGGGACTCTCAAAACCGTAAGTCTCTTTGCAGAGACATCATAGCGAATTCTTTATATGTTTTACTAGTTAAGGGTTTATATTTATCCCCTTTTTACATTAAGTAGGCTGGGAGCCACAAATGTGCTATGCCCCTTTATCTTTTCTTTCAAACTCCTGTCTCCTGGAGTATGGTTCGGGCAATTATGCACTCTGTGTTTTTTACTGTTACTGCACTTCCAATTTAAGACTATGGTCAATGTTAAGTTAGCTATTGCGTTTTAACTTGGATATTGAAGTATGTATGTTTTCATGAAGAAGCAAATATTCATTTTTCATGCCTAGATTTCCCTGTTATGCAGGTCTATATAGCCCCATCCAAAGCGTTAGTCCAGGAAAAGCTACGTGATTGGAGCCAGAAGTTCGGGTCGTGGGGGATTAATTGTCTAGAGCTAACTGGGGACAATGAGTTCTATAACATAAAGAGTATACAAGATTCAGATTTGATTCTAACTACTCCTGAGGTGAGTATACAAATGCAGGTTACAGATAAACACTATAAAGGGCAAATGGTTTATCGTGATATACTATATACCCTGGAAACTAGTGTTTACAGAGCTAGATGGAGATTGATTAGTAGTAAAGAAATCATTTTCACATTGAACTGTTTCTGTTTCAAAAATACTTGTGGACAATCTCCTCTTTTTGCACCTTCATCTTAATAAGCACACTTCCATACATCTTTGCTCAGATGCTCTATGACAAGTACAGTAAACAATCTCTCTGTATGCGTTAGCCTTAATGTGTGCATCATACTACATACAGCTAAACAGAAGCCTCATTCTCCTGCAGAAATTTGATGCTGTGACTCGGTATCGCATACAGGATGGTGGCCTCAGTTTTTTCAGTGATATTGCACTTATTCTTGTTGATGAAGTTCACCTATTAAATGATCTTCGTGGAGCAGCTCTGGAGGCTGTAATTAGTAGAATAAAAATGCTTGCTCGCAAGCCTGAGATGAAATCATGTCCTCTTGCTAGTGTCCGCTTCCTGGCAGTGTCAGCTACAATTCCAAATATTGAAGATCTCGGTACCTCTTAGATTCTCTCCTGTAGCTGATTTTAGAGCTGTAATATCATTAAAATTTCAATTGTTCCCGTCAAATGAAGGATACATAACGCCATTTTTCATCTGCATATTGCCAATAACTGCAGCGGAATGGCTAAATGTGCCGGCCCAAGGGATGAAAAGGTATTTTTGTATGCTACAGAACTATGGTACAATATTTTGCTGTTAGTTTGTGTCAGTTCATTTATTCAGCATTGCAATTATTTTTTCAGCTTTGGAGAAGAAATGAGGCCAGTGAAGTTGACTACTAAAGTTTTTGGTATGTGCTATCCTTCAAGTGTTACAATCTGAACTAGTTTTCTTTAAACTGAATGAATTGACTGCATCAATGACAGGCCATTTGTTCATGAGGAATACTTCACCTTCACACAATTTTTTTTCTGTGCATCTTCATATTTCTATGTAGTTCTTGCTGATAAATATTAAAGAAAGAATATATTTATTGCAGGCTATCCCGCAGCAAAAAATGATTTCCTATTTGAAAAGGCAAGTTCTGGATGATCAAGCTTCTAGTCTATGAATTGTACTGATACAAGACTTGCACCAACGTTCATAATTGTTTTATTTGAGAAGAAACCTTTTGACGTAATTTTGTTTTACTGTGCAGCGTCTGCAAAACTATATTTTCGGTAAGCAGGAACTGGATTGACTACCTCTTCATATAATCCGTTTTAATTATTTCATTATCACTCTGAATTTAGCATTCTAACATGCTGAAATTTCATTAATATAAGTTGATATTATATAATCTCAGATATTCTGATGCAATTTGCAAGAGGGAGGTCTGCTCTGGTTTTTTGTTCTACTAGAAAAGGAGCACAAGAAGCTGCTCAGCAACTATCTCAGACAGCTATGACCTTCGGTTATTCAAACCCATTTATTATTGACCATGAACAACAAGAAAGGCTAAGAGAAGCTTCTTTAACATGCAGTGAAAAACAAATGCAGTCTTATATCCTGTATGGCGGTATGGGATATCTTATATTTCTGTACTCCTTTTGTCATCTTCACTTCTTTTTTTTCCCCCTTTTTCCTGCATGCATTCAATCTGAACTCTACATTTTTTAGTTGGTTATCACAACGGTGGGCTTTGCATGAAGGATCGTAACCTTATTGAAGGACTATTTCTTAAGGGTGATCTTCGAATTCTATGCACTACAAATACGCTGGCTCACGGAATCAACCTGCCAGCACACACAGTAGTTATAAAGTCAACACAGTACTAGTATGTTTAGTAATTTCCTTTAAACTGTTGGTAGGACTAAAACTATGAAAACATCTTATGTTTGATTGATTGACAAAAATTGATATATTTTTTTTCAGCAATAAGGAAAAAGGTCTCTACATGGAATACGATCGCTCCACAATACTTCAGGTGAGAGTACTAGTCCAAGTAGAGATCACTAGTCCACATCAAATCTATTCCATGTTTGTGAAAAGATAATTGGGTAGGCCAAACATAAGTGTATCAGTGAAAACAAAAATCCAAGATTTCCCAAAGATGGGACAAAATCTTTCATGACAATGACAACATGGAGAAAATAACTGAAAGTACTTGTTGTAGTTGCATGATGCCATTACTTTTGATGATAAAGCTTATTATGGATTCTATCTATATGTTACCTCTGCGCAGATGTGTGGAAGGGCAGGACGACCGCCATTCAATGATACAGGAATGGTGATCATCATGACAAGAAAAGAAACAGTATTCTAAGAGCTCCCTTCTAGCCATCTGTCACCCCTTCTATAATGCTTACCAATATTGCTTCTGATCAGTCAATTGGAATAGTTTGTTGAATTCGATTCTTTGCATCTTGTTTATGATCTCAGGTTCATTTATACGAGAATCTCTTGAATGGATGTGAAATGGTGGAATCACAGTATGCTAAAACTCTGACTTCTTTGAGTTATGAACTTTAAAGCTGACGACCTGTGGATCTGTTTTGATTACTGTTCTACATTTTGTTTTTTAGGTTGCTTTCCTGCTTGACAGAGCACCTGACTGCCGAAATAGTTCAACTGACCGTTTCTGATATTTCACGGGCAATTGAATGGATGAAGTGCTCATATCTATATGTGAGAATGAAGAAGGCATGTACCTGGTGTCCATATACTGAAAGTTAACTCCTAGATTATAATTTTACAATCTATTAACTTTTGGGTTCTGTTGAAATAAATAGAACCCCCAGCATTATGCTGTTAGGAAAGTTATTTCCAAAGACCGAATAGAGAAGCACATGCAAGGTACTTACTCATCAAGTTTTCCTAGAATTATTATCTTTTGCTCGTATCTCCTCATCACAAGTTTCACTTTTCATCAGAAATTTGTGTTAAAAAGGTTAACGAGTTGTCCTGTCATCAAATGATCTGGACTGATGAAGACGGTTTTATCTTGAAACCACTGGGTAAGAAGAACTTAAAAAGTAGTATTTAGAACTTTGGGGAAAGTATGAAGTGGCCTTTACTTTCTAACACTATTTGTTTGTGTCTTAGAGCCTGGAAGATTGATGACCAAGTACTACTTGAAATTCGATACCATGAAACACATTATGCAGACTCCAGTAAACTGCAATTTAGAAGATGCACTCCATGTTGTATGCCATGCTGATGAAATATCTTGTATGTATATTCATGTAAAACTAATGCTTTTACCATCATATTCAAAAGGTCTGGTGTTAGACTTATGATTGATTTGCTGATATTGAAGGGATACAACTTAGACGCAATGAGAAGAAGATTCTAAATGACATAAACATGGACAAAAATGGGCGGCTTCGTTTTCACATCAATGGAGACAAAGGAAAGCGGAAAAAGCGCATTCAAACAAGAGAAGAGAAGATATTTGTTTTAGTAAATGATTGTCTGACTGGGGATCCTTCAGTTCATGACTTATCACTGACTCAGGTTTCACTGTAGCTTCTGTTCTACTTAGACCACTTTGCAAGTAATTGTTCTTAATGTTTACTAATGAAATTTCAAACTGGATGTGATTTCCACAGGACATGAATTCTATATGTGCTAATGGCAGTAGAACTGCTAAGTGTATGAAGGAGTATTTTATATACAAGAAGAATTACAAAGGGGTTGTGAACTCAACCCTGCTTGCAAAATCATTATATCAAAAGCTTTGGGATGATAGTCCATACTTGCTAAAACAGTTGCCTGGCATTGGAATGGTGACTGCAAAGGTTAATATTTTAATGTCTTAGTTTTCTTTACTACTTTCCTTTGTATCCACTTACTGAACACTTCTTTTCAGGCCTTACATTCGATGGGAATCAAGTCATTTGAAACACTAGCTGATAGTGATCCAAGGAGGATAGAGATAGTCACTGGTCGAAAATATCCTTTCGGAAACCATATCAAGGAGTCACTGTCATCACTGCCCCCAAAGGTCGACATGAAGGTTGAGGAATTGAAATGCCAGAGGCAAGGAAAGCCGAAGCTGATTATAACATTAACTAGGCTTTCACAGTCAGTTCAATCAACTAAAAGACATTATGCTGAAATGGTGATTTCTCTGCTGCATTTTCCTTGATTCTTAGTGATGCAGTCTTAACTATAGATTTCCTATATTATTGCATCACCATCTATTTTGCAGATTGTTGGTGCAGAAGAAGATAATACAATTCTGTTCCATGAGAAAATCAGGTTCTGGTTTAATTAGCTTTCACCTAGAGTCTTAAATCAGTTATGTTATTTACTAGGTTCTGCTGAGATAAATATCTGTTACTAGAGCCATTGGTTTATTGATGTAACCTTGTTTATGTGCTCTATCCATTTTCCTCCACAGTTTACACATCATTTAACTCTCTCAATGTTTCTTACATCAGAGTTGATGAGTTCTCCAGTCCCTATAATGTTGAAATTATCTCACCAAATCCACAAGGAGGGAAGCTGACAGTTAAAGCTGATCTTATCTTCGAAGAGTACAGTTAAGCTTCTGACATATTGTATCATTTTTTTCATTTTGTTATTCTATTATAACTTGCAAAGGGTATAGTTAAGCTTCTGACATATTGTATCCTTTTTTTTTTTTTTCATTTTGTTATTCTATTGTAACTTGCAATGCATTAAATCGACCTGTTACACTTTGTACTGTTCATGTAGTTGGCATTGATCTGCACCAAAAACTACTGATCATGAAGGAGACCAATTCCTATCCGAACTACAGACGAGGAAACAAACAGCCTTCCTTCTTTTCTCCACCTGAAGAAGTGCATGTAATAGAAGATGAATCTTCAGATTCTGGTCTTCAAAATCTCAACAATTCGGATTCAAGGATGCAAGAGAATACAATGTGGGTTTTCCTTTTTTGTGTCTGTTAAAATTTCCCTGTTATACACCAGCTTATTCTGTATTAATCATTTCTCCACTCACAGCCCCAGTTTCAGCCTTTTAGATGAAGATTTTGGAGAAGGTAGGTATATATATATATATCTTTCTCAATGCATATGACCTTTTTTTAATCTCGCACTTACCATTTCTTCATCGAATCTATGCAGGCTTATTACCTGAAAATGAGATTGAAAACTATGACTCTAGAATCATAGACGAAGAAACTATCTTTGATCACATACATGAGAAAGCCAAGAGTTTTCCTGAGATTGGATCAAAAAGTTTCCAGTCCCCATCATCTGAGCCTTTGATTCTGAATAAAAAGCGTCTTTCAGAGATATTCTTAGATCACCAGAATGAGGATGTTATAGAAGAAGCACATGAACACAGCTTTTCACAAGCGGGTCTGATCAGTACAGTTTCAGATTCCATTGTGACAGAACAAAGCAAATACGACTTCAACGAGTACACACTCCTGGATGAGAAAATAGGTGCGTCTTTTACCAAGTTTTCCCAAAAATCATCTAGTTAGATATTGTATGAATAATGTGTGTAATTTTCTGTTTAACCTAGGCGGACATACTTATAAACATGGAGAGATAGCTTCGAAGTCTGTAACTGAAGAAACAATATTCGACCACATAAGGAAAAAATCCAAGAACTATCCTGTCTTGAACGTCAAGTTACCCAAAATTCTCGATTCCGAGTCTCTACCCTATACAAACAATCACTCAGAGAACCCACTAGAGCCTAGCTTTTCAGCTCCAGAGATATCTAAACACACTGATCATGGAGTCCTGAGCGATACAATAGGTGTTACCAACATGCTGTCTTTCGACATATCCATGATAAAGGGAAGCTCAATGGAGGATAACAGAAAGCAAAAGTGTCAACCAGAGAGTAGCAGATTGGCAGTGACAGGTAAAACTAGACAGGTTGATTCATTTCTTGGGTTCAAGAGTGTTTTTTCATTTCTCTGATCAGTCTGTCTTACTAGTTTGTTCTGATTGTATTAAGTCCTCAAGAAGTATGCCTCTGTTATTAGTATTGTTTCTGGGTTTGAAATTCTGCAATGAAGGGATATAGTGTTTTCTGCATCTGTTGCATTCTACATAGGTAGCTATATTGTTAGGTCAGTTTCTGAGTTAGACATTTTGAAACCCTAATTACTTGAGCTAATACATTTTTTCAATTATACATTTTAACTCATTTTCTAAATTTTTATATATAATATTAAATAATTTTATAATTTAAATATTTTCTCTTATTTTCTATAAATAATACATATAATTTTTAAATCAAATTATTTTAAATAGTTAAAAATTTGATAAATAAATTATAATAAAATATCAAAATTTTATATATTAATTGACATAAATTATATATATATATTATTTATTTATTATAAACCATAGTTTTAATAATATAAGTAGTTTTCAAATTAGATAAATAATATATAATTAAATATTTGACATTTAAATAATTTAAATAAGGATTAATATTACTATAAAATCGGAAAAATCCATATGATATTTGTCCGATAAATATATATGTTTCTGTTAAATTTAGAAGTAATTTTGTCTAAACTAAATAAAATCTCCGGAAAATTTAAAAGTTTCATGTATTATACATTTTTAGTATTCTCGTAATCCTCAAATGTTTCATCTCATAACCCTAATTATAATAAGTATTTATTATTTTATAGTATTTTTAATTTTGAAATTTTTTATAAATATATTAAAAAATCTATCAATTATATTTTAAAAAAATATATTTTTATAATTTATTTTAATTTTTTTAATGTTTTAAGTTTTCTTAATTATATATAAAAATTTAAGTGGATTCATTCTAGAAACCATATTAAAATATTTATATATTTTATTAAATTGCATTTTTAATAATTATTTATATTATACGAATAAATTTTAATTTTAAATAAAAAATATGAATAAATATTAATTGGAAGGAAAAAATATAATATATATTATTGATAGAAATATTAAGTAAGATATAAATTATAATAAAAATATTTTTTAAAAATTAAAGAAGTGGTTTAGGAATTATGTAAATGTTAATAAGAGTAGTAAATAGCAACCACGTTTAAAAAAACCTGCGTCTGCTTTGCTTTGTTTGCCAAAACCCTAAAATAGAACCAGCTTCAAACTAGAACACTCTCGCAAGAACTTTTTACAACAGCGAAGCGAACAGATCTACTCCACTATACTAACAGATCGTAATCTCGAAAATTTTCTGCTTTGGAGGCTCTTACATTCGTCTTCGTAGAGTAAAGCAGCGAAGATCTCTTCTTCCTCTACTCGTTTGTTCGATTGAAATACAAATATGCAGGCTCCTGTGCTCGTTCTAAGTAAGTTACGCAGTTTTCTGTGAAGAATGACGTATTAGTTTTCTATTTGTTTGTGCACTTATGTGTTTGTTGAAAATTAAACAGAGGATTCATTAAAGCGGGAATCTGGAACCAAGGTCCATCATGCCAATATTCAGGCTTCAAAGGTACGAACTTATCTATTTTTGGTTGTAACTGGCGTTTGTTTGCTTCTTGTGGCGGCTTAATAGGGTTGAATATGTTGGGGTTTTTTTTTTTTTTTTTTTTTTTTTTTTTTTTTTTTTTTCATACTAGTGGCTGATGATATTGTGAGGTGTCTTTTGTTAGTTAAATATTGCTTGGTAGAGCTAAGATGTATAATATATCTGAGGCGTTTTCTTTGATTTTGATGAGGGAAGTTATTGGTAATCGGGTTGTATTGATGAGCTTATGCTTTCTTTTGGTAGGCTGTGGCTGACATTATTCGGACAACTTTGGGTCCACGATCAATGTTGAAGATGTTGCTTGATGCTAGTGGAGGTAACCTCTTGTTATATGTATATGCTAGTTGGGAGAATTTGTTCATAACTGTGTAAAGGATTTCACTTTTCTTGCAATTTGTACTGGAGAACTTTGAATGTCTCTTTGTGGGAGAGATCATGGGTTGTTTGTAGTTGTTTTCTAAATTTTTATATTTTGATAAATGTATGTCAAATTATTTCTGATTGTTGACAGGAATCGTTGTTACTAATGATGGAAATGCTATTCTACGTGAGCTGGATCTCGCTCATCCTGCAGCTAAGGTATGATCTCACTCATTTTTCTTGTATTTTGTGTGTTTATATTATCATATTTTTGTTGTTACATTTTAACTTTCTCTCTGCTGTCTCTGTTTTTTTACTCGGTTTACTTATGCGTTATAGACATCATTTATTGGGTCTTTTGACATGTTATTGTTAATTTGTGCAGTCAATGATTGAATTAAGTCGCACACAGGATGAAGAGGTAGGAGATGGAACAACATCTGTCATTGTTCTAGGTAAGATTCTAAACTATGTTTTGTCTATGTGTAAGCCAGAATTATGTTTCTTCAATTTGTGGTTGGTCATGGCAGTTTTCTATGTTATATAAAAGGAAAATGAAGGTGATAAGAACTGCTGTATTGTTGAGTTGGTATTTGGGTTGGATGAGGATGAGTTGAATTATCCTGTGCTTGGTGTTAGTTTAATGCATGGTTCCATACCATTCTGATTCAACTGCACAATGATATATTTTTCAAGTAATATTATCTTATGCAAATTATTAAACTTTCAGCTGGTGAGATGCTTCATGTAGCGGAAGACTTCATTAACAAAAATTATCATCCTACAGTTATCTGCCGAGGTAATTTTGCTAGTATCTTTAAAGCTGTTGTGGATCCTGTCTTTGCTTTTAAAATTTTTAGTGCATTCTAAGATTGGTTTCATTGATTTACAGCATACAATAAGGCTCTGGAAGATGCTGTTGCTGTGCTAGATAAGATTGCTATGCCCATCGATACTAGTGACCGTAAGTTTCATGGCTTATGCTAGTTGTTTCTCATTATAATTAGGAAAAAGAATGGTTTGTTTTTCTAGTTGCCATTTAGAATAGCAGGATTCAACTTTTTGCAATGTAGGGCTATAGTTTTTTATGATTGATCTGGCATGTAAAGACACACTTCACGAAGCTTGACTTTCCAACATTAGTTTTTGATGAGTGAATGATTAATATGGATGCTCTGGCATATGTTTGCTTAATGTTTGTTATATAATTATTATATGCAGGTGCAACAATGTTGGGACTTGTCAAAAGTTGCATAGGCACAAAGTTCACTAGTCAATTTGGGGATTTAATTGCTGTAAGTGTTTAAACTTAAAGTAATCATCATTTTAATGGCGTTCTACCTTTTTTTATTTTATTTTATTTATTTATTTATTTTTATTCCTTTGCAAGTTCTAAATGCATGTTCCTTGCTGCTGGTTTATTTGTTGTTCCCACCTCATACTTATGTTGAAGAAGTTTATGTTAATTTGATGTTCTTAAATAGAAAAATAAAAGTTTTTGTAGTTTTCTGTTCGTCTTTGGCATTTGATTATAACTTCTTTTAGCATTAATTTGATCTGAATAACTTGAGCATATGTGTCATTCTGACTTCTCTTGGTGGTTAGCCTAACATGTTTTATGCCTTTTTTTGTTAATTAAGGACTTGGCAATTGATGCTACCTCTACTGTTGGTGTCGACCTTGGGCAAGGGTTGCGAGAAGTGGACATCAAGAAGTACATTAAAGTCGAAAAGGTACCAGGAGGCCAGTTGGAAGACTCCAAGGTTCTTAAAGGAGTTATGTTCAACAAAGATGTCATTGTGCCTGGAAAAATGAGAAGAAAGATTGTCAATCCACGGATCATACTTTTGGATAGTCCCCTCGAGTACAAAAAAGGTGAGAACCAAACAAATGCAGAACTGGTTAGAGAAGAAGATTGGGGAGTGCTGTTGAAAATGGAAGAGGAATACATAGAAAACCTCTGCATGCAGATACTGAAGTTTAAGCCAGACTTAGTCATAACTGAGAAGGGGCTTAGTGATTTGGCATGCCATTATCTGAGCAAGGCTGGTGTTACTGCTATCAGAAGGCTGAGAAAGACAGACAATAACAGAATTGCCAAAGCTTGTGGTGCTGTTATTGTTAACAGACCCGATGAATTGCAGGAATCTGATGTAGGTACTGGAGCTGGGCTATTTGAGGTTAAGAAAATTGGGGACGAGTTCTTTTCTTTCATTGTTGATTGCAAAGATCCTAAAGCTTGTACTGTTCTCTTAAGAGGTGCCAGTAAGGATCTTCTAAATGAAGTGGAAAGAAACTTGCAGGTATATGCACAATTTGATGTTTCACTTATCTTTCAATTAAAGAACATATTTTCCTGAAGCTTGAATCTCTACAGGATGCAATGTCTGTGGCAAGAAATATAATTAAGAATCCAAAGCTTGTTCCTGGTGGTGGTGCTACAGAGCTGACTGTATCTGCTACCTTGAAGCAGAAAAGTTCCTCAATTGAAGGCATTGAAAAAGTATGAACTTTCTCTTTGAGCTGATTATATTTCATTGATGGTATATCAAATTTTCTCTACTAATAAGAAGGAACTGTGAAGAAGTATTCTTGCTGACCATTTGATTTTGATTTTGATGTTCATATTTGATGATTGGGAATAGTGGCCATATGAAGCAGCTGCAATTGCTTTTGAGGCTATACCAAGAACTCTTGCTCAGAACTGTGGTGTTAATGTGATTCGCACTATGACTGCCCTGCAAGGGAAGGTATAAAGACTTGTATATTGTTGATTATTTACCTCTTTCAGATTTTTGTTTATCTATATAATTCACTGGAAATTTTATGTTAACCGGCCCTGACTTTATTTGTAACCTGTTATTGTAGCATGCAAATGGTGAAAATGCGTGGACTGGGATCGATGGCAATACTGGCGAAATCACTGACATGAAAGAGCGAAAGGTACGATCAAATAACATGTTGTATAGTCTTTTTCTTTCTTCTGCAGGAAAATTGGATTCATCATTGTAGAATCAGTTATCAACCTTTCTCGTTTTCCAGATCTGGGATGCATACAATGTGAAAGCTCAAACCTTCAAGACAGCCATTGAAGCTGCTTCAATGCTGCTAAGGATTGACGACATTGTAAGTGGTATCAAGAAGAAGCAGGCTCCTGGAGCACAAGGACCATCAAAGCCTAAGATTGAGACAGAAGCAGATGCCGATGGCGAGCAGATACTTCCAGATTGATTCTATTAAATGATTAACCTAAATGTATTGAGAGAGTGGTGGTTTGTTGTTCTGTAAGCAGCAATGGTGAAAGGATTTTGTTGAGATTTTGATTTGTGCGACAAGAAGGTTATATTTATTAGGTCCTTGCATTTGGTTGCAGCTGTTCTTAACTATGTAAACTGGTGATGATTAGTTCATGTGTTCTTTTGGTGTTTCTTCGGGACAAAAACAGTGAAGTAGTATTTTTACTTTGGCGAGATTCATCTCTTCAAAGATGGGGTAATTACGGTCGGATTCTACGATGTTTCACAAGATTGGATACTACATGTTTCACAAAATTGCAACGACAAATAGCAGTAGGCTGCAAGTTTTGTGACGCCACTGAAAGAATACGAAAGGGCTGCAGGTAGATTTATTTATTTTTTTTTACATTAAAATATTTTAATATCTAGTTTTATTTAATCTAATTTTTTGTTTTAAAATTAGATATTTAAATATTTTAATTTAAAAAATAATTCAATTAAATTAAATGTGAATTTCTAATTTTTAAATAAGTAAATTTATATTTAAAATAATTTTAATCAAACCAATTAAATTAAAAAAATAAAATAATAACTAAAATTAAATATTTTAATATATATTTTTAAAATTTACATTTAAAACGATTTTTTTAAACATGGTTGCTATTTCCCACCATCAAATTACTAAATCCAACATCAACATTACTAAAATATCATGATATATTTAAATAATTACTTTAAATATCCTTTCAATTTATTTTTTTATTTTAATATAATAAAATTATAAATTATTTAAATGATATTAAAATTATTTAATTACCCTTAATTTAATAATTAATATAAATTATTCTTTTTATAAAATTGTTTAGTTAACTTAAAAACTCCTCAATTGATTCATATTTGATGTTACTAAACTACTGTAAATACATTACAAATTAAAACTTCTCTATTGATTCATATTTGATTTTTACTAAACTACTGTAAATACATTACAAATCAAAAGCAGTTTATGTAATTAAAAAATACAGG
This sequence comes from Cardiospermum halicacabum, assembly GCA_031304145.1. NCBI lineage: Eukaryota > Viridiplantae > Streptophyta > Magnoliopsida > Sapindales > Sapindaceae > Cardiospermum > Cardiospermum halicacabum. The sequence continues at coordinate 2,208,815 of CM062398.1, forward strand.
ATTAATATAGAGTTAGTTTACTAATTGTTTTATGCTGTTTTAGTACAGATGTGGGAGTGAATGATCATGAGTCTCATCTTCTTCCTGTTTCAATGAAAACTAAGCTCTTGTTAAGTTTATGGAGAATATTAAAGATGATGACTTATATGATGTTCTCCGTATCGGACCATATATTTATGTCTAGTAGAATTATGATATTTTATTTTATTAGGGTTTAAGATTTAGAATATCATCCTGAACAAATATCAATCTCATCAACCTATAAAATTTCATAAATAAAATGATATTTTCAAGAATACAAATGGTATAAAAAATTATAAAATAAAATAATTTATTTTGTAGAATTAAATTTAATTATATATTTAAAAAACACTATAAGGTTATATTTAGAAAAAAAATGTTATCTTTAGTAATTAGGGTGTGGGAAATAACAACCCCTTTTTAAAAAGTAATATAATTGAATAAAACATAAAATAAATTATATTTAAAATAAAAAAATAGAAAATCTGTTTTTTTTTTTTTTTTTTTTAAAAACACACTAATATTTTAGTATGAATCAGATCAAATATCTAATATTAATATATTTGGGTCAATTAAAAAAACTACTCTATTTTTGAAACATTTTACTTCTGGTTTTGCAAATTTATACCAAAACCATTCAAAACTGAAATCATTAGCGGTTTTGGTGAGGTATGAGTGGTTTTTGTATTTTTGGGTGGTTTTTGTATTTTCTTTTAGAGATTTTGCTAATTATTTAGTTTTTTTTTTAATATTTAATAATTTTAAATTTTTAGTTTGATAATTTTAGTAAATTTTAAATATTTTATTAAATAATTTGAATAATTTTTTTATAGTTTTAGAAATTTTTAATTTTTAATTAATTAATTTTAGTAATTTAAATTTTAATTTCTAACTTTTATTTTTACTAAACTACAATTAGTATCAATAATTTTTAAAATTTTTAATTTTTATTTAATTAGCTGAATAATTTTAATAAAATTTATTTTCAACCCTTAATTTTTAATTTTTAACATACAACCAAAAATATCTAATTTAAATAGTTTTTAATGAAAATTTGAGTTTTATTTTTATATTTATTGTTCCAAAAATAAAATAACCATTTATTGATTATATCAACATTTTTTTAATTATTTTTCGATTTAAACATTTTTTATTTATTAATATTTATTTTTAAGAACCTATATAAAATTATAATACAATAATAATATTAAAAAAATTTATAAAATTTTAAACACACCTATATAAATAATCTCTTGCCACATGTTTTAGTAAATTAAAAAATAAAATTTAACAAAAAATTATTAAAAATTATTTAACTAAATATTTAAAATTTATTAAATCTACACATTTTTTTAATTTAGTAAATTTAAAAATTAAAGTTTATACTAAAATTATTAGAAATTATTAAACCAAACATTTAAAAAGTACTAAATTATGTAATAATTTATTTTAGTTTATTAAAATTTTAATTTTTTTGAAATAAAAAATATTTAAATTATTTAATAAAATATTTAAATTATTTAATAAAATATTTAAATTGTTGTCAACTTATTAAACCAAAAATTTAATAATTATTAAAACTAAATAACTAACAAAATCACTCAAAATACAAAAACCACTCAAAAATACAAAAACAATCCACACCAACCAAAACCACTAGTAGTTTTTGATTTGGGATGGTTTTGAGAGTGGTTTGGTATACGTTTGTAAAATCAGATGTCAGAAGTAAAATATTTAAAAAATTGGGTGATTTTTGAAATTAACCCTAATATATTTAGTGTATTAATATATACACTAAATATGTATTTTAAAAAAATTTTACAAAATCAAATGCGAAATCTCTCGCAAAACAAATAATATATCATACGATATCCCGATCAATTCACAATAAAATAAAAAACAACCATAAAAGCAAATAAAATTCGAGAGATAAAAAAAAAAGACTAAACATATCTAATTAGATACAAAACTCTTTCCACTCTTAGTCACTTGTGCTGTGGATATCAAATCATGCAAAATTGAGTGAAATTATTATGAATCTCATTTATTCTCAATTCCTTTGGTGCGTCTTGCGGTGAAGTACACTTTATCAAAATCAATACATATATCAGTATTTGCAGTTTTATTACTATAAGAAAAGAAAATATAATTACTTAACTTTAACTTATTAGATAATATATATGAATTTAGTGTCGGACAACATTCAACTTGTACTTTTACCAAGTGTTTGGGAAGATTTGTTTGCATACATATTTGATTGTGGTGTTTGTACTGCATCATGCTCGTCTAAAATAAGTTTCTTTTTAAAACCTTTACGATTAGTTACTCTTGATACGACATATAGTTGACCATGGCTAAAAACGGGTCTTTTTAGATAAATACCAACATTACTTAGATATTTTCCCTGGCTCTTATTTATGGGCATTGCAAATGATACTGCAATAGAGAACTGTCTCATCTTAAATTTGAATGGTAATCTCGAATTCGACGTCGTTTATGTAAGTCACGGTATCAGCACCTTTCCGTCCAACGGTAAGACCTTGAATCACCTTAACTTCCAAGACTCTTCTTCCTAACCTTGCAAGGATCAACCTTGTACCATTGCAGAATCATTTTTAGTGCAAGTATACCAACTTTGAGTTTAAGTTCATAAAGCGGTAAACTCGACCACTTGATGCGATTTAAAAATTTTTAAGTGTAGAGGTCAGTAAATATATTGATTACCAAGTACTTTTTAATTGTATAAAAGACAACAATGCCTTAAAGGTCGATATGAAACTATTTCAATAAACATATCATTTATATAATAGTGATAAAAATAATTAGTGAGTTACGGTTCTGATGTGGGATAACAATTAGTTGAAATATAACATATAGTAGGAAAATACAATAATATATTTTAAAAGAAAAATAACCTAATAAATTAATTAATACTTACGTATTAATATGTGATTTAATATAATAATGCCTACGTCTTGTCTTTTTTAGAGCTCCACTTGTCAGCACATGGTTAATTTGCTTCGTTAGATTTTTCCATTTATTATAGTAGAGATATTATAATATTGATTTTGGGTGTGTATCAATTTTAAAAACTTAAAATTGAATCTAAAAATCTAAAATATTTTAAACTTTTATTAAAACTTATAGCGGTAAGTACCTTTTAATTGTACAAAGGGCACCAATGCTTTAAAGATCGATATGAAAACTACTTCAATAAAAATCTCATGTGAAAAAAAAAATTAATTAATATATTTTAAATGAAAAAATAACCTGATGAATTAATTACTACTTATGTGCTAATATGTAATTTGATATAAAAAAATCCATGTGTTGTTTTTGTAGAGTACAACTTGTTAGCACGTGGGTAATTCGCTTTATTACATTTTTCCTTTTATTATAATATAGATATTGTAATATTGATTTTGGGTTTGTTATATTATAATATATGTTGACATGTAAGACTGTAATATAATATATGTTAATATATAATTTAATATAAAAATGCTAACATGTTTTTTCAGAACACCACTTGTTAGCACATGGTTAATTCATTTTGTTCGATTTCTCTTTTTATTATAATAGATATAAAAATATTATAATATTAATTTTAGGTTTGTATCAATTTTAAAAACTTAAAATTTGAATCAAAATTTGAAATATTTTAAACTTTTACTAAAACCTATATGGCAAGTACCTTTTAATTGTCCAAATGGCACTAATGTCTTAAAAGTCGATATGAAAACTAATTCAATAATAATAATAATAAACTCATTTATATAATAGTGGCGAAAATAATTAGCGAAAATATAGATTTTGGATTCATTTTAATTTTAAAATTTAAAAATTGAATCCAAAAAATGAAATAATATAAACTCATATTTAAACCTCTAGTGGCAAGTAGTTCTATTTAATTTACAAATAGCACTAATGCCTTCGAGGTTGATGTGAAAACTAACTGAACAAAAATCTATTTACATAGTGGTAGAAAAACTAATCGGTGAGTTATATTTCCGATGTGGTATAACAATTAGTTTAAATATAAAATTAAATATTAGAATTTATTACATAATCCGTGAAAAAAATGTAAATTTATTAAAATGTCCAAATAACCAATTTAATTAATTAAAATTAAAGATTAAAAAAGTAATTTTATAAAAAAAATATAACGTGTTGCATTTTTACGAAGCCAATTGAATTGATTTGACTTTTAAGAATGAAGTGATTTGATTTTTGAGATGATATGATTACGATTATAAAATAATTTATTTATTCATATTTTTAATTTCGTAAAATTATAATTTATGATGATTTCACTCATTAGAATTAGAATGATATTTATCTTTATTGAATAGAATATATAATGCTAAAAAAAATATTTTTAAATATATATATATATAAATTAAAAATTGAGTAGTCTAACCTAATAGACAAATAAATAGTGAACATAAAATGAAAAAGAAAACGTATATATTCAAATTTCAGTGCATATTTAATTTAAGTTTTTCAAAATTACTATTGTATTATTTAATTGTTATTTAATTTTATGATTGTATTATTTCAATGTAATTTAGTTTAACTTTTGAAATTTATAATTGTAATCTTTCCATGCCATTTAAATTTTTAAAAATACTTTTTATATTTTGAACAATTAATTTTCATGCAAATATTTGAAGCATATTTGAAGTAGAACCACTTATATTTCTAATAAAAAAAATAAAAATTTTAAGTAGAACAATCAATAAAATAAAACAAAAATCTATTAATGAGAAAAAACAAAAGAAATAAATCTAATTAGAAAAAAAATTAATGAAGAGCGATTTGAGAAATAAAAAATTTAATTAGAAAAGAATTAATGAAGACGCAGGAGAGAAACACTATAAACTATTAGCCGTTAGATCGATTTAACGATTCGGATTTTAACTCTACATATTATTTATATACGGACTCACCGTGTGTGTATATATATATATATATATATATAATTAAAATGTCCATTGTCTCCCACAATTATCAAAATAAAACTCAAGTAGCGAGAATATCAATATGAATTTAATTGAATATTTCATTTTCCAGAATATTGATTTTTAAAGAATCTATAATGTCTGAGAATTGTAATCCTTAATATTCTCTCAACTATGAATTGAAATAATAAAATAAAAATGACATTTATGATATAGATGCAAAAATTTAGCATTCATTTCTATTCTATTGATTTTAAATATAAGATAAATAATTTTATTATTTAAATTTTTTTTTTAAAGTTTATAACAATGAAAATATTAACATATTTATATTTATGTAATTATATGAAAACTATAAATTAAAATAAAATTAATAAAAAAATAATTTAAGTATAAGAATAAAATAACAATAAAAATAACTTTAATATATCGAAATTGGCAATCTTATTCAAATTTACGGAGATGAATGTTCACACAACAAAATGTTCAATAGAGTTTCACCCTGAAAAAGAAAAAAAAAATATTTCTCACCTCATTTCCACGTAAAATGACCAAACAACTATTCAATTTAATCAATTTAAATGTCAAAATTTTTATTTAATAATGTAAAAAAAGTCAATGTGCAAGATTTTTACAAAGTCACGTGAGTAATTAATTCAAAAGAAACAAATACACACGAGAAAATGTAAATTGTTTTGTTAAATGACGAAAACATCGATAATCTATAATTATTTTATATGTAAAAATTATTATTTTGTTAAAAATGTTAACGTCTAATGCTTTTAAAACTCCACTTGTCATTATCTCCTTAATTTGCTTTGTTAATTTTTTCTTTTAATTATAATAGAGTACAGAGATAAAAATTTTTAGTTTAATTTAAAAAAAAGATAAAACATGTTTGGTTGAACTATTTCTTTTAAGTAAATAGCAAATAAATTTTAAATTTAAGAAAACATATTATATATATATTATACAAATATTGTAAAAAAAAAAAAAAAAAACTTTCTATTATTATATATAATAATATAGGTTTTAGATTCATGTTAATTTTAAAATATTTAAAATTGAATTAAAAAACTAAAATAATATAAACTTTAAACCTCTAATGGCAAGTAACTCTATTTAATTTACAAAGAGCACTAATGCCTTATAGGTCGATGTGAGAATTAATTGAACGAAAATCTCTTTATACAGTGATGGAAAAATCATCAGAGAGTTATATTTCCGATGTGTGGTATAGCAATTACTGTAAGTATAATATATAATTGAAAATTTTATATTTTTTAAAATAGGAAAAATTTAATATTAGAATTTATTATAGGATCTCTGTAAAAATTGTAAAGAATACTTTTCACATGAATTTACCAAATAAGCATTTAATTTTATTAATTTAATTATTGAAATTGTCATTTTGTATATCTAATATATACAACGCTATTTTCTACATACATTTACCAAATAACCATTTAAATTTATCACTTTAATTATTAAAATGGTCATTTTTTAAATTATTATACACGTGTAATAGATGTAGAGTGCCACTTGTCATCTCCCGCTTAAATGATTATGTTAATTTCTTCCTTTTATTATAATAGAGATAGAGATATAAAATCGCAACATTAAAGAAAAATTCATAATCTCCTAACGACGGAGTCGCAAACATAATTTTTAATTAATTAAATAAGAAATCTTAATATATACGAGTGGTTCGAAATCTATCAACCAATGCATTGGAGATTTAATTTTTAAATAAATCAATTTATTGTTATAACCTTTACGTGGGATTCACAGCTCTCGACGATGGCGTCGCCTCGTCGCACTTCAATATATATATATATATATATATATATATATATTTATTTAAATCAATATAAAATTGTAATATCAACGTACGGTTTGCGATCTATTCATAAAGGCGTTGCAGGAATAGTTTTTTATTTGAACAATGTAAAACATTGACGTGAGATTTGCAGCATGTTAACGAATGTGTCGCAACCTTAATCTTTTATTATATCAACATAACTCTACGTGAGATTCGCAACCTACTGACGAATGTGTCACAACATTAACCTTTGATTATATTCACATAAAGTCGCAAGTTTTATGAAATTAATATTGAATTGCAACCTTTACGTTAGGTTCGCAATCTACCAACAATAAAATTGCAACCTCAATTTTGTTATTAAATCAACGTAAAATCACAACCTCTATGTGAAGTTCACAACCTTTCAACGAAGAGATCGAACCTCAAAGTTTTATGAAATTAACATTGAATTGCAACCTCTATGTTAGGTCGCAACGTGTTAAATGAGATTGCAACCTCAATTTTGCTATTAAATCAACGTAAAATCGCAATCTCGGTGAATTTTGCAACCTCTCAACCAATGAATCGCAACCTCAAATTTTATGAAATTAACATTAAATTGCAACTTTTACGTTAAGTTCGCAACCTACCAACGATAAAATCGTAACCTTGTTTTTGTTATTAAATTAACATATCGCAACCTCTACGACCGACTCACAACCTATCAAAATTTCGTTGCAACTTCAATATTTTAAATTAATTTATCATAATATTTTATTTTATTATTTATATTTTATATTATTACATTTTTTTATTATTTTCTTTTGTCAAAAATAAATTAATTTTATATAGTTTAAATTATTATTTTTTAAATTAATAATATTTAATTTATTAAAATTATATTGAATTATTATATTATTTTTAACCTGTTATAGCATATAAAAGTTTTTAGGTAACGTTGATAGAATATGACTTACTAGCAATGTTTTTAAAACCGGACCGGACCGGCCGGTTAAACTGGGAACCGGTCGTCCAGCCGGTTTGGTTTTATGGTAAAACCGGTTTTTGAAAAAATCGGTCAAACCCGGTAAAAACCGGATTAAAATCGGGCTTTTAAAAAAAATTAAAAAAAATTGAGTAGCCTACTCTTCATGCCTACTTTCGTTGCCTACCCTTACGTGGCAATATATCATTCGATATAAATTTTATAATAATTAATGCATTAATTTATTTACCCAATCAATTCTTGCCATGCAAGAGTAGGCACAAAAAATTGTCGTAAAGAGTGGGCTATCAATCATTACTCAAAAAAATTAATTTAATTTTGTTATATTTGGTTTGTTTGGAATAATTGTTATATTTTTTTAAAGGATTTAAAAATTTAAACATAATAATATTAATGTTGTTTCAAAATATAATATATGAAAATACGAATATTGGATGATTTATTTTATTAATAATTAATTTATATTGATAAATTTATTTTAAATATGTTTAATTATACTTTTAACTAAAAATATATTTTTTAAAATAAATATAAATTAATTTCGTATTTTAGTTTTATATAATATATATAATAGTTATTATTTTAAAATTAAAAAAATCCGGTTGAATCCAGTCGAATCCTAAAAACCGTTTACGAAATCAATTCGATTTCCGGTCCGATTTTAAAAACATTACTTACCAGTACCAGTACCGGAGGATGACCCTTATTTTAGATTAAGATCACATAAATAAGCTGGGTTCCCTCATATTTGCAAAAGCAAATTAACAGTAACGGTCTGATGGCATGAGTGTATTAGCTGCCTTTCAAAAAAAAAAAAAACCCAGTACATCTGTTCGTCAAAATAATAAAACTCATTTTTGATTGCAATTTTGTGAAACCTCATAATATGTGATTGTAGTTACCCCTTCCAAAGATAAAGAAAGTTTCTGAATTAAGTTAAGCCCCTTACCTCCTCCAAACAGTGAACTGGTGATGGTGATGACTTTTATGTAACTTTTAAATATTGATAATGTTTTTGGGATTATATATAACTTGTAAACTAGGACAATTAACACATGAATACATGAATTTAAATAGTATATATATATAATATAAACAAATCTGAATATACATTCACCAATTTCAATTAGTTTGGAAAGGGGGCTGAATCCATATTCTATCTGCCACGAATCTACATTCTCCATAGCTTCGTCTTTGCCATTCTGTCTCCCCTAAACCCTTGGCGTTTCCAGTAGCTGGAATCGAAAGTAAGTGTACAACATTATCAAATACGATTTCCTTCTCACCATCCGCCACACTAATCCACTCCTCTTTCACCGCATCAAATCTCCGCAACTCTAAACCTCTCTTATACAACATTAAATCTCCACTAACTCCCGCCAAAATATTATCATACAAATACGGAAAACGAACACCTCCATCTCTCGGTAATTCCGTTACAACTTTCCATTCCTCTCTCTTCAAATCAAGACCGTACACCTGTCCAGAATATGACCAACAGTAAACCCAATCACCACAGCAAACAATCTCCCTTAGAATACCTTTCACGTCTTGTAACCGAAACGTCTTCCATAATCTATTCTCCATTTGGCAAATTCGAATCTCGGCAGGTTTTGTCTTCAAGTTGTATCTTTTGTATTTTACATGTGAACAAACGACTGTTACACAGTCGGGAGACTTGGGAGCAGATGAAAACGTTGCTTGTAAAACGACCGCGTTTTGTTCTTCTAGGTAAGGTAATTGTACGACTTCGTTAGAGAACGGATTATAGAAGAATATCGATTTGGTTTTATAGTTCGAGAAAAGTAGCCAACCGAGTTTTGAATAGTGAAACCTTGTGCAGTCGTTGAGTTCCCAGCCTTTAGATCTCGTGTAGTCTTTATTTACCCAGCCGGGTTTTAGGAGTCGCGGTGGTGGTTTGAGTGCGTAGGTCTTTTGTCCGGCTGGGTCGAAGAGGTTGATGGTGCAATCTCTGTGAAACATAACCCATGGAAGAATCTCGTGTTTGTTGCTTTGGTTATGAACGACGTCGTATAAAGCTTTGCATGTTCGTTTTATCGATATTTTCTCTGATTCGATCAGTTTTTCGGTTATGAGGCTTAAGATTTCGTGGGGAAGATCTGTCCAGCTGACTTGCTTCTTTTGCATTGTTGGTGATGATTGGTTTTCTTCGGTTCTTCTCTGGCTTATCGTTGATGATGATTTGAGAATAGCGATGGTTAGGTTATGGTTATGAAGTTCCCGTTTATAGACAAATATTTATAGATCTTCTCTTACAATTTTCCTAGTTTGAGGATTGTTTCTATTCGAGATGATGAGATTTCCTAATTTGATTAGCTCCGAGTAATGAATTTTTTTTTCTTTATATATATATATATATATATATAATTTATTATATTTTTAGAATTTTAAGTTTAATTGTAATTTAATTTAATTTTTTATTTTAATTTAAAAATAATTTACTTATTTTTTCTTACCATTAAAATTTTTTTATTATTTTATATTTTATTTATTAAATTTAATTTTATTAGTTAAAATTAGATCGGCTATAACTTAATTGTAAATGTATAAAAAAAAAACTATAATTTTATTTTTTAAAAAAATCATTAATCGAATAGTTCTATCGCAATTTACCCAATAGAAAAATTTGGTTCCATGGGCCCGGTTGTTGGATCTAGATTTGGATCCGTTGGTTATTAGATTTGGATTTGGGCTAGTGAGTTTGGACTCAGACCGTGTATCGGGTGGCAACAGTTAAAAAACAAAACCAAAACGTCGTCGTAATAATCAACACCGACTATATAAATACGAAACAACCTCTTCAAAACCCTAATCCACTCACCGAGTCGATTCAATTCAAATCTCCTCTCCTCCGCCGCTCCTTCCTCATCCACCAAAAATGACAACAAGATTGAAGAAGAACCGAAAGAAGAGAGGCCACGTCAGCGCCGGACACGGCCGTATAGGAAAACACAGAAAGCATCCAGGAGGTAGAGGTAACGCCGGAGGTATGCACCACCACAGAATCCTCTTCGACAAGTACCATCCCGGTTACTTTGGAAAAGTAGGTATGAGGTACTTTCACAAGCTGAGGAACAAATTCTACTGTCCGATCGTCAATGTCGAGAAGCTTTGGTCTATGGTGCCTAACGACGTGAAGGAAAAAGCGACGAAGGAGAATGCTCCGTTGATTGATGTCACTCAATTTGGATTCTTTAAGGTTTTGGGAAAAGGTGTTTTGCCTTCGAATCAGCCTGTTGTTGTGAAGGCGAAACTTGTGTCGAAAACTGCTGAGAAGAAGATTAAGGAGGCTGGTGGTGCTGTTGTTTTGACTGCTTAGAGTAAGATTTTTGCTTTTCGGGTTTTAGATTTGTAATTTCGTGGGTGTTTGGAAGATTGAGAAAAGATATTGGAGTTTTTGTTATGTTTATTTACTACTGCATATTTTAGCAGTTGAGCATGCGATGTGGTTTAAATGTTTAAGCTTTTGGTAAGCCATCAATCATGGCTATTTAAGCCTACTAATATCTAGTAATTAAGTTGAATTATGCTCTGTATTGTTAGAGACCAATTGAGATTGCATTTGTAGTTATGAACTGTCACTGAGCTGCTGGTTTCAAGAGTGTATAGATATGTTGTTCTTGCCGTCTTTGGGTAGTATGTTGTGCTGAGGATCCAACACCTGAGTATGTGAGCAAAATCTGTATATGTTCAAGTGGTCTGCCGCGGACAGTATTATAACTTTCTTGGAATTTCAAATTTCTAAACGGAGCTTGAGATTCCTACTCAATTATTAACTATTCTATTAGCCTTGAGACGAAACTTAAGGGAAGGTTTTTGGTGGTGTGGTTTGGTTAGAACCAAACCGCACCACGTTTGGTTGTATTTCCATCCATATTTTCATGGTCCTTCATTGTTCACCATGGTTTAATTTCTATCATTTTTTTCAACCACCAAATCGGTGTGTTGATATGGTTTAAATATTTTTTATTCTCAAACTGGACTACTAATATTTTTTAATTATAAAATTACCCTTTGGTCTTTTAGATTTGCATTCGATTAAAAAATTACAAATATAAATTACGAACACTCAACTTCGACACAACATTCAAAGTGTGCTTCTCGATTTTGAAATTGAGTTCTCGTTATCGGTTTTTTTTTTTTAAAAAAAAAATTTTGTCTGATTGCATATTAGTTCTTAGAAACATTTATGTTATGAACTTTTGAATTATTCATGTTTGAAATTTGTTTTACTATGATATTCATGTTTGAAATTTGTTTTACTATGATGATAAGAATTAGAGAAATTTGACAATAATAATTATTGTTTAAATATAAAATAATTTTTTCTACTATTTTAATTATGTTTGTTAAGGAACATGTAAAAATTTTATATTATCGATTGTTGTATTTTAGTGGCTTAATATTAGTTTCTTCTCTTTTTAAATATATTTTTTTTGCCATATTATATATGATTATGAAAAAACAATTATTTAAAAATTAAAAATTAAATATAAGATATGAAAGGATATTATTGTCATTTACATATAGTCAAGCCATATCATACCCCCAAACCAAACAAAAATAAAAATTCTATAGTGCTAACCATACTTTATAAAACCATATATCCAAACACAATTTGATGGTTCCAACCATACCATATTAAACTGTACCATATTAAACCATACTTTATAAAACCACATTGGAAGTCATCCAAACAAGGGTTAGAGATTTTTAACTACTCTATTAGCTTTGAGACGAAACTTAGAGATTTAGAGATTTTTAAAAGAGTAAATTGCAATCAAACTATCTAATTAATAATGATTTGTAAATTTTGTACACTTTTTATTCATATTTTTATTCATATTTGCAACCGGACTACTTAGTCAACCGTTAGTTTTAATGGAAAATATTAACTTTAGTGAAAAATTATAAAATAATCACTACTCAACTTTAATGAAAAATCATAAAATAATCACTACTCCAGTTAATATATTATTATAAATAAAAATATTTTTTTATTTATATTTATTACATTTTGACTATCTAATTTTATAATATTTAAATAATAATAATAATAAAATATAAAGTTAAATTAATATTATTAAAAGAAATTTAAACTAAAAAAATAAAATAATATTAGACTTTTCAAAAATTAAATAATTAAATTTATTAAATATATTTATAAATTCTAACCTAATAAATTATAAGAATACTTCTTGCAAGGTAGAGTGAATTAAAATAATATATTCAATTACAATAAATTAAAATAATATATTTAAGTTTCATGTGTATTCAAATTATATTTTATAAATTTATAATTATTTAATTTTTAAAAATTTTAATTTAATTTTATTTATTTAATTTTAGAAACTTTTTAATATAAAAAATTAATTTTTTTATTATAATCATTTAAATATTATAAAAATTAGAATGTCAAATTGTAATAAATATAAAAATATTTTTATTTATAATAATATATTAATTGAAGTAGTAATTAAATAAATATTTTGATTATTTTATGATTTTTCGTTAAAATTGACTTTTTCCTATTAAAATTAACTGTTGACCATTTAATCAGGTAGTGTAGTTGCAAATATGAATAAAATTGCAAATCATTATTAATCAGGTAGTTTGGTTGCAATTTACTCATTTGCAAATCATTATTAATTAGGTAGCTTGATTGCAATTTACTCTATATTTATCTATTTAAGAGCATCTCCAATGGTTCCCTAAAAATAATTCTAAATTTTAATTTAGGATATTATTAGAGAAAATCACATTCCAACCGTTCCCAATCTCACCCCACTATTTATGTGTATTCAAAAACTCCCTTAATCATCACTATATTTGCCTTCCTTTTTGGCATTCCCTATCTTTTTTTTCCCGCGTGGATTTCCTTGGAGCGCTTTTTTTTTTTTTTTTTTGCCAAATCTTCTACAAACCGCGCTATTTTAACTCTACAGCTATCCCTCGACCCCGCCTCAGAGCAACCTGTCGACGCCGCCGCCTCGGAGCAGAAATAACCCTAGTTCAGAAATCCCTCAAAGACAAGTGTAAACCACGTAACATCTCTCTGCACGAAGCTCATTTCCACTTTGATCGCTTGCTGAGTATGAAAACCCCTTATATGTCTTCGTTCACTCCTTTGATTAATGCTCTCATCTAAAATAATCATTATCATGATGTTATTTCATTGATTACGAGGTTGAACTCGCATCGATTTTCACCCAGTTTTATTTTTCTGAATATTCTGTTTGTACCTTGTTTGTGTTTGTAGGTACTTTTTAAATGGAAGGAAATAGTTTTTACACGAGCTTGCTGAATGATGGTGATTATGATGCTGTTTTAAAAGACCTTGACACCATACCAACTATGACGCAACAATCACCTGCAATCACCTGCAGTGGACAGTACTCGCTCATCAAAGCTAAACCAAAAGCACAAAGGGAAAAACTTTAATGAAGCCGAAGATAGATTTCTTGTTGCAGCATGGTTGAATGTGAGCACGGATGCGACACAATGAACTAATCAAACTAAGGATGCATTTTGGAGAAGAGTATACAGTTTCTATGAGTATAATAGAGGATCTTTAGCAGAACGAAGTCAAAGTTCATTGGTACACCGATGGAGATTTGTTCAAGAAGTCGTGAGCAAGTTTTGTGGATGTCTAAGCCAGATTGAGGGTAGAAACCAGAGTGAGATGACTATTCAGGACAAGGTATGTCAAACTTGAGGAATTCACTTCATTACCTTCAGATGTCATTTAACTTGTCAAACTTGAAGAATTGACTTGTCAATTTTATTGCACATGATGTCTGAGTTTATGATATTGTTGCTGTTTTGATTTCAATGGATAGGCACTTCTCTGGAAGTGACTATCTTTTTATTGTTACTACTGGGTCAATTCATATTTTGGCTATATATGCTAAATCTCTGGTGTATCAAAAAAGCTCTAGAGCAAAGATGTTCCTAGCAGTTCCAAAGCTCCTGTGGTTGATAAACCACATTTTGAGTCATTTTACAGTAGTAGTAGAAACTAGCTGATAGTTAGAACACAGACAGGAAAGTAGAGCACAGGTTGAGCTCACCCTGCACATTTTTGTACCTTGTTGAGCAATTTGTACATTCCTAAGAATTGTATCTTAATTATTTAACTTGTCAAACTTGATGAATTGACTTCAGGTGGAGCAGGCTGAGAGGTTGTTTAAGACTCAAGACACCAACAATAAGTCATTTCAATTCAGGCATTGCTGGAATCAACTAAGAAACCAACCAAAGTGGCATGATAGGAGTAGCAATTAGCAGCTCAGAAAAGTAGTAACAAGAAACGAAAGACAACTCAGGATGTCTATGTTGATGATAGGCCTCAGGATGTGGATATGGATGTTGATGGTAGTCGTGGAGAAACCCTCACTTCAGAACCAGATGAACCAAAGAGACCGATGGGTAAGAAGAAGGCAAAAGAGGCTATGCGTCGAGGCGGAAATGATGTATGCATACAAGCTTTAGACATTCTTTGGGAAAAGAAGAAAGAAGCTGATGCAGAGAAGGAGAAAAAGAAAGAGGAATGGTATGCCAAGACATTTGCTCTAGACCAAGAGAGACTACAGCTGGAACAAAAAAGGCTTGCAATCGAAGAAACAAAACATAGAAATGAACAAGAGAGGCTTCACAGAAAGAGAATTGCTGAAGAAGAGAGAATTATGAACATAGACATGAGTTGTATGGCTGAGATGCAATAGCAGTACTACATGAACCTTCAAGCTAAAATCATGGATTGTCGCATCAATGACTCCGATATTCATCCTTTCTCTCATCATTGAGAGTCTCTTGTGCAAGCCACTGTCTAGTACTACTGTCGAGCTGAACAATCTTTGAACATTCTTTCAACCGTGCAGCCTGCCAGGCCTCGAATTCTTTCTTGAACTTCTCTACACCCATCAGCCTAGCAACCACACTAGGCTGGTTATGTCGTGAATTAGGCTTCTTAGATATCTCCTCATTAATCAAATTCTTCATTGACACCTCCATTGGGTAAACATCTTTATGACACCAATCTTCTTCAACCGGAAAAGAATACTGAATTCATCAAAAAGCAAACTTGTTACCAAAACTGTAGTACAGAGCTATATGTATCATATTAACTTACACTATATCACTGTAATAATATCGGGATATCTCCATCAGCAATGTAGTTATCATAAGTTAGTTCCAAGCTATTTCTCGGAGCTTCAAGGCCTATAGAAGCAGACCAGAGAATACTCAGAACAATATGACAGTAGTTTGATGTTATTCTCTCATTTATTATGTAATGTGGTAGATTAAATATGCAGCTACACGCAAGTCAATATCAGGACCAGTAATTCGAACCATATTTTAATATCATAAATAATCAAAGCTAGGCAGTAAATGCATTCCTTAGGGGTAGTTGGATCAACATTGTTACATTTCAGGACCAAGGAAATCAAACAACCAGCTTTAGTTTAAAGTACTAACTACTTTTAGTCCACTTTAATGAATCTACATATGTATCAACATCTTAACAGAAACTACATTAGTACTAATAAAAGAACCAATGTGGTAGCTGTGCTGAAACCCCTGGAATTGAGCTAGAAACAGAATATTATCACAATTATGAGAAGAGAATAATGTGAGAGCGGATTTCTTCTGTGCAAAAATCTTCTTGGCCATACTGTTTTTGAAGTCGAAAAGATACAATAATCCTCCCATACAGCAGCAAGTCTACTTTATGAAATTGTTCATGTTCTGGCTATCATCACTTTATCTGCATACATCTCTACCCCATTAAAAAACTGAAAAAGCATAAATGAAGTCAATCACACTAATCTCAATATATCAATCAAACCAAGATTCACAGATTCATATACTAATATATACAAAATGAAATTGAAAATCCAGAATTCATCTAAATGAATTATCAGCCGATCAATTTACCAAAAAAGCTTCTTTATGGCCTTGCTTTTTCCTCCTCCATGATTGGTAAATAATGCTTCAGAAACTTATCATTAGAAGTTTTGCTTCTTTTTCACTTTTTGGGCTTGAATTGAATTGGTTCTTCAACCGTTGAGAGCAGATGGTGATCAAAAGACGAATCTAACAAAAACACATAATTAAAGCTGACATTTTTATGCGATTGAAAACGAGATAGTGTTTATGTAAATAATAGAAATGAGAAATTCTCTAACCAACATTATTAATGGAGTAGAGCTGGAAGTGAAAGAATCATTCCAGAGTCAAATCTGATATGATGTTTTTCCAGTTCATGAGTTAATAATAATACAGACAAAAAAAAAATCCAAAATATATCATTATTTTCGTTTCCTGTGCAAACTAAGTAACATTAACATCAACCCAGATGAGAAAAATAGCTTAGACCCTCGAATCCATAAGCAAAAATCAAAATTTCCCAGGAAAGATTACAACTTTGAAACAACAGTTGACATATAATCACATAACAAAAATTGTGACGAAACAGACATTAACAATATTTATCCGCGTGATGTAGCCACAAGTGCTCCACAAGGTCTTCTCGAACCTAATAGTGAGTCTCGTCGTTCCGAATTTTAAAGTGATCGTCAATAAATTCATTAAAGTCTGTTGTATGTTCATGGGAGGGTTCCACATTGTATCACCCGAATCCCGCCCCGACGAAAAAGGAACGCGGAATTCGGATGCTACTGGTTGCGGAAGACAAATAAACATATATACAGAAACAATATATAGATCATAATCAAAACTGAGAGACAATTCTTATAATTCAAAAGTCAAAGGTTCAAAAGAAATCCAAATACATAATAGTAGTTTGACTACAAGTTCCAAATGAAAGAAAATCTCTTAAAAATCAATCCAAAACATAGTGCAGCGGGTTCAAATACAAAATAAGTTTAGCAACAATAAAATATAAATGCAATCCAAGTGTGAAGAGAATGCCATGTGATGCTCGATGCTAGTGATATCCTGCTATCCCACCAGACTGTTTGAACTCAGCAAATTCCATTCCCAAAAGGGATCAAAATATACAAAACAAAAAGGAAAACAATGAAGGGTCAGACCATCGATGTTTGGTTAGTAAGCCAATGCCCAACAAACACATACAGATGCGTCTTATTAAAAAGAATAGTATGCCACACACAAATGCAGGTTAGTTATCAACCGAAGGGGTACAAACAGAAGCAAACAAGTCTATTATCAAATCAAGTTATCCCTAATACGATCCCCTTTAAGTGATCTAGGATAATTGATTACAGATTATTTCAATTACCGACTGAAAACAGTTGTCAAATTATTTTCAGAAGGAAGACCGATACTGAATTAGGAGTTCGGTATGCAGTCTAGTAGGCTATTCGGTCAGAGAGCATCACCAGAGTTACCGAATAGTAATTCGGTAAGCAGTCCGGTACATAATTCGGTCAGAGAGCAATTATACTATTCCAAGGAAGGTTTAAGTGACAGTTCGGTTTCTATTCCGGTATGAAGCTCGTTCAGAGAGTTTCAAATCTCCCAGACATGTCGAATTGTAATTCGGTACCTAGCTCAGTGAAGAGCTCGGTCAGAGAGGTTGAACAGTCTTCAGAGGCTCATACCGAACTATAGTTCTGTAACTAATTCGGTAAGAAGTTCGTCCAGAGAGTGAATCTAATGATCTCAAAATTGACCGAATTGTATTTCGGTAACCTGCTCGGTAAGGAATTCATCCAGAGACTAACCTACGTCCAGTTTTCCAGTTTTAAGTGACAGTCCTCTACCTAGTCCGATATACATTTCGGTTATGGACCCTGGGCACAATTTTAGCCTAATTGAAATTATGTCGTTCGCCAATCAAAGTCTAGCTAACTAAATATGTCTAATCCTAACACTTACAGCCAGTTAGGAGTCACAATATACACTACCCAATGTTAGAACCCAAAAGAAAACAAATAGCATCAGCAAGAATCAAACCAAAACATAACCAGAAGCAGAAACATAGCATTATCACAGAGTTTCAGATTACCCAATTATTTAGGTATTTAACTTACGACGCCTGTCCTTAGTTTAATAACAAAATCGGGAACAAAAATAGACAGATAGGGTTAAACCCTCAGAGATGGATCAAAGATCCCAGAAATGATGTTGTCGCATCCAGACAGTACCGTCTTTATATTTTTGGAGGCCCCCGAAAAATGTGATATAATGGGCCCCTTAATTTTTTTTATTATTATTTTTTTAATTTTCAACATCACGATTAATATAGTAGACATGAATAGTAGTAGTATTCAATACTATTTTGATTAATTTAAAAAAAAAAAGACGCTAAACAACATCATTTTATTAAAAAAAATTAAAAAAAAAAAAAAACTTTTCCCCATCCACCTCCGGCTCCATGGGCCCCTAGCGGTCGGAGCCCGTGGCGGTCGCCCCTCCCGCGTCCCTCAGAGCCGGCCCTGCATCCAGAAATGGGTCAAGCTCCAGAAATGATGTCGTCGCATCAAGAAAGTGGTTGGTAATCAAAGCCATATACGCTTTCACGCATTGATGTATACATCTAGTTTTCCCTAATAGCATGCTGGTCTTATCGTATTAACCATAGGACAGGACTTTAACAGATTACAAAATTCATATTCCAGATTACAGTCAGATACCAGACAGATATGGACACTAATTCACATGTCCGAATCTGTATAGATAAGATGGCAGCAAAATCCAAAACAGTTTATATCAAATGCAGCAATTTAAGCTATTCCAAAATAGAATTCGTCTTGTATAAATTTAATTAATTTACATACAAGCAAACAAATAAAAACATACAAACGTGAGGGCGTAAACACGGCTACTAACCTTATTTGCTAATCCAAATCAACCGAGTCTACTCCGGTCGGCGATCCTCAACTTGATCTACTCCAAATCAAGAATAAATCATAAATCCCCAAATTGAACAAATTAGGGTTTATGCCCAAAAAGCAATTAAAATCAATTTAGACACAATATAACCCAAATCATGAAATTGTCATTAAGGGTTTCAAGACCCAAATCATAAGGAACAAGAATCTCAAATCAATTTTAGAAATCAAAGCTCAAATCAATAAATCCTAATTACAATTAAA
Source organism: Cardiospermum halicacabum (assembly GCA_031304145.1). NCBI lineage: Eukaryota > Viridiplantae > Streptophyta > Magnoliopsida > Sapindales > Sapindaceae > Cardiospermum > Cardiospermum halicacabum. The sequence continues at coordinate 2,228,711 of CM062398.1, forward strand.
ATCTCCAAATGAATAAAGTAGTTTAAAATCAATAAGGAGAGATAAACTCTTACCTAGGTGTGAAGAAATCAATGCCGCACAAAAACCCAAGTGAAATCCCCAACCATTAAAGCTTAGAAATATGAGTGTGTGTTCTTAATTTTTGGAGAGAAAGTAACAATACGTAAAAAGTGATTTCTAGGTTTTGGTGACAAATGAATTGAAAACCATTCTATTCATATTTATATGGGCGGCAAATATCACCACCAACCCATATGTTTACAATTTAATTTAAAAACAACCCCATTTATAAAATAATTACAAAATTAACTCAAATATCAATTTGTTTTCAAAACCAACCCAAAAGTCAACTTAGTCAAATCATTTGGTCAAACCGAAAAAGTCAACATTTTACAAAAATGCCCATTTTACCCTTGAACGATAAATATACCAAAAATTAAATAAAATTTCAAAATAAGTAGACGAATAGCCCCAGATTACGGACGTGACAGCTCTACCCCACTTAAGAAATTTCATCCCCGAAATTACCTGAATCAAACAGATACGGATACTGACATCGCATAGTCTCTTCTAGTTCCCACGATGCTTCCTCAACCGCATGGTTACGCCAGAGGACCTTAACTAGGGGTACAGTCTTGTTCCTCAAAACTTTCACTTCCTTACCCAGAATCTGAACCGGTTCTTCCTCATAACTCAAATCCGGTCTAATCTCAAATAGTCTCACGCGTAAGGATATGAGAAGGATCAGAACGATACCTCCTTAACATTGATACATGAAAGAAATTATGGATCTTCTCCAACTCAGGTGGCAAAGCAAGTCGATAAGCAACTGGACCAATCCTTTCCAGGATCTCATAAGGTCCAATGAATTGAGGTGCCAACTCACCTTTCCGACCGAATCAAAGAACTTTCTTCCATGGAGACACTTTCAGAAATACCTTATCGCCAACTTGATATTCAATATCCTTCCTCTTAAGGTCAGCATAGGACTTCTGCCTATCTGATGCTTCCTTAAGCTTCTCCTTAATCAATTTGACTTTCTCCTTAGCTTCCAAAAGCAAATCCGGTCCCATTATTCGAGACTCACTCAACTCAGTCCAACACAACGGAGTACGGCACTTCCGTCCATACAAAGCCTCATAAGGAGCCATACAAATACTCGCCTGAAAACTGTTATTGTAGGCAAACTCAACCAAAGGTAAATACTTAATCCAAGAACCACCAAATTCAATCACACAACATCGAAGCATGTCCTCCAAGGTCTGAATTGTCCTTTCGGACTGCCCGTCAGTCTACGGATGAAAAGCGGTACTGAAATTCAACTTAGTCCCCAAAGCCTCCTGAATTTCTTCCAGAATCTAGAGGTAAACCTAGAATCCTTGTCAGAAATGATAGACGATGGAATCCCGTGTAACCTCACAATTTCCTTCAGATACAATTCTGCCAATCTCTCCAGAGAATAATCAACCCAAATTGGCATAAAATGTGCAGACTTGGTCAAACGATCCACAATCACCCAAATAGCATCAAACATCTCACGAGTCAATGGCAATCCGACAATAAAGTCCAAAGTGACTCGATCCCACTTCCATTCTGGAACTGATATCGGCTGAAGCAAACCTGATGGAAGTTGATGTTCTGCCTTAACCTGCTGACAAACCAAACACTTCCCAACAAAATCAACAATGTCTCTCTTCATACCCGGCCACCAATACATCACCTTCAGATCGTGATACATCTTGGTAGAACCAGGATGCATAGCATACACTTGCCTATGCGCTTCCATCAGTATCTCAGCTCTCAGATTATCGGATAAATTTTAGAAATCAAAGCTCAAATCAATAAATCCTAATTACAATTTAAATCTCCAAATGAATAAAGTAGTTTAAAATTAATAAGGAGAGATAAACTCTTACCTAGGTGTGAAGAAATCAATGCCGCACAAAAACCCAAGTGAAATCCCCAACCATTAAAGCTTAGAAATATGAGTGTGTGTTCTTGATTTTTGGAGAGAAAGTAACAATACGTAAAAAGCGATTTCTAGGTTTTGGTGACAAATGAATTGAAAACCATTCTATTCATATTTATATGGGCGGCCAATATCACCACCAACCCATATGTTTGCAATTTAATTTAAAAACAACTCCATTTATAAAATAATTACAAAATTAACTCAAATATCAATTTGTTTTCAAAACCAACCCAAAAGTCAACTTAGTCAAAGCATTTGGTCAAACCGAAAAAGTCAACATTTTACAAAAATGTCCATTTTACCCTTGAACGATAAATAGACCAAAAATTAAATAAAATTTCAAAATAAGCAGACGAATAGCCCCAGATTACAGACGTGACACACATTATATCCACCGTTCTCAAAACATTCGTCAGGATAAATTGTTCCCTCATTTTCAACAATCATATTATGCATGATAATACAAGCTGTCATTATATCTCTCAATGTCTGTTCATTCCAAAATCGAGTTGGGCCTCGAATAATGACAAAACGAGATTGTAAAACTCCAAAAGCTCGTTCCACGTCCTTTTGTACAGATTCCTGTGCTTTGGAAAAATATTTCCTCTTATTTCCACGTGGTTCTGGTATGGTCTTTACCAATGTAGACCAAGATGGATATATCCCATCTGCAAGGTAGTATCCCATTGTATAATCATGACCATTTATACTGTAGTTCACTTTAAGAGCTTTTCCGTTTGCTAGCTTTGAGAATAGTGGAGACCGGTGAAGAACGTTGATGTCATTGAGTGAGCTAGGTAAACCAAAAAAAGCATGCCAAATCCATAGATCCTTCGAGGCAACGACTTCTAGAATTATTGTAGGCTTATGATAGTGGCCTGAATACATACCTTGCCACGCTGAAGGACAATTCTTCCACCTCGAATGCATGCAATCAAGTGAACCGAGCATACCAGGAAAACCTCTTTCCTCCCCAAGTGCTAGTAATCGAGTTGTATCGCTCTCATTAGGCGACCTTAAGTACTCTTCTCCAAAAACAACTTTAACAAACTTTCTCAGGCTTTTTAGAACGATAATTTCTCCAATACGGACATACTCATCTGTAGCATCTGTTGTTACTCCATAAGCTAACATACCGAATACTGCAGTAAGCTTCTTGAATCAACTTAGTCCAAATTGATGAGCCCCATTTATCTTCTGCTCAAAGTAATCACCATGGGCTTCCACAACATTCATTATGTGTACGAATAGGTCTCGATTCATCCTCAACCTGCGACAAAAAAAATTATTATAATATAATGTACTGCATATAATATTGAAAATAGACAAATAGAACCTAACCTCCGTCGAAAGAAGACTGGGCCATATGTGAGATCATCAGCCAAGTAATCAGCCAAGTAATCTTGGTACATTCTTGCGTGTGCCCCTTCTCTGTCCCAATATATGTATAAATGTCCCGGGACAGAACCACCCCGTTTTGGTACAAGTGCGACACTTTCTATGATTTGAGCAGCGGTCATGATGAATTCATCGTCGTCATCTGAAGACGATTCATCCAAAAACCGGCGGGAAAGAGAACAACCATCACCCATCATGTCTGTAAACTGTATTCACATGGACGATAAAAATTCGAGTATACATTACAAGATAAGCAGATGATTCAATTGAAAATATATAGTGGGAGTGTTGGAGTACAAGAGTGATTGAATTGAATCGGTAATAAGTGGGCCCAATAGGATGACGTGGCAAAATTTAAAATATTTAGAAAGTGATTTATTGGAAATGGTTGGAGTACATGAGTTTTTTTTGTGTCCCAATAATAATTAGGAACACCCAAAACAAGTTTTTTAAGATTTATTTTTTAGGGAACCATTGGAGATGCTCTAACTCCATTCTCTATCTTCTCTTCATAATTACTTTTCTCTCATAAATTTAATTTTATACCATACTTTTTAATCCAATAATTTATATATTCATATTTTTAACTTTTTCTAGTTAACAAATTATTTGGAATAAATAAAGTTGAAAATATCACATTTTAAATTGTGACTTTATATATATATATAATTAAAAATAAATATTTAATTTAGTATCCGTGACTTAATTTTTATATTAAATTTCATTTGAGATTAAAAATTTCATATTTATTGAAAATTAAAATGCATAATATCATTTATATTAAATTTCATTTGAGATTAGAAATTTCATATTTATTAAAAATTAAAATGCATAATATCAATAACTCTAATATTTCAGTTAAAATGTACTTACTTTAGGTTCATTATCCAAGGGTGGCAAACCATCTCATCATGCCGCTTTGACCTCGGCTAGACAGTAACTCATTTAAATTAATGAGTTGCCATCAATTGGGTGGACTAACTCATTTATTAATGAGTTGTCATCGATTCAGGTCCACCAATTTAATCTAGGGGTTAGAAGTATAATATTTTTAAAATATATTAATTTTAATAAATTAAATATTGTAGTTATAAATATAATATCTAATACAAATAAAATTATATTAAAATATGATAAAAATAATATAAAATCATATAAATTATTTAATTACACATTATAAAATAAATATTTTAACAGGTTGTCATGTTGACTCGTGTTCCATTTGTGTCAACTTGTTTAGATCTAAACTGATTTGTTTTGTGTCAATCTATCATGTCATGGCCCAAATTCCCACACTATCATTATCGGTCTCGGATCCTAAGTCTTTAATTGAAGAAAGTTTAGATTTCATATGAAAGATCTGTAAGTTCCGTTGTCAGCCAAAAAGGATTATAGGCTTTTACAAGTACCTGAGGGCCCATATCTTTATTCCAATTAGAGGATCCGGTACCACGGTCACCGATCTTCCGACCGAAGTATAATTGGAGTGGTCATTGACTTTTTAGTCATAGTATATTATTTGTCACAGTCAATTAGTTCAAATCCTAATGGCTTAAAATACAATAAAATACCATATTTCTAGTGGGTGTGGTATAGCTAATTTCATACAATAAAGTAAACAATAACATATTATGAACATGCAAATAGTTAGGTAGGGATGTATTATAAATACCATATTTATGAATTTTAAAATATAAATTAAATAGATTAATTAATAACAAAATTAACAATATATTGATATTAGAAAAATTGTACGTGGTAGGGGTGAGTATAGAAATTGAAATAGAGTTTAATCGAATCGATCAAAACCAAATAAACAGGTTTGAATTGGTTTTCCTTCACTACAATGATCAGATCGGTTGTAAAAACTAAATTTTAAAAAATATATATTAATTTTTGCTAATTATGTTAATTTCTCAAAAACCAGATCAGATAGACCAATGTCCATCCTTAATACATTCTATATAAATAATATATGAAAACTGATTATGTGAAAGGAATAAAAATTTATCGGTTAAATTACACTGAGGTGCAGTATCAGTTTATGTCTGTTTTGCACTCAACACTAGTGAATTTTTAGAAAATTGACATTCAATTAACACTGTTAACTGATTTCCATTATTATCCTTATAGATGATGACATGGTGATATGTGGTGATGACGTGTAAATTTAAAAGACTTATCGGGTATTGCAATAAAAATACCGAATAAATTAGTCTATGAATAAAAATATACTGATGACAATGGGTATTATAGTAAAAATATTGTTCAAGTCGGACCCATTATGGAGATCAAGTCAAAAATGGATCTTGGGGTCGAGTCAGACCCATTATGGAGATCGAGTTAAGATTGGAACTTGCAAGACGTGTTGGTGTTCTTTTAATTTTAATACAATACCCTTTAAACAAACCTTTTAATTTTACACGTCATCGCCCCATGTCGCCATGTCATCATCTACAAGGATAATAACTAAAATTACTTAACAATATTAAGCTGAATGTCAATTTTCTAAAAATTCGCTAGTGTTGTGTAAAAAAAAAAAAACAAAACAAATTGATATTAAGTATAATTATCGAAAAACTCATTACACTTCAGTGCAATTTACCCAAAATTTATCATATATATATATATAATAACTTTATCAATTTATACTTCTATTATAGGATGTATAGCACACAACCCCTATATTTACACAATTTTATCGGTTAGTCCATTGCATAAATATCAACCTTAGATTTTTTTTTTCTCTCAACGTAGCGAATGACATATCATTCGTTTGAACCTTTGAACATGAACAACAATCGGTGAACATTGGCAAACCCCTAAATCGTGTCTAACTAATATTAGATTTTTGTCCAACTACAAGGGCTATTCATTTACTTGAAATAGTAAATTTTATTAGTAATTAAAAAAAAAATGGACTACTTTGAATTTTATCCAAAAAAAATCGTAGAAGTTCCATTTTTGTTAACGAAAATTAAAATAAATTTCAAGATCTAATTAATTTAAAAAGGAGGCTGGATCCACGTTCTATTTCTCCAAACACTCTTTCTTCTTCGATTGTAGAATTTTAAGATTGATATCGGATATGGAAGAGAATTATATTTTGAATCAGGCCATGTTGGCCGAACTCCTCCAAAATCTTGGGCGTTTCCTGTAGCTGAAATCGACAGTAGGTGCGTAATATGATTAAATACAATCTGCTTCTCATTGTCCGCCATAATCCATTCCTCTTTGGACATATCAAATTCCCACATTGGCGGCTCTCCAGCACGTATCATCAGATCTCAATTGAAATCCGCCATAATTTTGTAAATATATTATTTGAATTCAAATATTTAAATATAAGGACATATGAGACTTTACACACTGTTTAGAAATTTATAAAATTATTTAAATCCATTTTTTTATATGAAATGACACTATTGTCAATTTGGTCTATTGGATGTAAAAACATTTGTGATTTGTTTAGTTTCGAAGAAAATTTAATGTTAAACTAAAATTTTAAAGTTTTTAATTCAAGGCTCATTTATGCAAACCACCCATATCTTAAACACAATTTCATAGTTAATGAATATAAACATTTATTGAGTAAATTATACTTTACAATAAGATAATCTCTTACAAAATCTACTCCATTGTTGTATCTGGGGAAAACATTTTAAAAACAACGGGAAAACGTAAGCCAAAAATGCTTAGTTTGAACTCTCATACCTAACATACGCAAATTTATTTTATTTTTCAAAATCATTTTGTCAAAACTTTTGGATTTTGAAATCTCATTTAATAAACATTCAATCCTTAGAAATTCCCAAAATCGTTTACAAAAACTTTTGTGGTTCAAAGATTGAAAGCTATCTTATTCGAAAAATATACTTCTCTTTCAAATCCATGATTTTCAACACACTTCAATGTACCAAAAATATATTTGGATAAAAAATCACAAAAATCAATGTTAGCTTACTTGCATCACAAGTTATAAAACCAAGACTCATGTATGGATATGCATGCTAATACATCATAACCTCGTACCAATGCCGATATTCAATGCACTAAATAAACTTACAAATTATGTATGGGCATGCATACCAATATGTCATAACATCATATCAATACAAAAATTCAATATACCACCCAAACATACAACTCATGTATCAACTCAATGCACACCGCAAGATCATAAAGATAAGGTAAGACGATTTATTAAGCGAGTTTAATTGACTTAGGACATAAGAGATATTTCATGTTCAAATATATTAAAAATAACATTTTTCAAATATACTCACTTGACCATTCCATGGTGTTTTGACGACAAATTTAAACAATGAATCTTTAAGTAACGAAATTCCAATTTTCGAAAATCGGGTATTTTTATTCACTCTTGAAACATTGTTGGTCTTACTCCTATATTTTAAAAGTATATATAAAAAGGAGAGTTTAACACAATTTGGAATCAAAATTGGTAATCCAATCGGAAATTCGATAAGTAAATGAAGACAATAGTCACACTTCCAAATCCGAAATTTTTTCGTACACTAAAAGAAATTTCAGAATTCGGCAGAAATACCAAGACAATATGTAACGTCTGGCCCCTGCCCCCGGATGAACCCGAAGCGTGGTGGCAGGGCGCCACGTCATTCACAATTGGTCTTTAAGACTGAATACTAGCCTCATAGACCACCAGTACGCTTTCCAGCATGCTTTGCTCTCACTCGCATGCTTTCTGGGAAAAATTCCTAGAAGGTCACCCATGTCAAGATTGCTCCAAGCCAAGCACGCTTAACTTTGGAGTTCTCAAGTTCTAGGTCCCCAATAAACAATGTGCACATTGGTGATATGGATAGCAATTCAATTTCTTTTAACCCTTTTCTCAATATGGGGTGTTACACATATATTCAAAAATCAGACATTAACATATTTAGATTTTTCACGTCTAACTCTATAATCTATTGAAAAAGAATCCAGAGTCCTAGAGAGATACAATGATCCTTTCATTGGTAGCAAGGAATCTAGACTACCGCAATCAAAATCTATTATATTATACAGTACAAACATCAACATAAAAGAGGATAAAGCTTCTACTACCGTCATAGATTGCTTATCTTTGAGGCTGTGGTGGTGTTAATTCATAATTATGAAATAAAGAATCTTCTTTCATCAACCATAAACACAAATGCTAATAATAGAATCATTTAAAAGGCAGCTGGTCACTATCAATCATTCGTTTACTTCAATTATATACTTTATAACAGCATCTCTAAGCAAATAAATATTGGCAACAGTAAGCTCCACAATAAAAAAGCATATTAGTGGCACAAAAATAAGAATAAAAGAGCATCTTTGTTTGTACCTTCTCAAGTGTAGAATTAGTCTTGGCATATTAGTAGGAGCTTAAGATGTAATTTACTCCTTACTTTGTCATTAGAAGGGAATATAATCTACCTCACATTTTCTTTTGAAAAGATATGTTGAGAAGAAAATCAACCGTTCAATAGAATCTGGTTGAAATGATTAGAATTCTAATAAACAAAAATCAAGTACAAAGTAGAAGAGAATCCGTAAAAAAATTAACAAGCTTGATTATATATGTAAATTAACAGATGTAGATACAATCTACAAAACCAGGAAGCAAGTTTGTTGGAGAATGATTCAAAATATCCCTAAAATCTCTCCAAATATCTTTAGATTTTATTTTTGATTTTATTTTATTGTTAAGAATGAGACTATATAAAGTCTATTTCTGTATGCATTATGAGGATATACACAACCAAATAAAATTCATTCGGTTTCTTATTTCTTTCTTTTTCATATTTCATTAAAAAAACCCACAATTAAAGGGAAGAAGCAAAAATGTGTGACTATCACCCTTGATCGATCTTCTGATTTGAAGTTCAAATGTATCATCACTTGTATACAGATTGAAAGTGTATGCTGATCGAGAGGAATGAAGTAAAATGTGAACACATAATACCCAGCAAGGTAAGTGAACCATACCTATGTAAAGGTAAGTAGCACTATTCCATGCCCAAAGGGACTCAACCCAATTCCAGAAATCACCAGCACTAATGTCATTGAAACCTTGAAATAAGCCATTCAACAAGAAAAATATAGCTGGTGGAAAACTTGTAATCCCTAAAACCAGGTTGCAGAATACCCTTGACAGACTTATAAAAGTCCTGGATTTAATATCAGGTTTTACCGGGTGCACCATCAGCGACATTGGAACCATCAACAGAGCCCCGATTTCTGCTATAGCAAAATTAATGATTGACATTATACTTAAGCCGATGAACAATGATGAGACGGTCACTGATTTTAAGAGAGCCCATTCGCCTTCGTCAGGTTGAATTTCACTTGAATGTGAAGAACCTAGAATCTTGTACAATAGTGTGAGGATCAACATTGAGAATAAAATCCATATAAGAAAGTTGTTCTTCGGTGTGTAATCACATATATGTGAGATGAAATATGGAAGTAAAGACACAATTGCTCCCCATAAGTGAACTAAAAACACTCTTTTTGCTGAAATTAGCCATTTCCATTATCTGAATAAAGTGCTAATCTCATCAGAATTATTGGACTTTTTGTCCTTTTAAGAGGCATCAAACAAGAAATTACTTTTTGTATAAAAAAGGCAGCCGCTATTGGTGCTACAATGAGAGTAAAAGCAATCATGTAAACTCCAATTGACACAAACTTTCTAGGAGAAGTTAAGTGGTATAAGAAAAATGATTGGTGAAACTTCTCAAGGAGATTATTCACAGATTGTATTACCTCTTCAATCAACCTGAAAAGCCATGGGAATTTTCAGCCAAATCATTCAATATATCCAAGTACCAATAATTGTACCTCTTAATTTATTACCATAAACATTTAAGTACTAGTATAAATCGTTTGAGAGGTGTGATCCATAGGGCAATTGTTGTTACAATTTACTCTAAATACTAATCTCTCCCCTCGAAATCTTAAGGGCTGCTTGAAAAATAATATAAGAGATCTAAGAAAATGTCCCATCAAGTCAAAACGGAGCATTATAAAACATCAAGAAGACTACTAGCATCTTGAAAGTAACAGAAACTGGAAATCAGGGTATATATTGTAATCATAAACCAAGTTGAAAGAATTTTAGAATGTGCATTTTCTAAACAAAGAAGTTAGAAATACATTTAAAAATAAAACAAAAGAGGGTAACAGAAGAAAAATGCAAAACTCCTGACCTGCCACCTAATTGAAGGAACTCAAGGCGCCGGTCCTTGTTATTAAAAGCACCATGGGAACTAGTGGGAACGTCGAGTGCCTAACAATAGGAGAAACATTATTATATATGCACATACTTCTTAATGGGTAAAGAAATATTCAAATAACATCAATTCTGTCTCTACTACAGAGGTTTGATCTCACAAAGAGTTAGATGAAAAAAAGTAACAGACATATAGGAATATGAGTCGTAGTTTAAGAAAATGTTAGATAATTATTAGAATAACATTTGAGGAAAGTACCTGATTATACAGGGAACTTGCCAATGTTGCTGTGCTTTCAACATAATCTGAGGCTGGTATGTCAAATTTCCAATTAAGATTTAAGCCTTTTGCAAGTTTTCTTACTGATTCAAATATGTTACCCGAAATCCTTAGCCACTTAGATTTAAGTAAAGACCAATGTTTCTCCACCTTCACATGAAAACCTTGCCTATGCACTGCCAAATAATTCACAATGTTTATGAGATCTAAGTTCAACATCTGCTCATTTGATGCTTCAGCATAAATGCTTAGAGAGTTCTGAAACTGATCATTTCTATATGCAACTTTCAAGACTAGAGCAGTTGCCATTGTTCCAGCACGTCTAAAAGTGTATGATGTTCCTTTTGAATCTGAGTTCTCTTTAAATTTATATCTATCATTATTGTCATTTCACTCCACACCACCAAATACAAGAGTATGATAATCTCTTAGCAAGCAGTAACAGGAGCATATTCTCCATACTGAGAATCAGCAACAGGCCAGATAGTATCTTTGGCCAGCCATGTAACGAGCAAGCAAGGAAAACACTAAGTATGCAACGCCTAAAGATAAATCCTCACCCACATCACCCCTTACAAAATCACAAGGTGTCACCAAGACAATAGCTTCATTTCTATCACCATGCGAAGCTCTTACATACCAACATTTTTCACTCCTAATTTCCTCACTTCCATTTTTTTTCTCTGGTGCATGTATAGAATGCACAAAATAATTTTCACTCAACCTCAACATCTACTGTAAGAGAGTAATGGCAATGTCATGCGCGGAACTCAATCAACTAATGAAACAATAAGAAAACACAAACTTAACAAAGACTTATAGTAGTTTACATAGTTTAGATAAACCATAAGTACCAAAAACTAACTTATCCAACCCCATTGAAATGCCTATAGTCACTACTCCTGATGCTCACAAGGGAAAAATCTCAACAATTTCTAATTCAACAGAACCTCATAGGTGTGAAGAAGTTCCTGTTTAGTATATACATATACATATGTACCTTTCATTGAAGATAACACAACACATAAATCAAATAACTAACTAGATGTATATACTTACATATCCCAAATTTAAACCAAAAGAGTAATCTAATGATTATTTGAAAATATAGTTAAAGTATCTAAATGTCCATGAACGGAATTTGGTCATGATCAATCTTCCACAAAAACCATTCATTGAAAAAAAAACAAGGTGAAACTCCAAAACATGTTTTAATTGTAACATTATAAAATTGTCATCAAAATGATAAACAAGAAGTCTACAATTATTACCATAAGATTACTTTTTTGGTGCTAGTACTCCCCAACAAAGTTCAATTTCTTCCAATGCCCTTTAAAGTTCTTCATGTTCTTTCGCTGCTTCAAGTTCCTCGGTTCTTCCATTGCCACTTCAAGCTCTTTCGATTCTTCCATTGCCACTTCACGTTCTTCTGGTTCTTCCATTGCCACTTCAAGTTCTTCCGGTTCTTCCATTGCCATTTCAAGTTCTTCCGCTTCTTGATTTTCATGCATATCAAGCATGATTTTTTATGGTCTAGCCACCATCACCTTCGGGCCTAACGAGCGAATGCAAAGGTAGAAGACCGACTCAAGGGAGACTAAATTGGCTCTACGGATTATTGGTCTTTGGACCCTAACAAGAGTTTGGCTCTAAAATGATGGCTTCGGCCCTAACGACCCGATTTCACTAAATATGTTAGAACTAAGGGCATCTAAATGAAAACCAATGAGTGTTGCTTTATTGTCTTGTTTAGCTCCTTAAATGTTTAGATTAAATTTTGATTGAGAGCATGGGATTGGTGATGAATATATGCTTGGTCTTGATTGAATTGTCATGTGAAGATGGACCTAAAAATTATTTGTCTTTATCTGGGTCTTTGTTGGTTTAATTGCATAAATTATAATTTGGAAAATTATATTGAATGTTTGATGATCAACTTGTTAATAACTTGGTTGGTAAGTGATGATTTTGCTTGAATTGGTATTGAAATGGTAGGATAGGTAAGAACTTGGAAAAATTGGAAATTGTGGACTTGTGTTGCTGCTGCAACAAGTTGATCAAATAGGCAACTTGTGCATTTTCATTCGCCCAAATGGTTGGGTCCATTGACGAACGGATTGTTTGTACGTGTTGTTTGCTATGCATAGATGGTGTGCTTAAAATTTGGTTACATTCCGAGGTCGTTTGGTCGGGTTTTAAAACTGAGCAAATCACTCAGATGGTGACCTGGGCAGAATCTGCATACTTACCATACTACAGTATGGTATGCAGTTCCGTATGCAGTTTGGCCAGAGAGCCAGCTTTATGTAAAGTCTCATACCGAATTACAGTATGGCACGCAGTTCGGTCAAAAAGCCGGTTTTATATAAAGTCTCATACCGAATCACAGTATGGTATGCAATTTTATATGCAGTTCGGCCAAAAAGCTAGTTTTATGTAAAGTCTCATACCGAATTACAGTATGGTATACAATTCGGTATACAGTTCGGTCAGATTCTCTACCTAACCCTTTTTTTATGGTTTTTGAGTCATGATTGTGCACGACGTCTAGTAACTTCCAAGATCTTAGTTATTCTTCACTATTATCTATTGGATTGATCAATGTTTGACAATTATTTGATGTGAATGGATAGTAATGCATGTTGTGTGACATGAATATTAAATTAAAGACGCATTTTGTGTGTGATTGTTTGAGTACGAGTTTGCTAACCAAGCACCGATAGCCTGACGCTTTCCTTTCCTTCTTTTTGTCTTGGTTTCGAATTGAATTTGAGCAGGTGATCGAGCGAACGCTTTCCTTTCCTTCTTTTTGTCTTGGTTTCGAATTGAATTTGAGCAGGTGATCGAGCGAGATAAAGTCATACCATTGCATATCATGAAGTATCTTGGAGATCACAGTGCATTCCTCATGTTTTCTTTCATGTTGATTAACTTATTTATATGGGAATTGTAACTCCCTTATTGTTAGAATAATTTAGAAGTAACTCATTAGACTTGTATATCAATTACTATTAGATTATGCTTTGAAATTACTACTTATAATATTCATGAGGACTATTTGAACATGAAATTGAGATGTGACTATAAGTACATATATGTAAATGGATGAAACGCTATGGATAAGAAAGAACGTATTGGCAAATGTACATGTGGCATTCCAGCCCTCGCGCCGTGGTTCGTCGTAGGCGGGGGTTTGGACGTCACATTTGTTTGGTATCAGAGCACCGGTCCTCGGTCGCTTCTTGTTGTGATTTTGTGAATTAGTTGTGATTGTGTGCATTAGTTAATAGACTTTTTGTGTGCATTAGTTAATTACAGAGGCGCTAATCCTACAATTAATTAGTTGGACGGTTCTCCCAGAGTAGGGAGACGTGCAATAGTACGGCCACTTAGGAGTGAACAAACAGTTGGTGATGATGCGTTATTGGATGCAGGAGCTGCTCAAGCAAGAGTATTTGAGCATATTGCTTAATTTATGGAGGCTTTTTGTGATGGCCAGATGGGTGGGCCGGCTAGGCAAGAAAGGCCAGCTATTGAAAGTTTGACTAAGAAGAAGATCGAACTTTTTAAGGGCACTAGTGATGAGAGTGCAGAAGTTGCTAAGAATTAGCTAGAGGATATGATTCGGGTTTGTGATGAGATACATTGTACCAATGAAGAGAAGCTTGAGTGCTTGGTATCCTTTTTGAGGAGTGATGCAATTAGATGGTAGGAATCTGTTATTCTCACGGTGCCTAAAGAAGAGAAGACATTTGAGTTCTTTTGTGACGAGTTCCGGAAGAACTATGTGGGGTGAGTCTACTTGGACCGAAAGAGACTTGATTTCATTCACTTGAAGCAAAGGGAGAAGTCGGTGATGGAATACAAGTTAGAATTTGTGAAGCTTAGTCGCCATTGTCCGGAGTTGGTACCAAATCCCCAAGAATGGTGCCGAAAGTTTGAAGAGGGACTTAACATGGAAGAGAGCCCATGGAGAATGCCATGCCATCACAAGGCCAGTCACATGCTACTTTAGGTTTAGCTGACAAAAGGAAGAAAAAGGTATATCCATTACCATTTATGTGTTTTTGTTTGTGATCACACTAACTAACAATCTGTTTCTAGTTCTTGCACTGCAGGTTTTAGAGAAACTGAAGAAGAAAAAAAAGATGACAAATAGTAGGTCAGGAGAAACGTCTCAAACTCAAGTTTCTTAGAATCAACTAATGGGTACACAAGAGTCCACACTATAGCAAATCATTCCATTGGAGTTGATACTACAGTAGCTGGTATTTCAACTAATGACCAGGCGAAAATGCTGTGATTACTTAATATTGTGTCTCAGTGGTTGAGAAAATTTTTTGTGGTTGTGTCTTTTGTTCATGATTGTAGTTACCATGTTCTTGTTTATATAGCATTGGTATGGTTTTAGTTACCATATTTTGTTTATGTAGTAACACCAATGTTGGTGGAAATATGTTATGATGACCAGGTCTAGGACGTTATTTATGTAGGGTCAAAAATGCTATAGAGATTATTGTCACTTTGAATATGGTTCAAGGTTGTAATCAGGTTCTCTAGTGTGTTATCTATGAAGCAATACTTATACTTCTTTGGATCTACATTTTGTATCCAGAAATTACTTATGTAATTAAATGGTTTAATGACTATCTTTTTGGTTTCAATATCAACTTCTCAGTTTATAGCAATCTTATGCACTTTTATTCACCATTGAATTCATTCATTTAACTACTTCTGTAAGTATCGATCATTTTGAGAATAAATTTTTTTGTTCATTTCATCAACTTTTTAAAATGTTACAGCATTGCATATGAACAAGGTTGTCATTTGCATTAGGGGTGAGTGAGACCGGTTCTGGTACCGGTTCCTTGAAGGAACCGGAACCGAATTACCGGTTCCTTATTTTTTAGGAACCGGTACCATTAGTATTTAGAACCGATACCGGTGCCATTAGTATTAAGAACCAGTACCGGTTCTAGTGCGGTTCCGGTTCGGTTCCGTTACCGGTTATGGTTCTAATGATACCGGTTATTCAGGTACAGTTCTGGTATCGGTTCTGAAAAAATAATCAAACTTTTCACAATTAATCCAATTATTAAATTTATTTTTTGTGAAATCACCATTTGTCAGATTTATATTTACAAAATAATCATTCCAAAACCAATATAATAAAACAAACTTATACATATAAGAAACTTACTAATGTTTTCAATTACCATAATCAATTTGTTAAATTGGTTCTCAAATTGCATACCAACAAACTCCAAAAGCTTCACTAATAAATTTAAATTTGATGTCTAGAAAAAAAAACAATTTAAAAGCTCCATAACGTTACAAATAAATTGTGCATAATTTTAAATAATAATAATAAGTTTCAAATATTCTGTACGCTTGAGTCTAAACCGCAAAACCCTCTATTTCTACATTTTAATTTTTAAAAAAAAAAATTAATTAATTAACATACACATAGTAATTTAACATAATTTAGTTGTAATATGAAAAGTAATTAAAAAATTAAATTAATATTTCAGATAGATTGTTCAAGTGAACACATTTAACACTGCACTTTAGCTCTTGGAACAATATTCTTTAAAACTTCAGGATCATTTCTAATTTCTAAATATATTTGAAATATATATATATATATATATATAGAAACAATTCGATGGTGAAAAAAATAGATTAAAAATATTACTTTTTTGAATTATTTATATAAAAATTACAACTGCGATATATAATTTGAAAATTAAAAAAAAAAGTGAGAGAAGAGAATGATATATATATATATATATATATTTACCTAGAAATAAATTTGCCTAAAATGACTATATTATATTATTTTATTTTTTTTGGAAAAATCGGTTCCTTTATCGGTTCCAGTTCGGTTCTAGTTCTGGTCTGATTCTGGTCCGGTTACGATCTGGTTCTAATCAAGGATCCGGAACCGGTACCAAAAAATATAATTTTCGGTACTGGTTCCGGTCCGGTTCCAAATAATCGGTTTTTTTCAGTTTCAGTACCGGTTCCCGGTTCTGGAGCGGTTCCAGAAGGCATCATGCATAACCCCCTAATTTGCATAACAACATACATAACATCAAAAAACATATCAGAAAGAGAACCTTCATCCATGACAAAAAATTGTCAACTTTTTTACCATGCTCCACTAGTAGTTGACCTATTGCCTTTAAAAAATTCATTACAGTTTGATGACTGAACTTCATCGAGGAATCTCTGAATCGGTAACTCATTTTCGATTTCGTCTATGTCTAGTTCCCAAAATATAAAAAATCCACTAGTTTTGCACCTGAAAAATAGTTTCCAAGGATTGTCTTGAGAAGCTGAAATCATTACCTCTGCTCTTTTACCACAATAACACATTCGATTATTAAATTTTATAGCTTTGCCATTGATATTTCCCGACTATATACACCTTTGCCTATTGAACTTGATTGTGAAGCCATGAAGAATTAGAGCAATTTTCGACAACCAAATGCCTTTCTTGTGCTACGCCTAAAACAACTTTCAGATTTGATAATTTCCTGAAGTTTAAGATTTGGATTAGTATGTGTTAATTTCTTAGATTCGAAACCTTCTTCAAGCTTAAGTAGGATCACAATGTGTATTGTTAAATGACGAATTAGCCCTATAAAATTACATCTTGTTTACATTTTAGTACATGTAAATATGTAATTTCATAACCCTCAATCAGCTTTAAAATTGTCAGAGCAGGAGGGTGATGTGGCGCAACTTCCTTCATTCATTTTTTAATATTATTTTTAATTTTTAAAATATGAACAGTAAACTGACTGTTCTGCCCATGACAGCATTTAGCAGCCAATAGTGATCTACCGTCTCTAAACAATGC
This sequence comes from Cardiospermum halicacabum, assembly GCA_031304145.1. Lineage (NCBI taxonomy): Eukaryota > Viridiplantae > Streptophyta > Magnoliopsida > Sapindales > Sapindaceae > Cardiospermum > Cardiospermum halicacabum. The sequence continues at coordinate 2,246,466 of CM062398.1, forward strand.
TTGTGACGAATTTTAACAAGAAAGTGGTATATTGGGGAAAAGAAAGTGAAGTGGTTTTTTGGGATTTTGATAAAAGTATGTGGGGTTTTTTTTTTTTTAAAAAATTATTCCTAAAATTAAACATAATAAATTATATTTAATGTTTATATTCCATCACTTCTCTCTCATTTTAAATAATATTATTAAATTTAATTTCATCATTACCAAATTTTCAAATAAAATAAAATAATATATTAATGAGTTATTCAGGGAAAAATTTAAAAGTTTTTTTTAGATAGTTTTAATTATTTTTTAATAATGTTAAATAAATCAAATTAATAAAAAAATAAAGTAATAAAGAATATCTAAATAAATTTTTAAAAAGAAATCAACCAAAATCAACCCATAGTTAATTTTCTTAAATAATTCTTTTTAGAAAATTAAAAAATAATCAATATATTAATTATTCAATATAATTTTTTTATAAATATAATATACTGTATTATTAATAATATTAATAAAATAATTAAAAATACATATATTTCGCGTTTTTACTAATTTTTTTAATATTTAAAATCTAAGATTAATGTTTACTTTTTAAAATATATATTTTTCCATTAAAGTGAGTAGATAAAAATATAATTTTAACTTAAAATATTTAATTTAGAAATAATTTTGATATAACTTCTTATTTAGTTTAGTTATCATTATCTCTATAACAAATTTTTATTTTTATATAAAACATTATAAAAGCATAAAATTAAAATAAATTTAGAAAGTAATTTAAAATATTTAAAATATTTAAAATAATAAACGATTTTTTATTTTATTTTATTTTATTTAAAGCTCAGATTGTCTAATTCTACCTATAAAATGATTAAAAAAAAAAAAAAAAAATTAATAACGCCCCTACGTCGAAACTTCAATTGAACCAGTGAAAGCACCAGTGTGCTAATCAGACTCCTCCAGATATCAATCTCGCAGTCCGCAGCAGATTCACTCATGTTTCTTTAGCCGCCAAGGCGAGTCTGTTCAGATCTCTACGTTTCATTTCGTCTCTCCGGTGAGTCGTCGAACTCTACCTTTAATCTTCGTTGAATCAGCTTTTGTTCGCTTAAACGAACAACAACAACGACTAAGATTCGTTTTCTTCCTTCAATTTTGAGTTTAAGAAGTTATAACCTCCGAAATCAATTGATTTCGCTGTGTTTTTTGCTGATTGATCGCGTTGACATTGTGGTTTAGTAGTGTAATTCCTTGTTTTAGTAACCTTTAATTCATTGAAACGTAGGTCTCGCTATTTTCAGTTTGTTGAGCTGGAAATTTCCAGAAACTTGAATAGTTAGTTGATGATATTAAACATTTTATCATCTATTGTTATTATTGTTGTTGTTATGTTATTAGATGATGGTTGAGACTGAGGGAAATGGTGTGACTAGGACGAGACAGCGGCCTGTGGTGCGACTAGCGATCTTGCTTGTCTCGCACAGTTTACTTGTTAGGTACTTTGCTACAGTTACTAACTTCTGTTGATGATTTGTGTTTGTTTAGTTTTATTTATTTATTTTATTTATTTTTTTTCCCTTAGTATTGTTTGCTGCACTGCGGGTGTTTTGGCTCTATTACTATTGCCTGTACTTGCCAAGAACACATACATTTCTGAAAATGCTCTCATGCCAGGTCAGTGAATTGTTGTAACCTTGTAATTTGTATTGTTCTTTTATTGGGTTTAATTTTGGTGTTTATTTGGACTGTGTGACAGGTTCTGCGAGTTATATGCTTTCTAATCAACAAGTTTTTGAGGCAAATAAATTGGTGAGCGAAATATCTAGCTTATCTTCACAACCTTCTGGAGCAGCCGAGTAAGTATATACACTAGAATGATTTTGTTTTCACTGCTGCTTATTCTCTTGGATTTGTTTTTACTAGAAATAGGATGGTGAGTAGCTATAGTTTTAAGGTTTATCTAATATAGTTGTTTAAGTTGGGGGGAAGGATGAAGGATGAAGAATAGGAGTAGCTTTTGGGGCTTATAGTTATTTATCTTTGCAAATGAAAAGATTTGGTTACTTCCTGCTCGTTTTTGTCTCACTTTCAAATGTTTTCCTGGGTGAAAATTAATGACAGAGAGAAAGGCCCATATATTGCAAAAACTATATTTTCACTTTTAGTTAGTATTTGACATGGAATATAAGCAATGAACTGATGAAATATTTGTAAATTGTTGCGACAGAGAAAGTCGAGCAGTGATAGCTCAGTACATGTCCAACCTGGGTGCAGAAGTTAATCACCACAAATTTCATCCCCGTCTAAATCAGTTTCAACCACTGCATTTTTTCTCTAGCCCGGGTTCTGAGGTAACACAAGATAACTTTAGTTGTTCACTATATGGAGTCAACACTGTTGGTATAGTAAGAGCTCCACGTGGTGATGGAAAAGAAGCTATTGTCTTGGTGACACCTTATGATTCTGTAAGGGGTGGTGTTAGTGAGGCTTTATCTTTAGGCGTTGCATACTCGGTGTTTTCCTTGCTTGCTCGAGTTACATGGCTGGCCAAAGATATTATCTGGCTTGTTGCTGATTCTCAATATGGAGAATATGCTCCTGTGACTGCTTGGCTAAGAGATTATCATACTCCTGTCTTTGGTGGTATGGAGTGCAATGATTATAATGATAGATATAAAATTAAAGAGAACTCAGATTCAAAAGGAAATATATCATACACTTTTAGACGTGCTGGAACAATGGCAGCTGCTCTAGTCTTGAAAGTTGCATATAGAAATGATCAATTTCAGAACTCTCTTAACATTTATGCTGAAGCATCAAACGGCCAGATGCCGAACTTAGATCTCATCAACATTGTGAATTACTTGGCAGTGCATAGGCAAGGCTTTCATGTAAAGGTGGAGAAACATTGGTCGTTACTTAAATCTAAATGGCTAAGGATTTTGGGTAACATATTCGAATCAGTAGGAAAACTGGCAAAAAGCTTAAATCCTGATTGGAAATTTGGCATACCGGCCTCAGATTATGTTGAAGGCACAGCAACATTGGCAAGTTCCCTGTATAATCAGGTACTTCCTCAAATGCTATTCTAATAATTATCTAACATTCTCTTCAGCTGAGACTCATCTTCCTAATATGTCGAGTACTTTTCATCTAACACCGTGTGAGCTGAAGCCTCTGTAGTAGAGACAGAATTGATGTTGTATTTGAATTTTTCTTTACCCATTAAGAAGTATGTGTGTATATAATTGTGTTTCTCCTGTTGTTAGGCACTTGGCGTTCCCACCGGTTCCCATGGTGCTTTTCGCGATTATCAAGTTGATGCAATCACTTTAGAAATTGTGCCTAAAGTTTCTTTCAATAACAAGGACCGGCGCCATGAGTTCCTTCAATTAGGTGGCAGGTCAGGAGTTTTGCATTTTTCTTCTCTTATCCTCTTTTATTTTATTTTTAAATGCAGTTTTAGCTTCTTTGTTTAGAAAATGCACATTCTAAAATTCTTTCTACTTGGTTTGTGATTACAATAGATACCTTGCTTTCCAGTTTGTGTTACTTTCAAGATGTTTGTAGTCTTCTTGATATTTTATAAGGCTCCGTTTTGACTTGATGGGACATTTTCTTAGATCTCTTATATTAATTTTCAAGCAGCCTTTAAGGTTTTGAGGGGAGAGATTAGTATTGAGAGTAAATTGTAACAGCAATTGTCCTGTGGATCACACCTCTCAAACGATTTATACTAGTACTTAAATGTTTATGGTTATAAATTAAGAGGTACAGTTACTGGTACTTGGATATATTGAATGATTTGGCTGAAAATTCCCATGGCTTTTCAGGTTGATTGAAGGAGTAATACGATCTGTGAATAATCTCCTTGAGAAGTTTCACCAATCATTTTTCTTATACCTCTTAACTTCTCCTGGAAAGTTTGTGTCAGTTGGAGTTTACATGATTGCTTTTGCTCTCATTGTAGCACCACTGCCAGTAGCGGCAGCCTCTCTTTATGCGGAAAGTAATGGCTTGTTTGCTGCCTCTAAAAAGAACAAAAAGTTCAATAATTCTGATGAGATTAGTACTTCATTTAGATCATGGAATTGGCTTATTTCAGCAAAAAGAGTGTTTTTAGTTCACTTATGGGGAGCTATTGTGTCTTTACTTCCATATTTCATCTCACAGATATGTGATTGCACACCAAAGAACAACTTTCTTATATGGATTTTGTTGTCAATGCTGATCCTCACACTATTGTACAAGATTCTGGGTTCTTCGCATTCAAGTGAAATTCAACCTGAAGAAGGCGAGTGGGCTCTCTTAAAATCAGTGACTGTCTCATCATTGTTCATCGGCTTAAGTATAATGTCAATCATTAATTTTGCTACAGCAGAAATCGGGGCTCTATTGATGGTTCCAATGTCGCTGATGGTGCACCCCGTAAAACCTGATATTAAATCCAGGACTTTGAGAAGTCTGTCAAGGGTATTCTGCAACCTGGTTTTAGGGATTACAAGTTTTCCCCCAGCTACATTTTTCTTGTTGAAGGGCTTATTTCAAGGTTTCAATGACATTAGTGCTGGTGATTTCTGGAATTGGGTTGAGTCCCTTTGGGCATGGAATAGTGCTACTTACCTTTACATAGGTATGGTTCACTTACCTTGCTGGGCATTATGTGTTCACATTTTACTCCATTCCTCTTGACTGGCATTAGTTTTTCTAATCTGTATACAAGTGATGATAAATTTGAACTTCAAATCAGAAGATCAATCAAGGGTGATAATTACACATTTTTGCTCCTTCCCTTTAACTTGCTTACTAGCTTTATAGATTGTATCTACTACGTCGGTTGATTCCATATATAATCAAGCTTGTTAATTTTTTCTACGGATGCTCTATTCTTTGTACTTGATTTTTGTTTATTAGAATCCTAATCATTTCAACCAGACTCTATTGAACGGTTGATTTCCTTTTCAACAAAGCCTTTCAAAAGAAAATGTGAGTGGATTATATATCCCTTCTAATGACTAAGGAGCAAATTAAGTCTTTAGCTCCCACCAATATGCCGAGACTAATTCTACACTTTGAGAAGGTACAAACAAAGATGCTCTTTTATTCTTATTTTTGTGCCACTAATATGCTCTTTTATTGTGGAGTTTACTGTTGCCAAAATTTATTTGCTTAGAGATGCTGTGTATATAATTAAAGTAAAAGAATGATTGATAGTGACCAGCTGCCTTTTAGATGATTCTATTATTAACATTTGGTTTATGGTTGATGAAAGAAGATTCTTTATTTCATCAATATGAATTGACACCACCACAGGCTCAAAGATAAGCAATCTGTGACTGTAGTAGAAGGTTTACCCTCTTTTATGTTGATGTTTCTGCTGTATAATATAATAGATTTTGATTGTGGTAGTCTAGATTCCTTGCTACCAATGAAAGGACTATTGTATCTCTTTACGACTCTGGATTCTTTTTCAATAGATTCTAGAGTTAGACATGAAAAATCTAGAGATGTTAATGTCTAATTTTTGAATATATGTATACGTGGTCGTGATTTCAGGACACAAAAAGTGGTGAATCTTGGAGCCGCATTATTTGAATGCAATGCTAAGTGGATAACCATTTGAAGCCATGCTTACAGGATAACGTTACACATTGCCATTATCTTTGCTATCTATAGATATATAAGGTTAGTATCTTCAAACTGGTTTTGGAGCTTATACAGATTGACTTGACCAATGGATGACTTGACCAATGGATGACTTGACCCATTTCTATCTCCTTAGAGAGGATGGGATCCCTTTATTTGTGAAGGTGGTATTATTGAAAATAACTTGTAGATGGGTATTGGCTAATCAAAACATTGAGGTATTAAGTAGGGCAAATTACACTTGGTAGTCAGGAATTTTGTAACATGTCAGTTTCCATCGATTTCATACCAACCATTAGTGAATTTTGAATAATATTGCAGTTGATTTGTAATCGGTATTAAGTCAATATTTTTTATTTTAGCATAAGATGGCACGTAAACAATACGTGTATCTGAGCTAAGATGAAAATATTGACCTAATACCATTAAATTAGCTACAACACTATTTAAAACTCGTTAATCAATTTGCATAAAATTTATAAAAATTGATTTCACTTATGTAATTTTACCGAAATTTACCATTAGTTGATATAATTTACCTTATTAAATATAAATTCTAATTCTATTTAAATTCAATCCAAATCCATCATTAACCGATTTGGATCGATGATGTATTTACCTATCGTGTCGTAGCAGCCGATCCTTACCTTATATTTCCTGATAGGATAATATATGATATTCAACAGAAATGACTAGAAATAGTGATGATAGATTAGATACCATAAAAACCCAAAAGAAGAAAAACAACAGAAGAGGCTAGAAAAGCAGGCCACTAGAAATAGACGGCTAAGAAGTGGTCCACATCAGCACAGCACACACATATACCAACAAAACACATCCATAACCATAACTTTTAGTTTTGTACGGTTCTTATTTCTTGATAACGAATACCTTGTAGTATATACTCACCTGTTTTGTCTGCTTTTGTGTGTTTTAATTCTTGACACCTGTCTGCTTTAATTTTATCGGTTAATTGTTATGTTTTTCATTTCGTTTTAGCTTCTACGTGACAATTTGCACTGTCATTGTCATCTCTAAAATTGACTTTGGAAAAACAGACCTTTAATACTAACCTATATTCCAAACCAAGAAATGCATTTGTTTTCTGATTAAGTAATTTCATCTCCACGTTTGATTAAATAATTTTTTTTTAATTTTTTTTTTATTTGCTGAATAAAGGTACGGTGGAGATTTAGTACTGTTTTCAATGTGATATTCCTTGCTTGATCTTTGAATTATTTAATAGTTTTGTTCTTTTCTTAAAACTATATAGAACTCTTGACTCCCTTATACACATTTACTGGTCATATTATCAATATTCTTATATGGATATAGTTGTCAATCTCTTACCAGAAAAAAAGTTGGTTGTGTGATTTCTATATAAATATTAAAGCTCTGAATTGACTAGAGGTTGATAAGTTAAATAGTTCTTTATTATTATTCAATTGGTGGGTAAAGATAGATAGGGAAATTTAAATGGACTAAGTTTAATTAGAATGAGGAGGGATTTAGAATTGCACACAATTTTTTTTTTATATTAGTTAAGAAAAGTTTCCAATACTTTAATGGGTGAGTTTACTTAATTCTGGAGAAATATAAAATTAAATTCCGAATTTATTAAAGAATATAAAATTGAATTGTGAGCAAAATATGAAGGATGAAACTAGTTGTGGAAGTAAAATATGTAGCTATTATAAAATCGTTTTACTTGCAAGATACTTGGAGCAGATAGCTTTAAAGTTAGATATTGATGCAAGAAGAGGGTATAGATGACTTTAGTGTGAGAATAGAAGGAAGTGTTAGTGAAGAAAGTGTGGTAAGCAACCTTCTCAGAAATTACAAAAATAGATTAGAATAAAACTGAATAAACAACCTCAAATAAATAGAAACACAAAACAGTTGTCAAACAGAAAAAAACAACTCAACACAATACAAATAAAACAATACACAACCAACTACAACAAAGATCAACCACCTCCTCAACCCTTCTAAAAACCCAATTCATCTGAAGAAAACAAAAAAACCAAACAAAAACAAACAAACAAACCCAGAAAAGATGGATAGCATGTTGTTTGATGAGCTTCTTGAAGAAATCTTCACCAGAGTTCCTTCTTCATCACCCTTTTCACCTCCAACTTCTTCTTCTTCCTCATCATCTTCAACAATTTCTCTGGTTTCAAAGCGTTGGCTTAATGTTCTCAGAGCTTCAAAGACTTCTCTGTCTCTCAGGCTTCTTCCAGAAAACAGAATCCTGATATCTCTTCCTTCTATTCTCTCTCACTACCCTTTTCTGACATCTCTTTCTCTCCATATCTCATCTTCTGAGACCCCTCTATCTGACCCCACAACATCATTTGATAACTTACTTTATCTAATCTCATCTTCTTGTTCTAATCTCAAAAACCTTCGTTTCCTTGCTGGTCCTGTATCTGTTCCTGCTCTGTTCTCTCTGTCAAAATCTTGTCAGAATCTGAATTCACTGACGATTTCTCTCTCAAGACCACTTTCTTTCACTTGGGTTTCTTCTTTTCCCTTTTTGAAAGACTTATCTGTGTATATCTCTGGTGTGGATTCACTAATTTTCGATTTTTATTTCCAAACTGAAGAATTTGATGCAGAGCTCTGTTTGGAGTCTCTTTGTTTGTCAGGAATTCGATCAGATGATTCGGGTTTCGGTTGGCTATGGAGAAGCTGTAAAAGACTGAGAAAGCTACAACTCAAAAGCTGTTCTGGTATTGGAGATGTTAGTTCGATTTCTTCATTTGTTAATTGCTTAAAGCGTCTTGAAGAAATTGAGCTGAGAACATGTAGGACTATAGTTGATTCTGTGTTGATCAGGTTAGCTGAGAATTCTGATTCGTTGAAATCTCTATTACTCTATGATGGTGGCAGCACAGATGGTCTCCTTCATTTCATTAACCACTCCAGGTGTAATCTTCAAAAACTCGATCTTCGCTTACCTTTAGACCTAACAAACACTCATTTATCAGCTCTTGCAGTGAATTTTACTTCTGTGTCATCTCTTAAGCTTCAAAGCTGTTGTCTTGTAACTGGAGACGGGTTGAGAACTATTAGTGTTGCAATGAGTTCTAGGTTAGAAGAATTGTCTTTGATTAACTGTGATGTTGTCGAGAGAGAAACTGGATTGCTTGCAACATTAGGACAAAACTTGAAGAAGTTAAAGAAACTTGATTTGTCTTATAATGATATGCTGAATGATATGGAACTCACAGCTATATTGGTTTCATGTACTTCGCTTATTGAATTGAAGCTGAGAGGTTGTAGGAAGCTTTCTGGTTTCACAATGGTGTATATGTCGAAAAACTGTAAACAGTTGGAGATTGTTGATATTGTCAACTGTTGTGGGATTGATTCTGAGGCTGTTGAAACGTTTGTGGTTAATTCTCCACGGTTGAGACGATTGGTGATTGAGGAGGATAGGATTTGCTCTATGGCGAAAAGTTAAAAGCCTATTTGGGATTGCTTTTACTTTTGAATCGCTAAAAGAAACAATATTTTTAACTTTCTTTAGAAATGCTTTTCGGAGGGCCAGAAGCTCGGCCCCCAATGCTATCCAAACAGTTTTCTGAAGCTGGAAGTCCTTCTATCCAAAACCATCTTTAAAAGCTGGAAGTCCGTCTATCCAAAATAGTTTTTAAAAGTTGGAAATCCGTCTATCCAAGACAGTTTTTAAAAGCTGGAAGTCCGTCAATCCTAACAGGTCCTAGTTAAGGTTCGCAGAAGCTCTTTTAGGCTGTTGTTTGATTGACCAACGCAATGGCGTCACCTGAATAATAGGTAATAATACATTACAGAACTTGATCTGTATCTGTATATGCTTGTACATTTTTTTTTTGTTGTTATAATGTCTTGTTGAATAATCATATTCACACAAATGAATAGTGACTTCAATAACATATTGGTTTTTGATGCCCAATTGAGTTTTAATTTTCTTAATGTGTTTCATTGGCATTGACACTGCAACTTATTGTTGTTCTGCTATGTGATTTGCTGATATGACTCATACATCTAACAGTATTTGTTTTTCTTTTGTTTTTCCTGGTCACCTTCAACATTTATTTAGGGCTTACTTGGGGTATAAGGCATCATTGTAGTTGTTGATCAATTTATGTCTAAATCATAGTCTAAATGTATAATTACTGACATAATAACCATCATGTATTATTGCCAATTTAAATTTGTATCCAAATAGAGTTTCAAAAGAGAATAGTAGATCATATAATATCGTTGGATACTTAATGCAACATAAGTTGCTATTAATGTGTTTTTCAATTTCACTAGGAAAAAAAAAAAAAAAAAAGTTAGGTAAACCATTTACTTCCTTTCTCAATCATTAAATTATATAAATGTTATTTGGTCCACGAATTGGAATTTTATATTTACACATGATATTAAATTACATTAATAATTCCAAAACGTCTTTTTCCATCAATGTGGTCTTGCCTTGGTGGTTTCACACTCACCTTCCTATTGAAAAGAGAAAATAAATAAATAAACAAAAAATCCTTTTTAAATTCGATTTGGGCCTGGTGGACTTTCATTAAATATTTTGGACCACTATTGAGGAAATTTACTTTGGACCTATTTGAGATTAAGATGGGCCTCTTTTGGGGTCCAATTCATTCAAATAAAAAAGTTTTCTTTAGTTGTACACATTTATGTATTTCAGCCTTTCACTTTTCTACTTGTATCCCCTTTTATTTTTGTATTTTTTATTTTATTTTAAAGTCACTTTAATGCACTACACTTTTACTTAATTTTTTGGGAAAAGTATATACCACTTTATTTATTTTTTTATTCGCATTAAATTATTAAATTTTGTTCTTTAAATTTTAAATTAAATTATCATGTGTAAGTTTCTTTTTTAAAATTTATTATTGTTTTTTAAACCAACTAACACGAAAACATATTTCACATGATAATAATCTTACTTGATTGTTTGTAAATGATTTTTTCCCCTTTCTAAATGATTTTTCCCCCCTAAATTGGAGCCGTCCCATGAATATAGAAGTATTCACAACTAAAATGTTCCATATATTTTTCAAAATTAAAATTAAAACAATTTTTTTCTAAATTTTAAAATTAAGTTTAAAAAATTATTAAAAAAATAAATCTAAATTGGTTTATTAAATATTTTTATATATTCTTAAATATTAAAATTAACATATTCACTTATTTTATTTTGGAATATATTCTAAATTAAATGAATATACATTTTTAGTGATAAAAATTAGTTATCCAAAATAATAATAATAATAATAATAATAATTAAATCAATATTCACTATTCCTATTGGCACGAGTATATTCTTCATATATGCACAGACATTACGGGAACACAAAAATATACATCATCAAAACAAGTAAACAAAATCAACGGTTCTAATCAACACACCAATCTCTCAACAGGTGCAGATTCCTTATATGTAGGGACACACACTAACAATATGGAGAGTAACACACGTAAGCAAAACCCCCCGCATTTTTCGGGCTAATAAATATCTGAGTATTTTGGCGCCAAAATAATCTCAAATAAATTGATAGAGTCCAATTTTCCCGCCAAAAGAGATCTGGGCAGCTCGGGCAGGTCAAAGAAAGAAGCTAAAAACGCGTAAAATAACATATTTAATTAAAAATATGTTGTGCTTGGAGAGCAAGTAGAGTAGAGCCAAACGGAACGGAAATCGATGTGGGCTTGTGAAGAGACGTGTTGCGGTGTAGAAAAAATTGGATAAAGATAGTTGTCAAATTACGTAACATGCCCTTGAGTTTTCTTTTTATTTTATTTTTTTTTTTGATTTTTTTTTTATGTTTTGTCTATTTATTGGAAATTATACATATATTTTTTAATTTTTCTAAAGGTTTAAATTACAATGATTTTAATCTTTTATATATGAATGATTTTTATTTATTTTGTGTATTTGTATTATAAATTTACTTTATAAATAATTAGCTAAATTTTAACATATATATTATTTTATCAACAACATATTTCTAAAATACTCAAAAATATTTAAAAAATTAATTAGTTTTTATTTTTTAATTTTAAATACATATTTATTTATTGAAAACTATATAACTTAATTTTTTTAAAGAATTAAATAACAATAATTTTATATATTCTATAAAAAAATATTTATTTATTTGTGCCCTTTTGGTATAATAAATTTGTTCATATATTATTTATAAATATAATTTTAAAATAATAATAAAAATATTAAATAAAATAAGATTAATATATATAATTAATGAAGAAAAAATTATAAATATATATTTATAAAATTGCACAGATTAATATGAATATAAATTTAATATAAATTAAATATATTTAAAATTTTATTTTTATAAATGAATGGAATTAGTATTTATAAATTACTACTAATATGGATATAAATTAATATTTTTAAAAAAAAAAATCAGTACTTTGAATAAATATAAACAACAAATAAATAAATGAATAAGAAGAATAATTGACCTAGCCACAAATTTCAAATGGGCTGCTAAATGCAATCAATCAATTCTACCAAGAAACAGAAGGGTAATTTTGCAAAAGATTTCACTTTATGATATATTTATTGACATACCCTTTTTTATAGGGATATGAAAAGAATATGTAGTTTTCAACTTTGGATTCCTCTGAACTCATGCATGTGTAAGTGTAAATTTCTATCTCTAACCTCTTTTTCATGCATTGGATTCTCTCTTATACTTACCAATCTTTCTCCATATTAATGACCATAACAATTAATTATATCTCCACTTGTTTAATGTGTTGAAATTTCACTCAACAAAAGTAAATCAATAGTTATAATTTATTGGTTGATAGTCACTTTAATTGTGAATTAATTAGTTATTGGACTTTTTAGGTCAAGATTGTATTTGAATTTGGTTACAAGTCAAAATGTTTATTAAATGAAATGGGGTGGTGTGGTTTTTGTATATTTTTGAAGTTGGTGGATTAATGGGATGATTGTGAAACTTGAATGTTTGTATATGGTGATTGGGACCATGCTATGTAAGTTGGTTTGTTTTATTGTTGAAGTTAGTATGTGTACTATCAAGTATGTGTGTATGGAAGATCTAAGTTTTGAACTCCTTTGAAATAAAATGACTCTATAATGAAGTCATGCTTACAACATTTAAGTATATTGTTTACAAAGTATTTAGTGTATATTCTTCTATTACGCATTTTAGGACAAATAGATGAAAGCAAGTAGAAATTTGACGGCCTTGTATATAGAATTAATCCTTTTTTTTTAAATGGTTTAAATTTCTAATTAATTATATATAAAATTTTTAAAAAATCTAAATAAAATTCAATCAAAATTTATATTACGATAATATTTTTAACCGGATATAATTGTTATTGCAGGAAGTGAGTTAGGTCTAGACCCAAAGTATAATTGAATTCAGGTTCAAGACTTACGTGTCCATTTGATATGTATGATCCAAATCTAATCAAAAATCTCTCATCTGCCAAATTCGTAATTGATAGGATTCTGGATTTTACAGAGATTCTTCTGTAAGAATTTCAGAATTTAACAACCATCTCAAATTCGTATAAATATAAATCTAAACCCGAATGATTGGCATCGTTTTTATACTTAAGAAATTTAGTCAAAATTCCTTACTTTGCTTTCAAGTCTTTGATCGCTATTGGATAACCTTTTCAATTCTAATTATCACCTTGTTCATGATCTTAAAAGCTCAATGCTCGTCGGTGTCATCACCCAACGATAACATACTTCCGGTAGGAAACACTCTGTTCAGAAATTCATTTTTTTCTTAAATTGTTTTCCAATTTATTTATTATTTTTCTGTGTTGACTTGAGTTTCAAAATGTCTACGGCAAACACCACACTGATGTTTCCAAAATACGCTTGAACATTCTCTTTTTTACTTATCGGATGATTCTAACAACAATCAATCTGATATAGTTCCATTAAACCGGATTCTGGCTACAGTTGCCTAACAACTACCAACTATTATTACATATTTTCTTTGAGTAAATAAAGTTATATAGAATTTTCTTATTTTAAAATAATAATTTTTAAATAACTATACAAAAATAAATTTATAAATGAAACAACCTATCCAAATAAATTTAAATTTGAACCATATTTACATTTCTTTTAAAAACTTTTTCAATAAATTTGAATCCAAGTAAATTTTGAAAACAAACTCTCCATTTAATATGATACATTGCAATATTTATATTGGCCCTTAATAAGGACCCATTTTGTGAATTCAAAAGAGGAAGAAAAAATTGAAAAAACAAAAATTGAAGGATGAGGTAATTTTAGAATTTGAAAATAATATGATTGGTCCCCCACAATGAGAAGATCTACTTTTATAGTCAATAGAACAATTTCATTTATTCAAATCAATCAAACAATTGCATTGTCCTTCTTCTTCTTCTGTGCATAAATATCCATGAAAGGGACCAATCCTTTTGTTTTCTTCATACCATTTACTAGTATCAATTATTTTTCTTTTCAAACTTAATATTATTTTCACATCTCATGATTGATAGTTAGTTAACAAACTTGCATAAATGATATACCAAACACCATGCAACATTAAATATAAAATCTAATTAGAATGCATTCAATATATCCTTCCTTCCCTCCTTTTAATTTCATTCTTTTAACTTAGTGTATTATGTCACATGCAATACATAAAATGAATTTATTATTATTTTAAAAAAAAGAAAAAAAAATGAATGTCAAAGGGAGATGAGTGAAGTTTGAATAGAAGAAAGTTGGTTCCAATGCAGAAATAGTATGGAGTGATGTTACTATACACAGTATATATCAGAAATCTTATCACTTCCTCTTCTGTAATTGTTTCAGATCTCACACACAGTTTTGCAGTTTACATATACACATATACATGTATCTATACTGACATTATATATACATATCACATGACTATAGTTCATGGATATGGCACTACTCTCAATACAATCAATGAGGTCACATAATCTCTACCTCATCTCTACTTTATCTCTCAACATTAGATTTACATTCTATGTAATCTCCAAATATTAATATAAATAATTATTAATATATATTAATATCAAAATGGATTTTTGTATGTAGTATGTTTTTTAAATATAATTTCCAAATTTTAGAAATAGGAAAAAAAAACTTGTAAATGAATTATTGTTGAATATTATTTTTAAAAAAATTACATTGATCAATTTTATTTTAAAATGTTTATCCAATAATTTAATTTGTGTTATAATTATTTGAAATAAATAATTCTCATTATAAATATTTAAAATTGGTTTTGTTTAAAATATTTATCTAATTTAACTCAATTTATATTTTATTCTAATTTTTTAAAATTGATAATGTGATAAGATATTTATTAAATTTTAACTTGGTTTATATTTTTTATTAATTTAATATCATCAAACTTTACAAATATTATAAAATTTCAAAATACAATTTTTAATGTTAATTATCTAGCTTTAAATTTAATTCAAACAATTTTTTTAATTATATTTTTACATGATAGTGAATGAATAGTTAATAATATATAAATGGAATTTTGAATTTGTGATAAGAAAAATATAGATTTGATGTTCATGGGAATGTTAAAAACTATAAGAAGAATGATTTGCTCCCAGGACCACCAACAACACTTTGTTTGAATTAAAATTGTAGTTTATATCCAATTAAGAAAATGACCTAGTTCTGACTAAGTTAGACCTAAGTTTATTTTAATGTGACTTTACTAAATGCTTTTTTAAAGTATCCTAATCCCAACAAAACCCCTTTTGCTTAATTAGCAAACAAGATCAACTCACCTTTGTCATTCCAACCTTTTCAACTATTCAAATCTAATGTACCAGGATTTAAATACATGGTTTTATAGCCTCCAAATGTGATTGGTGAAGCATTTTAAACCATCAAAAACAATCAAGGACAATAGATTATAATAAACAAGTGAAAACAAACATGGGGTTTCATAAGAAACCAAAGACCAAGCAAAACCATGATCTAGCAAAGTGAAAAAAACATGCCTAAAATGTGATATTGAAACCACCAAACTGAACTCTACAACTTGTCTTTGTCATAAAATATGAAACATACAATACAATAGTGAAACCACATTTCAAACAAGAGCTTAAATAGTCTCATAGGATTCCAATCCATTGCCACTAGAGAAGTCTTGACTTTGTGGGTCATTTGAGAAGGACATTTTTGGAACATTAAAACATAACATTATATAAAACACCAAAAGGGTACTTTGGTATTTATATTTATTGGTTGTTTATGAGGTCACTCTCAAATCCATTCTTTTGTTTTTTCACTCAACACCATCAAAAAGATTTTATTTTTGTTTAATTTAATCAATTTTTTTATATTGTTTATTATTCTACACATGTGTGGCTTTTAAGTTTTAACCAACCAAATTTTGTAAATAGGTAAATTAGGCTTCAAGTTCAATATTTTCCATGCTCATGTTCATTGGAACAAGAAGCATAAAACAGAGCAACAACACAAACAAATAAAAAAAAACAGAGCAAATGTACACTATTATTATCAAAAGCTTCAAACAACTACTGGTTTCACAAATATCATAATCTTTATACACATAGAACACTAAAAACATAACAAAAGACAACTAAAAACCAAAACCTTAATAAGCTAAAAACACCTAAAAAAGCAAATCAAAGAACAACTTAGCAAGGAATTGTCATCAACTCATCAATATGATTCTTTCAAGCCATCATCTTCATCACCAAAAATCTTCTCAATTAGCTTTCTCAACATGGAGCTTGAAGACAGATTCTAAATCAGGAGGAGAGAAGAACTCCCTGACACCATTGAAATTGCATCTTGTTGCAGGTCTGCGTTTTCTTGGAGCAGGTGGGCAAGATAGTTTCTCTGGTATTCTAGCTTCTCTGGCTGTTGGAGTTGTTGAACAAGCTTGTTCTTCTTCATCTTCTTCATCTTCTTCATTCTCTTTGCCTCTTGGTTTTGTATTTATAGGCTTCAATGTGGTTTTGATTCCTAATCCAGCTATTACCCACTTCTTGCTCTCTGAATCCAAACCGCAGTCTGTTTGTGTCTTCTTTGAGAATCCCATTTTGAAACAGAGGAAAACTAGGGTTTTGGTTTTGTGGGGTTTGGGGTTGGGAATTGGGATGGGGTTTAAAGGGCAAGAAGGAAAATGAAAGAAGAGTAAAACCCAGTAAGGAATAAATGAACTAAGTGAGTACCAATCTGATATCAGTACACACAAAACAGAGCAAAAACAAAGCCAAAAACAGAGGAAAAAACAGAGGAGATGCTAGGGCTTAAGATATGTGATACTGGGAATCAAGAGAACAAAAGGGAATAAACTAATGAACACCAACAAAGAAGACACCTTTTGAGTTGAAAATGAGAGTTAATCAAAGAATCAGAACAAAATCAATAAACAAGAGAAGAGAAGAATAAGAGAAAAGTGTGCTTGAGGAGGGAAAATATGAATAAACAAGAGAAGAGAAGAGAAAGAGAAATAAAGTTATGAGAGAAAATAAAACTAAAGAGACAAGAGGTTTTTATATATTGATTTTGATAGAGGCTGTGAGAGACTTGTAGACCCAATTTTTGTTTTTTAAAAATTAAAAAATAAAAATAAGATGGGGCTGCCCGTGATTCTACGGGCAGATGAAACCGTGTCAAGTTGAGTTTTCGCGCCAAAATTTCGAGGTTTTATTGGGCAACGGCTCTTTTTCCCGCCTTGGATTTTGGTTTTTTTACTTTTACGATTTTGTCCCTCAATTTTAGTGGGGTTAATAAATTGAAACGGTGACGTTTCTTGGGATGTGTGGTATTAAATTGAAACGGTGACGTTTTTTTGGGATGCGTATCTTATCTTGATATTACGAGCTTTTGACTTCCATGTATGTGTTTGTTTTGGTAACTTGATAAATTGAATGAGGATTGCGATGATTTAAATAATAATTAATTAATTTTTCTTCACATTTTGAACTATTATAGTGATAAAATTAAATTTTACTAAAATTTTAATTTTTAAAAAATTTAGACTAACATAATTGAATATTTTTGTTCACATTGATATATAAACACAATTAAAAATTACCTTATTAATGTTGGTGGATTAAAAGTATAAATATTAAATAATTTTTGAAATCAATCATTATTTATTTATATATATATATATTACAAAGTATAAATTATTATTTATCTCTATACATTTAAAAAATTAGAACTAAAAATTGACAAAATATTAAGTTATTATGCAATCATAAAACTATCTAAATGGGCCTAACAAACCTTTTCAATGGTCCATATAGAGCCCATCCCAAGAAATAATTATTAGATATTGACTTATTCTAAAAAATCTATTGCATAATTTCAACCTGTCACATAATTTTTCTCTTTCTCCAACACTACACATGTAAATTTACATAAAGTTGACCCTGTAGTTTTAAGACTCTTGCCTCAAGATATAATATTTTATATTTTAAATACTTTTGATTTTAATACATGTCTACATAAGCGTCTTCATTAATATTTATTTGTGTAGTTTTTTACTACAATATTTTTATATATAAAATGAATAAATGTATATACAAACATATAAAAATACAACTTTATATTTAAAAGAAATAGTATCCACTATTTCGGCGCCGACTACGATCGGAACGGTGTCGTTGGAACCCTCTCACATCGCTAGTTCCGGTCTCCGATTCCGTCATCGATTTCCAAAATTCTGAGGTGAACTGGACATTTTTCGTCTACAACTGAATCAACAAGTATAAGTTTTTAACTAAGGTAAAAAAAATAAAATTAAAAAAAATAATAATAATAAATTATTTCTAACACTTAAAAACTTTTTCGATTTAACTCACAGAAAGAAGGTGTGAAATATGTTGGATTGATTTGAACCAAAACCTTTATAGTATTTAAAGGAAATCTTAACCACTCAGCCATTGATACCATTTAGTATGAGTAAGGCACCAATACCTATATAATGAAATTTCAAGGGGCTGGGGGGCCATGGCACCCACCAGCCCCCCCTTGGCTCCGTCCCTGAATAATATAAAATTTGATGCAGTTTAAGAAGCACATAAATCAGAGCATTCAGGGACGATAATAAAAATGGCAGTTTCTTTTATAGCCTCTTACATTCAAAGTTACCATCAAATAATATACTTTATACTTTGATATTATGGTTGATTTTCACATGCTTTATTTAACGTACAAATATGCATATGATAACATCATATATTAATGGAGATAGAAAACTATCTTAAATAGCTTTACTATTACTATTCAACTGGTGTTCTGGTCAGAGATAAATCGCTGTATATTGCATGAATATATTTCTTTATACATATTTTATATGCAAATTTTCTGTCTCCAAATATATGTTTACCTTTTTTGAAAATTTCTCTTGTATTCTCTAAAATATAATATTTTTTTTTTCTCAGAGAATGGTCTTCAAGAGAGATCGCGAGTCTCTATTTCTTTCTAAGTATCTCATAGATAAAAAAATCATGCTCGGTTAAAATTGAAGTTAAGTGGGCGGATTCTCTATATTTCAACTTCCACACCTTAAAACACAATCTCATACACATATTACTTTTCATGATGTATATTGGGTATAAGGATGGGCCTCTTAGGTGAATGAATCCTAAGCCTATGTCCCAATAAACTCAATAGGGAGCTAAAAAGCAAACATGCATAACATATCTATGATTGTAGAATTTATTACAACATTATCTTATCTTCAAGAAGCATTATGTTTGAGAAAAAATTCTTTGCGAGATTCCTTAACCTAGATCGTTGTTTTCTATACTTCATGACAACAAGGCTCAGATAGTAAGAGCATATGATCGATCATATGTAGAATGGTAAGTCAAGGCATAATAGCCTAAGATATAATAATGTTAATCAAATTATTATAGATGATGTATACACTCTCTTAAAAAAATGTAGTGGATCCTATTTTCGAAAGGATTAACTAGAGACATGATATTACAAATATCCCGAGGGATGAGACTAAAGCCCATAATGAATTATCACTATGGGTTAAGCTTCGACCTAATGCTTGATATAACATCTAGTCTCAAGTTCAATGAAGGATGAGATTTTTAGTGATTGAAAGATTAAAATATTTGACTATCCCAAAGTTAGCGTTTTACCAGCAACATGTTTGAGTAGGTTGAAGTATTTAATTCTTAGTAAATATTGATGGTGGTTGGACTATTGTAAGAGTACAAGACATGAATTACCTATGTGGCAAGCAAAGTGGTGCCGCTTGAAGAAGTTATAATTTTAATTTCCATGCATTCACTAATGGATAAAACACAGAACCGATAAAAGCATTAATTGTATAAAAAAAATATAAAATGGAAACCATATGTGAGATATATCATATTAGTCAAAAGGGTTGGAAGGATCATTTGTTTCTACAAACTTTGCAATCAAATTAATAGAAATTATTTTCTAATAAATAAAGGTTCATTCACAATACACTTTTATTCTGCACATATTCCTAGTTCTTTTACACTCATAGATGATATATATTATTTAATATATTCCTCTGAAATGGTTGGTGACTGGTAGAGATAATTTCAAAAGGAATCAGTAATTATGAAACCATGTAATCTTACATGTTGAAACATCATATTATTTCATGAACTATCACATTGTTTCATACAAAAGAACGTGACTAATGACTTTTCAAATTGAAAAGTAATGTCTAATAGTATGACTTATTGAAACAACATGTTGTTTCATAAATGACTTTTGGAGTGTATAAATAGATCTCTACGCAAATGGAAAAGTATAGGAATAAAGTTTCTCTCAACCATAATTTTCTTAATTATCATCACAAAGTGCTTACATGAATAAGTAATTGCAACAGTATTTCTTGTATGGAGAGGAAAACTTTATATATATTTATTTATTTGTGGCTATTGTTATATATTATCTAGGGAGTCTAACCTATCTATACAATTCTAATAAAACTATTTGAAAAGTGTTTCAAAGTTCATGATTTATAGCGAATCAATAGCATAATACCATCATCAAATTTTGAATATTTTCACCAAGACATATGAGTTAAACATCATAAACTAATATAGTTCCATAGTTAGCATTGACATAAAAGTTTTCTATATTTATTTTTATTAAACACATGCAATATAAAGTGAATATCCCAAGCAAAATATATGGTTCAATAAATAACAGCCAACATTATTTGATCTTATTCTAAATTTAAGAAAGAAACAAGTAAATTAATGTCGAATAGAAGATTCATGGATCAGAAGGTGGTTGATTAAGATCAAATGGAAAGACCCTCTTTGACCTTGTTGTTTTCATGTGAGCTTGTAAGACAACTTCATCTTTTAGATTTCGAAGAAATGATTTCAAAATGTGAAGCTGAGATGGATTAAGTTCATCAATAGAATTATCCCACCAATGTTTTTTAGATCGCTCATTTCTCATTTGGTTCAATTCATCTCCTCGTTTTGTTTCTACTTCAATATCATTTCGGATCTGAATAACCAATAC
Organism: Cardiospermum halicacabum; assembly: GCA_031304145.1. Classification (NCBI taxonomy): domain Eukaryota; kingdom Viridiplantae; phylum Streptophyta; class Magnoliopsida; order Sapindales; family Sapindaceae; genus Cardiospermum; species Cardiospermum halicacabum. Next base: position 2,267,662 of record CM062398.1, read on the forward strand.
ATTATTTAATTACACAATTAAATCTAAATAATACATAAATACATATAATAAGTCATTCAATCATAAAATCATCACATATGAGGATGTAAAAAGAGTGGGCTCTTAACATTACTTAATACTAAAACTCATTACTTTTTGTCATTATTTTTCTAAAATATCACATTTCAAAATTATTTTCAAATTATACCCGTGTTGAAAACATCCTTCAAATTATTCCAGTTTTGAAAATATTTCTCAAACTATCTCAAATTTAAATTTTTTATTTGGTTTTCGTGGAAAACATTAGTAGTTTTAGTGTTTTCATTAACATATTACATTACCAAAATTACACTAATTTTAAAAAATAATTCCTAAACTTCTCCCAAATTAGTTTTTCGATTTTGATTTGGTGGAAAATATTATTTTAATGTTAACTGCTAAACATATTCCAAAAATATCTTCTTCTTTTTGTCTTTGTTAACAAATATCGTTAGCATTTACATTTCTCGCCATCGTCAAGGTATTTTAAAACCAGATTATGAAACGGGACGATTGAATAATAATTTCCAAACTAATTATATTTAGAGAATATTTTAAAAAATAGAATATAAAAGAAGAATTTTCCTTCATTTCAATCACAAAATTACTAAACAGTCCATGATGTTTTGCAGTATTCTAATTTTATAAAGTCTTAGATATTTAACACAAAATAACGAATAACTTACCTTGTTGATTTTCTGATTAAGCTTAGAAATGGTGTCATTTCTTTGATTAAGTAAAATCTCAGTCGATCGCGATAATTCCTGTGATTTACCAGTCCGAAACCGATCGACCAAAGCTTCAACGCTAGGATGACCAAATGAAAAGGCTTTACCCTTAGGAGAGAAAACAATGATAGCAATCTCAACACCACATAATATAGCTAATTCACTGGCCTTCTTAAAAAGGCCTAATCGACGTTTTGAAAATGTCATCTGGAGATGGTTTATATTTGAGATTTTAACCATCTTCACCCTTTGCTTTCCTCTCGTCTTCTTCATTACGATCATGGAAATTTTAGTTGATCATAGAAGATATGCAAGTTTATTATATATATAATTTTTTTATTACCAAAATAGTGAATAGTGTTTGATAAGTAACGCGTTTTCTTATATCTGAATTAAGTTAATTTCATATAAGTTAATCAATATCTACATAAAAGAGATATGCAAAATCAGTGTGTGTTAATTATTTTGTAAGCTAGTGTGTTTTTTATTTAATATTTATTAATTTTTCAAATTTGAATAAAAGGAAATTGTGTATTTTGTTTGGAGTAGAGTTGTTTTCTGGAAGGCTTATATAAGTCGGAACTACCATGTCATTTGTAAGTCGTGATGTATTAAAATTATTTATTTGTAGTGTAAATATAAGTTAACGAATTATTTTATTATTGAGAAAACTTGACTAGCTCTGATATCTTTTTTATTTTTTATTTTTTAAAGAAATTAGTGGCTCATTGCCGTGGAGATAATATTTGATAACCATCAAGTAAAAGAAACATGCACAAGGTAAGATAATAAATATAGAAAATAAAACACAAGATTTTTAATGTGGAAAATCAATGCAGAAAAAAAAAACTGTTAGGACAATGAGAGATCAATTCATTATATAACAAAATATCACTCTCTACCTCCCCAACCTAATTATGTTGGTCATGGTCTCACATACAATCTCTTCTCACATGTCTATTACAAGATAATATAACTTGATTCTAGAATTGGAGATCTTTATGATTCCTAGGCCCCTATTAGAAACCTACTAAATCTAACTAACAAGATCTACATTATTCTGGTATAATATCTTATAATATATATACATATATATAATCATCATATTTATAACAATATGTTACTTATCACAAAGTAATCCTAAATCATTAAGGAAAACCTTTTTCTATTTAGAATTCTCAAGGATTTCTTTCCTAATTACAATCCACTTTGAGAAATACTAGTCTTAATCAACATAAAATATCCAAAATAGTCTTCCAGTCTTCTCCAAATTACCAAACCATTCGGTCCTCAAATTACTCGAAATCATGCATACATGGACTTTCACTACTTGTAGTCAATGAAGTTTTTAAGAAAGCATGCATGCATTTTCGATATTCAATTACCGTGAATTATTTGTTGTTGGATTTCTCTTGGAATAAGTGTTCCATCTATCTGTCATTAACCCAAATTGAAGTTTGTTTGACTCTAAAAAAAAAACCAAAATGGTAATAAATATCAGAGTGTATCCATCTTTCTTGCCATATTCCGTCAGTTATGACATATCTTAAATCAAATGAATACTATCTTTGGAATTATTTTTTAATTTGAGTTTTGAAATGATTAAAACACTATGAGAAAATCTTGGGGTTGATTATGACGAGATATTCTCTCCAGTAGCAAAGTTGACATCTATCGAACTGTTCTATCTGCAGCAGCTGCTTATGATCTAGAGTTTGAACAACTAGATGTTAAAACAGCTTTCCTTCATGGAGATTTGAAGGAGGAAATTTATATGAAGCAACCGGATGGCTTTGTTATCAAGGGAAAATAAGATTGGGTATGTAAGCTAAAGAAGTCTTTATATGGGCTTAAGCATTCACCAAGAATTTGGTATCAAAAGTTTGATTCATATGCTCAACAACTTGGGTTCAAACGATGTCAAGTTGATCATTGTGTTTATATCAAAAGGTTAGGTAATGATTTTGCTATCTTAACCTTGTATGTTGATGATATGTTGCTTACTGGAAACAATATGAAAATGATCAAGTCTGTGAATGGGTTGTTAGCACAATAGTTTGATAAGGATCTTGGTGCAGCGAATTTTATCCTTGGTATGCATATAGACAGGGATCGGATGAATAGGAAGCTATTGTTGGGGGAAAAGAAATACATTGATGGGATGTTGAATAAGTTCAACATGAGTGACTGCAAGTCTGTTGGAACTCCTATGCCTATTGGAACTAAATTGTCTGCTGATCAATGTCCTAAAACTGAAGAAGAAAATGAAGAAATGTCTCAAGTCCCTTATGCTAGTGCGGTTGTTAGCTTGATGTATGCAATGGTCTACACAAGACCTAATATTGCACAAGCAATGGGAGTATTATGCATATACATGTCAAATCATGGTAAAGAGCATTGGACAGTCGCCAAAAGGGTTCTTAGGTACCTTTCTGGAACTTCTGAATTGCTTTATAGTTTGGAGGTAAAGAAAGTGGAGAACATTTTGAGGTGATGGGGTCGTAGGTGCTGATTGGGGTGAAGATATTGATGGTAGAAAATCTACTAGTGGAAGTATTCAAATTGTTTGGTGGTCCTATAAGTTGGATGAACAAGAAACAAAGTGTTGTAGCTCTGTCATCTACTGAACATCTACTAAAGCAGAATACATGGCATTGACTGATGCAAGCAAAGAAGCAATATGGATCAAAAGATTGTGCAGTGAACTTGTATTCATTCAAGACACTATAAAATTGAAGTGTGACAATAAAAGTACTATTCACTTAACGAAGAATCCTACATATCATTCAAGGACAAAGCACATAGACATCCAATATCATTTCATTAGAGAAAATATGGAGGAGAAGGTGATACTTCTGGAAAAGGTTGACACAGAAGTAAATAGTGTAATTTCGCTAACTAAGGCTGTTAGTGTAGCGAAGTTCGAATGGTGTAGAGATGATATGGGCATCACGAAGTATTCGCCAAGTGGGAGAATGTTGGGGAATCGGTCCATCGGCGAATTGGTGGGGTTGGATCATTGCTCCGGGAGGAAGCTACATAATACATATTGTTAGCTTCTAAGTTTCATTAGTAATATTATGTTCATTAGTTACTAATGGATTTTGGGCATTTGGTCTTAAGGGTGTTTTTAGGCTCATGTTTTAGTTGCTAGAGTTTCTAGTAACTATGTAAGGTGTTAGGGTTTCTAGCCATTTTGTAAGAGAGAAAGAGTGAGGTGTTTATTGTGATTTGGTTGTAACTTGAGAGACGATCAATAAAATCATCAAACAAGCAGAAAGTAGCCATAATTGGGTGAACTTGGGGAAATCGGTGTTCTTATCGTTTTTCGCTTTTTCATCTTTGATAATTTATAACTTAGTGTTCTATTTTATCTTTAGTTTCAACACAGTTTATTACATTAAAAGATATACAAAATATGATTTGATGTCAGTGAAAACTCTCCAACCTAATAAAAAGTACCAAACAAAATGTATATAACAACTAACATTATTTGAATTAGTAATAAACTTCACAAAATATGCAAATAAATTAAATGTCGAATGCAGATATTTATGGATATTCATTTATATCAAATGGAAAGACCCTTCTATCTTAGCTTAATGTTTTCTTATGAGCTTGCTGATCCACTTTCTCTTTGAGATTATTTTGAGAGGATTTAAGAATTTGAAGTTTAGATAAACTAAGTTCACCAATTGTATTCTCCCACCAATGTTGTTTAGATTTTTCATTTTCCATTTTCCATTTGGTTAAATTCCTCTTCTTGCTTCATTTTAACTTCAATCTCGTTCTTCACCTAAACAATCAATCCAATCCAATCATTCAATTTGTGGAAATGTCAACCTTTAAAATGTCGATGTTAGAGTTATAATCAATATATACAGAATATGCTCTATAAATATACTTGGTCTACGGAATGTTTTATATAAGTATTTTTAAAACTTTTTAAAATGAAAAACACTTTTCAAGTAATGTTTAAATAGAAATTTAGTAGTACTTATACACGGATAAAGTGCTTTAATTAATAAACTATAATTACTATAACTATTTTATTAACCATTTTAAATTACAGGTTATATTTGACATTAATCATATTAATCTTTAAAATAATAATTATTTATTAACATTTTAAAATAATGGTTATAATTGGTACCACGTTAATGATTATAAATAGTGAAAATTCCCAGATCTTATCAACTTTTTTATTTTAGTTTTAGACCAACCCTAAAATTTTTTCACTTTTAAACTTTTTTTATAAAAAAATTATAAAAATAAAATTTTTAAAAAAATATTCAAAAAATGAACTTTCCAGTATGTGCTACCGGAAAGCAGGCAAAATTTTGTCAGCTTTCCGGTGTGTAATACCGGGAAGTAAAAAATCATTTCCTGGTATTAAACACCAGGAAACTGACTTGATTTTTTCCTATTTCCTGGTGTGTAATACCAGGAAATGATTTTTTGTTTCCCGGTATTACACACCAGGAAACATGCAAAATTCATATCTGTTTCCTGGTGTGTACTACCGGGAAATGATTTTTTACTTTCCGGTATTACACACCGGGAAACTAAACTTCAATTTTGCCTATTTCCTGGTATGTAATACCGGAAAACTGTTGTGTATTTTTTTTAATATCAAAGGGTAAGATGATCATTTTAGTCTATTTTTGTAAAAAAAAAAAAAAAAAAAAATTAAGTTTAGTTTTGTTTTAATATTGGTCTACAAATATAATTTTTTTTAATAAAAAAGCTCAAAAGTGTAAATGACCCTTATAAATATTATTTCGTAATAACACAGCGAGTGAAATATTATTAATAATTTTAATATCATAATTCTTAATATTTCATCAATTACTATTTAAATTATTAAATATTATTTTAAAATGTTATGATAGAATATTTATTTTTATAAAATACCTTTTATATACATATATTATTTTTGATATTTTATGATTTGTTATTTTATTTTGAATATTGAGTTTTTTTAATTTATTTTAATTTATTTTTTTAATTACATCTAAATATCAGTTGAAGATTATTTTACACACAACACCAGCGAGTTTTTAAAAAATTGAAATTCAGCTTAATATCATTAAGTGATTTTCGTTATTATTTTTATAGATAATGACATGGCGGACATGTGACGATGACATGTAAACTTAAAAGGTTTATTTAAAGGGTATTATAGTAAAAATACTAAATAAATTAGTTCCATAAATAAAAGAATATTGATAATAGTGATTTTTCTAGTAAAAATATTTTACTAGGAAGATCGAGTCAAAGGTCGAGTCGGACCCACTATAAAAATCGAGTCAAGAATGGAACTTGCGGGTCATATTGGTGTTTTTCACTTCTTCACTTCTTCACTCATCACGTTAGGGTTAAATCAGCTTGACTCAATATACGATATCTAATTCTCCACCACCGAGTCCAAAAATTTTAGATGTAACTATATATAAATTTCTTTAGTATTTTTACTATAATACCTCTTAAATAAACCTTTTAAATTTACAAATTCTCGCTACATGTGGCTATTATCATATGTATAAGGGTAATAACGAAAATCAATATTACTTTTTTAAAAACTCAGCTGATATTGAATATAAAAAAGGCATAAACTAATGTGCATGAATAACTATTTGAAAACTCATCGCAATTTACCCTTTTATTTTTCATAATAATTGGATCAATACCAACGATTCAGTCCAATATTATTTATTGTGTATATTTAAAACTTAAATAATGCACTAATTGATGAACTTAATCTCTGAACTAAAACAAAATACATCAATTATATCCGATTATCATATCAACTTAGGTAATGAATTTTTTAAAGTAATTCAATATTTTGCATGTATGATGTAGAAAGGGCGGCTGGTCGGCTAATAAGGTGACGTGGATGCCAGGTAGACAAAGAAAGTTGAGAAGCACATGTTGAATCACATGGATGGTACCCACACTGACAAATGTATGTGCCCAAAATCAGTCCTCAACAGACAGCTACTGTCGATTTCAAACCCAAATCAGACACCTCCAAATCATCTACCATTCAACTTTCAACTACTTAAAACTATACTTACTCATCATCACCTATGCATACATCGTTAACGTTTATAACTGCAGTATCAGCGGTCAGTATTAGTGGTCGGAAGAAGTAGTTAGAATAATTATCAAAATTTAATTTACAAAATTATTGGGATAATATTTATTTAAATTTGTTAAATTAGCGTATAAATATTTGAAAATTTCATTTAAATTCTCTAATATGTTAAAAATGTTTTAGATAAAATTTTAATTTTTTTAAAATTTTAATTGGACTTTTAAAATTTAATTTTTTTTATAAAATTTAATTCTTATAAAATTTTAATAAAAATTTAAGTGAAATATTTGTGAGAAGTTAGACGGTCCAATTAAAACTACAAAAAGTTTAAAGATACACATAAAAAATTAAGTCAATTTCAAAATTTTAATATAATTTATTTCAAAATTATTTGATGGTAAGTGTTATAATTAAAAAATTTTAAATATAAAATTTAAAAATTGTGTGATTGTTTAATTTATATTTATTACCCTATATTTAAGGTATTTTGATAATTTTAGAGTAAAGATAGTATTTTGAAAAAAAATATTGAACATCTATTTTTATAAAATACTACCAAACCCTTTAAAATTACTTAAATTACTCCACATAAATATAGTGTTTCAATTAAAATTTTAAAATATTGTTTAGAATATTTTTTTTTACAGAAATATTTTTTATTCAATTATTAAAAATTAAAAATAAAAAATAAATCAGCACCTATCTCAAATAAATTTAATAAAATATAAAATAAAGTAAAACACTTTTATAAAAGTGTTCCTTTAATTACTATAATAAAACAATTTCTTTAAGTAAAAAAAAAAACTTAAATTCACGTCCAAACTATTATTTAAAAACTACTTATATACGCCATTCAAATACGTTTTCTATATATAAGCCATCATGTAGGCACCCACATAGCCGACTCTTATCAATACTTACTTTACAAAGTGGGGTGGTGGGGGCTGTGGTGACCAGATTTGAAAAAGACATTCTTCTTATACCACTACATACATTTAGGACACTAGCATGCACCTATGTATGATTAATAAGTAATATATATCGGATCTTGATTGAGACATATCAAGTGGTATTTGGTTCAATGAGATAAATGTCTAGACAACATTTGTGACAATACAAGAAGAATACTTTGGTTTTGAATAGATTGAGATACTAGGATTCTACTGTTAACTTCAAGACAACATAAAGACTGAAATTAGGCAATGATATTTTTGGATAAAGGTTTATATATGTTATAAACTTCAGTCATTAAATTGACGGTTAATATTTAAGATAAAATAATTCTATTTATACTAAAATTTTTAACTTTAAATTTATAATTTATTGTATAAAAATTAAAATTAATTCATCATTCTATGTTATATAAATAAATATTAATTATTAAAATAAAAAATATTTTTAAGTATACACTTAAATATCTTATTTACTATAAAATGAAATTGATATAAATTTAAAAATTTATTCAATGCATACATAAAAAAAAAAAAAAAAAATTAGTATTCATATAATATAAAAAAGAGAAAAAATTAAATAAATTAAAAAATTAAAATTTTCTATTTATATAAAGTGAAAATTTAAGAAATGGACTTTTCAAAATACAATTACAGGCCTATTTTGAAAAACACAAAACAGGTTTTTAAAAGTTTAGTTTTCACTTCATAGGCCAAGTTTCCTAAAATACCCCTAAAAACTTTACAATTCACAGTCTGTGAACGGTCACAGTCTGTGAATGGCCTATGGAGTGAAAATCAAACTTTAGTTTTGCAAACTTTTTAAAAGTGGCCTGTAATTGTATAGTAAATTTTTTATGACCTATAAAATCTTTTTCCCTTATATAAATTTTATACTTCCTCTGTTCTATTTATGTAGAGATTTTTTTTAGTATTTTATTTATGTGGAGAACTTTATTTTTTAAAAAAAATTACGTTTAAAATATTTAATAGTTTAAAATATTTAATAGTATATCCTTTATTTGACTCTATTGAAAACAGTTTTTTCACACTACACAATTATTCTACAA